>OY757018.1:156338587-156818587 GCA_963580285.1 Lucinisca nassula
TTATGTTTTCTGTAATTGGCGGGTGACCAGATAGCGCAAAGGTGCGGTCTGTTCAATTGCCTCTTACTTGTGCTAATTTGATAAGTATTATGCTCAGTTGTAGTGAGCATTAATTGATTTCTGTAGTACTCAGTAAGGATGCATACACTTTGAGTATTCTTGTGTCAAGCGCTCGGTGCTGATGATTTGATGCACAGTCAAATCGAATTCTGCAGTGCAGTTATTTGTCGCATGTACTGATCAGCCTGTGTATCTGGTCGGCGCATGCGAAATACCAGTATATGCAAGAACATATTCCGTTTTCTCCGGGAGGGGGATCGTGATATAGCGTATACCTTTCGTGAACTGTATCTTAGTCGATTATCGTAATTTGCAGGCACAACGAGCACAACGATGTTTGGTGACCTCCTGCTCCCTGCATAGTAGGAGCAGGCACTGGTACGACGCAAATTTTCCGCTGTCCAGTAAAGGCGGACAGAACCCGTAACAGACCGTCGAGGCCATAATCACAGGTTGTGAGAAACCTCAGATTGTGAGTCAACTGAAACGAAGTAGAAGTTACCGGGACTTCAATTGTCGAAAGATTCAACTGGCAATCATACAATCCACATTGTGGTCGACAATAAGGTAGACAGAGAAGTCGACGGTGTGGTCAACAGCAGGGCGCGAAAGTTCACCCTAAGTGGACTTATCTATACTGATGGTTTTCTTTTGCTCCAGCATTTCAGTGGTTTCTTAATGTCGAGTCCTCACCGTTCACCCTAAGTGGACTTATCTATACTGATGGTTTTCTTTTGCTCCAGCATTTCAGTGGTTGCTTGCTGTCGAGTCCTCACCGTTGTCTCACCTCTGGGGTTCTTTGATTTTTGTGTTCACGGAGATGCTGCACTGATGAGTTAGGAGGCCTTCATGCGGACTGAACAAATTATTTGTCTAAATCGCGACGGAAGTAAGGGCGAGGATTGTGGCCACGTAAAATCGATTTAAGCGCCCCAGTGGAAATCTTCCACTGACCGTTCCAAGGCGGCTCTTCTGTGGCGATTTATTTATGTTGTTGTTTGTCACTTACGTGTGTATCACTTGTGTCTTTTAATTTTGGATGGCCATATGACCATTTTGTGGGAAAGTAACTTCTACTTTATACATCATAGTATAGTTTGTATTTTCTTGTCCTTTGGGATCAATGATTTCATTGTGGAATTTTGAAAATATTTGAGGGTCACTGATGAGGCCTAATTGGCCGAAACTAGCTAGTCTGGCCCAGAAAACATGTACACTTCATATTTTCCGGTTCTGTGGTGTTTTCCTTGCTTCCAAAGGATAACCCTTTTATAGAACATATTTGACGTGACTACAGCTGATGTGTGGGAATGTGTGGCGGCCGTAAAAAATCTCCCTGCCCTACATCATAGTGTAGTTTATATTTTCTTGTCCTTTGCGATCAATGATTCCATTGCAGAATTTTGAAAATATTTGAGGGTCACTGATGAGGACTAATTGGCCGAAACTAGCTAGTCTGGCCCAGAAAACATGTACACTTCATATTTTACGGTTCTGTGGTGTTTTCCGGTCAAACTTACCGCATGCTTAAAACTAGATTGAACGAGCATTATCGTAGAATGAGTAAGCCTAAGAAAACTGACACTTTCTTGTACCGTCACTTTCGACGTACAGGTCATTCTGTAAATAACATTATTATACAACCAGTGGAAAAACTTTATTACGATGCAAATTCTACCTCTAGATTCAAAATAATCAAAAGACATGAAGCTGAACTGAAATGGATTAAATTTTTACAGACCCCTTTTCCACTCGGATTTAATGACAACATTTATCATGAGGGTAATATTTCCAGAATGCCGGACTTTGATATTTTCTCACTCCTGGAATGTCGAAAACGCAGAACTAGATCTCACGGCACCAGGAAAAATGGTAACTTTAAACGTAAATCACGTGCGTTTATACGAAACAATACTAGACTGAAGTGACTGTCAATTATATTATTAAATCATGGACGCCACTCTATGCTTTCATTTTAAGTTCATTACCCGTTTCTGTTTTACGTCTTCTGGACACCGAGGCGAATAAATTCTACGATAGTTCTCATCAGTTATATGATGCGGCTCTCTTAACTAGATGCTATACTCAGCATACTCTCCGTCCTTACATTGATTCTGAAATTAATCATAAACGCCATTTCTTCAAAATATCCTTCATTAATAAGGGTATGGATTTTATAGATTTGCCCAGTATCTTCCGTGAGAGATCGGTGCTTTCTTCCATTCCTGCTTATTTTCAAAATACTGAAACACCTATAATTTGCTATAAATATAACAAACCTGTTGGATCTATCATTTTCAATTTCAATAAACTTGTTTCAGAACTTGATATTGATACTAATACTCTTGATTCATGTGATTGTAAAAACTCAAAGTATTGCTATCCTGCTGCTGGTCATGTAATTACTGGCAATTTGAAAATTATTCCTGATTCTAGGATAAGGAATATAATTTCTAAAGGACCGAAATATCGGTTTCCTTCTAAAATTGATTTCAGTAAATGTAGAGATGAAATCGCTGCTTCCTTGAATGAATTCGGTAATCGATGGTGTAAGCGAGAGTATGTTGAGTATAAAGCCCTTAAAGGACTGAAAACTTAGCCTTTTAAGACTAGTGAATAAACGCATTTCTTTCTATTCTCAAAATACTAACTTATTATCTCCTAAGCCCAAGACGTCTTTACGTCATCTTAAACTAGGTATTCAAGAATTTCATAAGGAGTTTGTTTTGGCCCCTGCAGACAAGGCCGCTAACAACGTCGTCGTTGTGTGACGGCTCCACTATGTTAACACGCTTAAGCAGGAGCTTGGTGGTACTAAGGCCTATGAACTTCAGCCTTTAGCTGAAGAGAGAGCTATAGTAGATAAACATGTTTGTCTTTCAGCCACCAAGTTTGCTGTGTGTGTTAACGAAGGCCAAGACAAGCTTCCTACGCTATACTGGTTATCAAAGTAGAAGTAAAACAAAGATCAGGAATTGATACAATTAACTTACTCCACCCATAAAAGACACCAAAGGGAAAGAAATACAAACATTAAGCGACCAGACCATAATGGAAACCCAAACAAAGGAAGGCCATAAGGACAGTTACTTTCCCACAAAATGGCCATATGGCCATCCAAAATTAAAAGACACAAGTGAGACATACAGTAAGTAACAAACAACAACATAAATAAATCGCCACAGAAGAGCCGCCTTGGAACGGTCAGTGGAAGATTTCCACTGGGGGGCTTAAATCGATTTTACGTGGCCACAATCCTCGCCCTTACTTCCATCGCGATTTAGACAAGTAATTTGTTCAGTCCGCATGAAGGCCTCCTAACTCATCAGTGCAACATCTCCGTGAACACAAAAATCAAAGAACCACAGAGGTGAGACAACGGTGAGGACTCGACAGCAAGAAACCACTGAAATGCTGGAGCAAAAGAAAACCAACAGTTAGACTCCGATGAGCCCGACCAGAGACAGAGCATCAGGCACCAACCAACATTACCTTGAATTAGATCTCTCTAATTCTCAATAAGCCTTTACGTTGGAGCCGTCATAGAATCTGAGGCCTGACCCACCGGCGTGCAATTAAAGAGGACAGCAAAGTTGCCAACCGTGATTGGGTTAACTACCATGCATGCAGTCTGTCGTATAATATCCATGTTGTACCCAATCTTTTTATATCGAAGAATGATTCCACGAAACTGGGCGCCGAAGCCATTGCGGTTATATATTTTTCTGAATTTATATACTAAGTCACCATAAAATTCGGGTTCCGATAGACCTTGCCGCAGAAGAGACCCAAGTCCAATATTGAATTTTGAAATCAAATCAGAATGGCGCCCATAAAACCCCGAAAAGGCCTTGCGCAGCCCACGGCACCGACAACCCCGACTAAGGAGCCCAGCCGTTAATAATTTATTACGAGTGTTGAAGTCAGTTACATGACCACACACTCTAGCAAATCGAATTAATTGCGAAATATAAACGCCATAGGATGGCGCACGAGGAACACCACCATCCAAAAAAGGAAAATTTACAATCTCAAAATCAAAGTCATCGCGTTTATCATAAATTTTGCACGAAACAAACCCATCTACAATAGATAGATGTAAATCCAAAAACGGGGCATCGGTATCAGAAGAATTAGCTTTATTTAACTGAAGTTCTAGGGGGTAAATCTGACTGATCAAACCATCAAAATAGGTATTATCAATATTTAATAAATCATCTAAATATCTAGAAGTTGAGCTAAAAGCTTCAATAATTTCAGATTGGTTATCAATGGAAAGCGACAAAATGAAGTCTCTTTCATAACAATACAAGAATAGATCAGCCACAAGAGGTGCGCAATTAGTACCCATCGGAATACCCACAATTTGTCTAAATAACTTAGTACCAAATCTAATATAAATATTGTCAAGTAGAAAGGTGAGGGCATCACACACTTTCTGACATGACCAAAGTGTATAATTCTTATGCTCTGTAGAAGTGAAAAATGCATTTCTGACATTACATGCAAGATAGAGAGAATCTTCTCTGTGAAAAGCCCATTCAATTAAATCATTAAGTTTTTCTTTTATAAGATTATGAGGAAGTGTAGTGTAAAGAGTGGAAAAATCGTAGGTAGACAGACTAGAAGCACGAAAATGTCTGGATTTCAATTTATTTAAAACCTCATTCGAATTTTTTATAGACCAAAACAGATTTCTTCCTGATCTTTCAAAGACTTTATCACAATATTTAATTACATGCGTTTTAATAGCAGTAAGACAGGAAGTTAATAATTTAGAAAGTTCAGTGGTAGTGCAAGAGCTAGAATTAGCAATAAACCGTGCTTTGTAAGGTTTTTTATGAAGTTTTGGTAACCAGTATAGCGTAGGAAGCTTGTCTTGGCCTTCGTTAACACACACAGCAAACTTGGTGGCTGAAAGACAAACATGTTTATCTACTATAGCTCTCTCTTCAGCTAAAGGCTGAAGTTCATAGGCCTTAGTACCACCAAGCTCCTGCTTAAGCGTGTTAACATAGTGGAGCCGTCACACAACGACGACGTTGTTAGCGGCCTTGTCTGCAGGGGCCAAAACAAACTTCTTATGAAATTCTTGAATACCTAGTTTAAGATGACGTAAAGACGTCTTGGGCTTATCAAAACTTCATAAAAGACCTTACAAAGCACGGTTTATTGCAAATTCTAGTTCTTGCACTACCACTGAACTTGCTAAATTATTAACTTCCTGTCTTACTGCTATTAAAACGCATGTAATTAAATATTGTGATAAAGTCTTTGAAAGATCAGGAAGAAATCTGTTTTGGTCTATAAAAATTCGAATGAGGTTTTAAATAAATTGAAATCTAGACAGTTTCGTGCTTCTAGTCTGTCTACCTACGATTTTTCCACTCTTTACACTACACTTCCTCATAATCTTATAAAAGAAAAGCTTAATGATTTAATTGAATGGGCTTTTCACAGAGAAGATTCTCTCTATCTTGCATGTAATGTCAGAAATGCATTTTTCACTTCTAAAGAGCATAAGAATTATACACTTTGGTCATGTCAGAAAGTGTGTGATGCCCTCACCTTTCTACTTGACAATATTTATATTAGATTCGGTACTAAGTTATTTAGACAAATTGTGGGTATTCCGATGGGTACTAATTGCGCGCCTCTTGTGGCTGATCTGTTCTTGTATTGTTATGAAAGAGACTTCATTTTGTCGCTTTCCAGTGATAACCAATCTGAAATTATTGAAGCTTTTAGCTCTACTTCTAGATATTTAGATGATTTATTAAATATTGATAATACCTATTTTGATGGTTCGATCAGTCAGTGTGTGTGTGTGTGTGAATTCGGGTTTAACGTCGCTTTCAACAATTTTTCAGTCATATCACGACGGTGTCTGGTTGCGACAGGGAGCTCAATGCTCACATTTATAGTGCTGCCTCACTGAAGTATCATGTACCAGACACATTGCATGATACCACACCCAGTCACATTATCCTGACACTGGATCGACCAGTCCTAGCTCTACCCCGTAAATCTGAGTGCCAAACGAGGAGCAGCTAGTACCATTTTTAACGACTTTGGTATGTCGCGGCCCGGGGTCGAACCCCAGACCTCCCGTTCCCCGGAGCGGACACTCTACCAACTGAGCTATCGGGGCCGGTCGATCAGTCAGATTTCCCCCCTAGAACTTCAGTTAAATAGAGCAAATTCTTCTGATACCGAGGCCCCGTTTTTGGATTAACATCTATCTATTGTACATGGATTTGTTTCGTGCAAAATTTATGATAAACGCGATGACTTTGATTTTGAGATTGTAAAGTTTCCTTTTTTGGATGGTGATGTTCCTCGTGCGCCATCCTATGGCGTTTATATTTCGCAATTAATCAAATTTGCTAGAGTGTGTAGTCATGTAACTGACTTCAACACTCGTAATAAATTATTAACGGCTAAACTCCTTAATCAGGGTTATCGGTACCATAAACTACGCAAAGCCTTTTCAAAATTTTATAGACGCCATTCTGATTTAATTTCAAAATTCAATATTGGACTTAAATCTCTTCTGCAACAAGGTCTATCGGAACCCGAATTTTATGGTGACTTTGTATATAAATTCAGAAAAATATATAACCGCAATGACTTCAGCACCCAATTACGTAAAATCATTCTTCGATATAAAAAGATTGGGTACAACATGGATATTGTACGACAGACTGCATGCATGGTAGTTAACCCAATCACGGTTGGCAAATTTGCTTCCCTCTTTAATTGCACGCCGGTGGGTCAGGCCTCAGATTCTATGCCGGCTCCAACGTAAAGGCTTATTGAAAATTAAAGAGATAATGTTGGTTGGTGCCTGATGCTCTGTCTCTGGTCGGGCTCATCGGAGTCTAACTGTTGTTTTTCTTTTGCTCCAGCATTTCAGTGGTTTCTTGCTGTCGAGTCCTCACCGTTGTCTTACCTCTGTGGTTCTTTGATTTCTGTGTTCACGGAGATGTTGCACTGATGAGTTAGGAGGCCTTCATGCGGACTGAACAAATTATTTGTCTAAATCGCGACGGAAGTAAGGGCGAGGATTGTGGCCACGTAAAATCGATTTAAGCCCCCCAGTGGAAATCTTCCACTGACCGTTCCAAGGCGGCTCTTCTGTGGCGATTTATTTATGTTGTTGTTTGTTACTTACTGTGTTTATCACTTGTGTCTTTTAATTTTGGATGGCCATATGGCCATTTTGTGGTAAAATGAAAGTCTATATGGCCTTCCTTTGTTTAGGTTTCCATTATGGTCTGGTCGCTTAATGTTTGTATTTCTTTCCCTTTGGTGTCTTTTATGGGTGGAGTAAGTTAATTGTATCATTTCCTGATCTTTGTTTTACTTCTACTTTCCAAAGAATAACCCTTTTATAGAACATATTTGACGTCACTACAGCTGATGTGTGGGAATGTGTGGCGGTCGTAAAAAGTCTCCCTGCCCAACATCATAGTGTAGTTTATATTTTCTTGTCCATTGTGATCAATGATTCCATTGTGGAATTTTGAAAATATTTGAGGGTCACTGATGAGGACTTATTGGCCGAAACTAGCTAGTCTTGCCCAGAAAACATGTACACTTCATATTTTCCGGTTCTGTGATGTATTCCTTGCTTCCAAAGGATAACCCTTTTATAGAACATATTTGACATCACTACAGCTGATGTGTGGGAATGTGTGGCGGCCGTAAAAAGTCTACCTGCCCTACATCATAGTGTAGTTTATATTTTCTTGTCCTTTGGGATCAATCATTCCATTGTGGAATTTTGAAAATATTTTAGAGTCACTGATGAGGCCTTATTGGGCGAACTAGCTAGTCTGGCCTAGGAAACATGTACACTTCATATTTTCCGGTTCTGTGGTGTATTCCTTGCTTCCAAAGGATACCCATTTTATAGAACATATTTAACTGTGGCCATTCGCGGTTTTTAAAATATTTTGTTGTTCGTTTTTGTTATTTGCTTCTGTAGATATTCACGTAATCCCGGTCCGAGCACAGAACATACTTTTGCCTTCGGGGCGGACGTCGTGAGTGGGCTATAGAAGCAAATAAATGTAATATTTAGTGTTTGTATTGTTGTATAAAGATACTGTAAATAATTTATGTCAGCCATATGATATCTTTCTTGTGTCTTACCCCACAGCTGCCCGTTCACCTGTAAGAGATAACCATCGGTTGTCTTGTCGGCATGGGGTTTGTTGGACGCCGTAAACCTACATGTAACACAATTATTAGTTTGTGTCCACATGACGATAGACTTGTTAGGGTCTAGTTATTTAATGTTAGTATTTCTTCCCCTTTTATGTCTCTGATGGCAGCTCTGGGTTAATTGTATCGATTCCTGATCATTGTTGTCACTTCTATTTTACCGTTTCAAATTTAACAAGGCATGCATTCGATTCGACATGTTCTTTGAATTTAATAGAAGGAGCATATTTCTTTGTTTTTCTTTCTGAATTGGACAGTTTGGACATATTTGTGGAGGCCCGTGTTGAATTCGGAAGTGTTGAATTGAACTCTGTAAAGATTGACATAAAGACTGTATATAATGGGAAAGGTTTAACAAAATTACAAACTGACATGCGCGATCCGTGAAGCGACTACTATTTATTCTTCTTTGCAACACCAAGAACAACACAAAATAAAAGTGAACTGAGGCAATGATCAGGAATCGATACAATTACCTCACACCTCAAATCAGACACCAAAGGGAAAGAAATAACTAAAAAAAGACAAGTCCGTTTATGCTGTGTTCATATATAATTATCAGTGTTATCATAATTATTGTTACTATTATTAGTATTATCGTTTTTGTCATTCTTGTCACAGTTGTGATTTGTTTTGTAAAATTTCGTTGCGATGAACTTATTTACTCCTGCGATCCGAAAGTCAGCCAATAGAAATCGTTTAATTATAGTTATATATATTTGTCCAATTGACTTTTAATGTGTGATAACTAACAGTACGGGCCCCCGCATAGAGTACAGTGTATATGAAAAAAATGTAAAGACGTTCAGTGGTCGCAATTCATGTTTTTTTTTCTTGATAAACTGCTTGAATACAAATTCGTGTGGTGAATTGTTATGTGTAAAATATGCTAAGGTAGTAAAAACGACAATAGAGCAGGTTTAGGCAATGCAGAGTTCGACTCATAAAACTCATTTAAATCGCCTAAATGCTGTTTTCCCATCGTACACACAGAAACAGTGTTTGTAGACAAATAGCGATAGTAATAGAAAACGGTTATCATTAAAGGTCACAAAACATTATTCTCACATTTTTTGTTTTCCAGATAGCTTTGTTTGACGAATCAGAACTAGACCCAGATAATATACAAAAGTGTTGTTAACATATACTCACCGGAACTAGAAACTATACACTCATTTTTTAAATTGTCACTGGCGAAACATTTTAATGAAATTTGAATTCCAATTATATAAAGTATCATCAGTGGCATGTCTGCTTTATCGAATAAAATGTTTAATGATAGCTACGATTTAACGGGTAAAGCCACAGGTTCAAAGCAAGGGTCCAAATCTTGCTGTTCAAGTTTCCATTGAGTCAAACATTTTGTGTCGCAAATGTGATTCCCATTTTTACCAGTCATTACTCATCATCTAACGTTGGGAATATGGTTTACAAAATAAAAAATAAACAATGCTTGAAAAGTTATCGACCTTTAAATATTGGACCAAACCACCGGATGTGAGCGAAAAGTATGGCATTTTGGATTGCGATTTTTGTTTTAAACAATATTTAAGACACACCTGAAGATGCTAAAACGATTGAAGGCACTTTTGGGTCGATTTTTGGCTGGTAACATTATTTTGAATATTTCGTTGAAAAAAAGCAGTTCTTGAGATTTCAATAAAATGTTTGTTTCTCGATATTTTTTTTTGATTTTATGTTCTTTTTATTCCTTGCTTTTAACTTATTACCTATACGGAAAAAATGTTGAAGTCAAAATTCGATTACAAACAGATTTTGTGAAAAATGCACTTTTTACATTTTCTCCTAAAACTTTTATTCTGAACACCAGATTTTCTTTAAACTGTTACGGGATTCATGTCAATAGTTAGTCAAATCCTAAATTTTAAATGAATTATCCACTTGTTTTGTCAGGCGAGACAATTTAAAAGTGTATAGTTTCTATTTCCGGTCAGTATATGTTCTGAGTATTACTAGGTACGACTCAAGGTGCTTGAAAGCAGTATATCCTGTATGTATGTGTATAATTAAACGATTTTGCGATGCCAGACATATACGTTACATGAATACTTCGTCTACATTACGTCATGGCCCCGCGCGTTGGGACTTGAAGAAATAGATTTGCTGCATGATGCTTCCACGCAGAGCTAAATCCGACCCGCACACAAGTACTGGTAAACCGCTTTGAGGATCTAAGCCTGCCCAGGCAAAGCGGTGCGAAATAAAAAATAAAAGTAGAGGCAATGATCAGGAATCGATACAATCAACCCATAGCTCCAATCAGAGACACCAAAGTGAAAGAAACACAAACAAGCAACAACAGACCCAATGGAAACACCAACAGCAGAAAGCCAAAAGGACAGCCATTTTCCCACAAAACGGCCAATAGGCTATCCAAAACAAAACAACACAAGCGACACAAACACCCAGAGACAAACCATAACAAAAATAATTCGCGACAGAAAAACCGCCTGGGAACGGTCAGCGGAAATGAATTCCACTGGGGGGGGGGGGGGGGGGGGGCTAAAATCGATTTTACGTGGCCACAATCCTCGCCCTTATTTCCATCGCGATTTGAACAAACAATTTGTTCAGTCCGCATGAAGGCCTCCTAACTCATCAGTGCAACA
Source organism: Lucinisca nassula (assembly GCA_963580285.1). Classification (NCBI taxonomy): domain Eukaryota; kingdom Metazoa; phylum Mollusca; class Bivalvia; order Lucinida; family Lucinidae; genus Lucinisca; species Lucinisca nassula. The sequence goes on from OY757018.1 coordinate 156,349,507, forward strand.
TCTCCGTGAACACAAATAATCGAACAACCACAGAAATGAAACAACGGTGAGGACTCGACAGCAAGAAACCACTGAAATGCTGGAGCAAAAGAAACTAACAGTTAGACTCCGATGGGCCCGACCAGAGATAGAGCATCAGGCATCAGCCAACATTACCTTGATTTAAATCTCTCTAATTCTCAATAAAGCCTTTACACTGGAACCGTCATAGAAAGTAGAAGTAAAACAAAGATCAGGAATCGATACAATTAACTTACTCCACCCACCAAAGACACCAAAGGGAAAGAAATACAAACATTAAGCGACCAGACCATAATGGAAACCTAAACAAAGGAAGGCCATAAGGACAGTTACTTTCCCACAAAATGGCCATATGGCCATCCAAAATTAAAAGACACAAGTGATACACACAGTAAGTAACAAACAACAACATAAATAAATCGCCACAGAAGAACCGCCTTGGAACGGTCAGTGGAAAGATTTCCACTGGGGGGCTTAAATCGATTTTACGTGACCACAATCCTCGCCCTTATATCCGTCGCGATTAAGACAAATAATTTGTTCAGTCCGCATGAACACCGTGAACACAAAAAAATCAAAGAACCACAGAGGTGAGACAACGGTGAGGACTCGACAGCAAGAAACCACTGAAATGCTGGAGCAAAAGAAAACCAACAGTTAGACTCCGATGGGCCCGACCAGAGACAGAGCATCAGGCACCAACCAACATTACCAAGAATTAGATCTCTCTAATTCTCAATAAGCCTTTACGTTAGAGCCGTCATTGAATCTGAGGCCTGACCCACCGGCGTGCAATTAAAGAGGGAAGCAAAGTTGCCAACCGTGATTGGGTTAACTACCATGCATGCCGTCTGTCGTATAATATCCATGTTGTACCCAATCTTTTTGTATCGAAGAATGATTTTACGAAATTGGGTGCTGAAGTCATTGCGGTTATATATTTTTCTGAATTTATATACTTTATATACTGAGGCCTGACCCACCGGCGTGCAATTAAAGAGGGAAGCAAAGTTGTCAACCGTGATTGGGTTAACTACCATGCATTCAGTCTGTCGTATAACATTTATGTTGTACCTAATCTTTTATATTGAAAAATGATTTTACGAAATAGGGTGCTGAAATCATTGCGGTTATAATTTTTTCTGAATTTTTATACTAAGTCACCATAAAATACGGGTTCCGATAGACCTTGTTGAAGAGGAGATTTAAGTCCAATGTTGAATTTTGAAATTAAATCAGAATGACGTCTATAAAATTGTGAAAAGGCTTTGCGTACTTTATGGTACCGATAATATGTTCTATAAAAGGGTTATCCTTTGGAAGCAAGGAATACACCACAGAAGTGACAAATATGGAGTGTACATGTTTTCTGGGCCAGACTAGCTAGTATCGGCCAATTAGGCCTCATCAGTGACCCTAAGATATTTTCAAAATTCCACAATGGAATCAATGATCCCAAAGGACAAGAAAATATAATCTACACTATGATGTAGGGCAGGGAGACGTTTGACCGCCGCCACACATTCCCACATACCAGCTGTAGTGAAGTTAAATATGTTCTATAAAAGGGTTATCCTTTGGAAGCAAGGAATACACCACAGAAGTGAAACATATGGAGTGTACATGTTTTCTGGACCAGACTAGCTAGTTTCGGCCAATTAGGCCTCATCAGTGACAATCAAATATTTTCAAAATTCCACAATGGAATCAATGATCCCAAAGGACAAGAAAATATAATCTATACTATGATGTAGGGCAGGGAGACGTTTTACCACCGCCACACATTCCCACACACCAGCTGTAGTGATGTTAAATATGTTCTATGAAAGGGTTATCCTTTGGAAGCAAGGAATACACCACAGAAGTGAAAAATATGGAGTGTACATGTTTTCTTGGCCAGATTAGCTAGCTTCAGCCAATGATTAAGCAGTTTAGCCGTTAACAATTTATTACGAGTGTTGAAGTCAGTTACATGACTACACACTCTGGCAAATCGAATTATTGCGAAGTATAAACCCTATTGGTTTCATTGGGTGACAGGGCTTGAGATGTCATTTCATCTCAGTGTCGGGTAAAAGTCCCACAAAATTGGAAGCAACGTCTCCAAAATTATCTTTACAGTGTTGACGGCGACGTTAAACCACAATTCAAACAACTTAATCTACATTACGTCTGGAATAAACTAATCGAATTAGACAAATAGACCTGACTGTCAAAACTAGTTGTACCTCTATTTTTATAGATTCAAATCCAGCTACGCTGAAGATATGCGATCAAGATCGCCTCATACTAGTTTATCCATTTCAACGTTTTCTTTGTCAACAATATTCTTATATGTTGCGGCCTTATATTCAGGAAGTAATATGTCAAAGGTAAGGAAACAAAATGCTTCAGAAATCATGATGGAAAGGATTAAGAATGTTTTCAATAAGAATTAACTACAGATGCTGATATGAAACCCTACAAGGGGTCTTGCAACATTCTGATTCGACTGCTTGAATGCTTCTCAAGACATCACTACAAATTTGTTTTACACAGAGATTATATTTCATTATTCATGGAAATTATTCGTGATAAAATCATTTCAACGACGCCTTTGAGGCTTTCTTTTGCTAGATCAATCTAGAAAAATGTATCTTATTTTCTTATTGCCGGGAGGATTTTGATCACGAAGTTATACTAATTCTACCACAGCGCGCCTGTATAGGCAGTGGAATGGAACTGATTCTGCAACAAATCACTGAGCGACAGAGCGTGACAAATGTCGTCAAAAAAGTTGCAATTTCATGACGTCACTTTTAGATTCCATGACGTAAGACGGTGAAACGATATTATCTCGTATTGAAAACATCATAAAAGGACATAATTGTATTGGACACTGTCAGTTATGGTAGCGGTATTTCTACTAGCAAAGGTTGAATGTTTTGGGAATGTGAAGAAACAAAAAACAAAATGTGTGAATAGCGAGTAAGAATCAGCTGTAAGAAGAAAAACCTCTCGCACTACGCGTGATTTGATAAACCTCACAACTGACTACCAAACTGTGATTTATCACTCGATAAATCACTGCTAGTTCTTATATATTTTTTTAACTATAACATGAAGATAAATATATGGTTCGCTCTGTCTCTGGTCGGGCCCATCGGAGTCTACTGCTGGTCTTCTCTTGCTCCAGCATTTCAGTGGTTTCTTGCTGTCGAGTGCTCATCGTTGTTTCATCTCTGTGATTGTTTGATTTCTGTGTTCACGAAGAAGTTGCATTGATGTGTTAGGAGGGCTTCATGCGGACTGAAAAAATTATTTGTCTAAATCGCGACGTGGCAACGTACAATCGATTTAAGCCCACCCCAGTTCAATTCGTTTCACAGACAGTTCAAAGGCGGTTCTTCTGTCGCAGTTTATTTTTGTTATGGTTTGTCTTCGAGTGTGTGTATCGCTTAATATTTTTTTTTCTTTTGGATAGCCAATTGGCCATTTTGTGGGAAAGTAACTGCCCGTTTGGCTTTCCGCTATTGATGTTTCCATTAGGGTCTAGTTATTTCATGTCTGTGTTTCTTTCCCATTAGTGTATCTGATGGGTGCTGTGGGTTAATTGTATCGATTCCTTATCATTGGATTCACTTCTGTTTTGCTAACCAGAAGACAACCAACCTTCTGGGTTCGGCCAGATGAGGACTAGACCGGAATGCGGGTTCGGCCAGATGAGGACTAGACCGGAATGCTCAGCTATACATTCTACTGAGTGTATTGAAATATTTTGAATATCGAAACTAAAGCATTGTTTTATTAAAACAGCGAATGCATATTGCCCGCGCGGCATGTATCGAACCCACGACCCCCTTATCACCGGTAAGTTGCGGATCCGCATGACCTATCGAGGTTGACAGCGAACACTAACGTTGTTCATTAGGGCCAACCAAGTTTTTCATGACCTGGTTTTTGTGAGATTTTTAGTCAAAAACAACGTACCTGCACCGTGTACACTTTATTAGTTTACTGAGTAGTTATACTTCTAGAACTATACGTGTTCATGGCCTCTTTCATTACCGAGCCTCGTCCTGTACTTTTCTAACTTCAGATAATAATGCTATTTGTTTCTATTACCCGTCGACGCATTTTCTTAAAAATGCCATTTTTTTATATACTGAATGCTACTGAAAACGCGTCATCTATTTTGGATATACATATTTCATGTTTGACTTGAATGGCGATTTTATTACCACATCAACACTATTGAGGTCGTTTCTGAGACGCTGATTTCAATAATGTGGGATTTCTACCCAACACTGAGATGAAAAGACATCTCCAGTCCTACTGTCCAAACAAACCAATAGGATCTCGTCGACTCTCAGCACTCTTTGCCTGGGCATGCCCAGACCTTCTAAGCGATTTATCAGTACCCGTATGCGGTCGGCGTCAGCTCTGCATTGAAGCACCATGACGTCGAATCTATTTCTCCAAACCCAGAGGGGCGGGTCTACAGTTTTCATGTAGGACCATGCAGAATATCTTTTGGATGCAAACATAGACGACATTCAATAAATTCGGGATGTTGGTATTTAAACAAATACACAAAATAAACAGCGTTTAAACCATGTGTACGTCAAAATTTACATCCTTTCCTAACATCTGTTCACAAGTCATCGTGATAATGCCTTAATCAAAGACGTACGTACCAGGTGTGTTTTTCAGAATAACAGACATCTAGTCCTGTGTATAGCTTACGTTGATAATTAACCTGTGTGTACTGCATCTGCTTGGATATACGCTTGCATGCAATGTGGCATTGACCTGCAAATCTACATCACTTTGTAACTTTGGATAGATTGATAAACAATCGGACAAAATGTGTGATATCTGTTAACAAAAATAGTAGACCTCGTAACAACCGGCTAAACTATAATGCAAAATATTGATTCTCTTAAACTCCAAATTTCTTGTAAACGGTGGTATTTACAAACGTAGTCATTTCAAGGACTTGTTAATGTAATGTCAAGTGCGTCGTACAATACCAACCATTACGCAAACACGCCTATACAAATACATTGCCACCTTTATCGCTGAAAAAATGAAAATTTTAAGAGGAAAAAATGTGATATTTTTCTTATTGCTGCTCAAAATATAGATGGTGGGCACTCGTTAGAACCGCCTCATCGAAGCGGTTCTAATGAGTCCCCACAATCTATATTTTAGAGCAGAAATAAGAAAAATAAGGTATACCCCCGGAAACCCCATTTTTACTGTACAAAAGTGGGGTTCAAGGGGGTCAAAATGATATCGGCGTGTTTTCGTGATGAACTTACTGTCGTAACTTATGTTTTTGAGCTCAGATGACGCGTCCCAGAACCACCACACACAACCTTTTTTCTAAAACAAATACATGAGAACAACACTTTAAAATTCCCTTTCACTATCTATATACAAAAACATATATTTTTACAGATATTCTTCATCTATGGTTTATTCGTTGATTAACGAGGAAGACTTTTAAATGTATGACCGCATCTTAGACAGAAATATGTTATTTCTTCTGTATCTGTCTCATGCCGATATTTTTCCCCCTGTTTCATTCGAGATGTCATGGGGAGGTAATATCTTTTCACGAAGTAAACAATTTATTTTATACGACAAACAATGACAGTTACTCAGAAAGCTCTACGAATGCACTGCCGTGTGCTACATTGCGTCTTTTATATCTCAAAAACTAGCCTTTTTCAATTAAAATTTGCCATATTTTCTTATTTTTTTGTCTAAACATGAATTGTGAGTGCTCGTTGATTTGAATTGTTTGATTTGAGGTTTAACGTCCCCGTCAACACTGTAAAGGTCATTTTGGAGACGTTGCTTCCAATTTTGTGGGACTTTTACCCGACATTGAGATGAATTGACTTCTCAAGCCCTGTCGCCAAATGAAACCAATAGAGTTTATTAGCATGGTTCCTGGTCAGGCTTAGATCCTCTAAGCGGTTTACCAGTACTAGTGTGCTGGCTGGATTCAGCTCTGCGTGGAAGCATCATGCAGCCCATATTTTTCTTCAAGCCCCTATGGACGGGGGCGGAGTGCTCGTTGAAAAAAACCTTAATGAGGCGATAGTTTGAGATGGTTCAAACCAGTATCCATAACTTATGTTTGAATAGATGACCGCGATCAATCTCCCCGACTGACTGTTGCCGACGCGGCGGCGCATCTGGCTGAGCCACAAGGAAAGCATATGAACATATACGATTGACACTGCAGAGGAACAACCGCATTTGGGCGGTTAGCACAAACAATTTACAATAAGGTGTGTTAGAGAGTACCATCTATTAGACTGGCACTCTTCGACCACTGATTCAAAACATACCTAATCATCACGAAAACACGCCTATATAATTTTGACCTCCTTGAACCCCACTTTCATACAGTAAAACTGGGGTTTACGGGTGTAAACCTTATTTTTCTTATTTCTGCTCTAAAATATAGATTGTGGGTACTCGTTAGAATGCTCTAAAATATAGATTGTGGGTACTCGTTAGAACCGCCTCGATGAGGCGGTTCAAACGAGTGCCCACAATCTATATTTTGAGCAGAAATAAGAAAGGTATCACAATTTTTCATCTTAAAATTTTCGATGTTAAAGGTGGCAATGTATTTGTATAGGCGTGTTTGCGTAATGTTATTAGATAATACTACTGATAAGAACCGCATCAAAGAATGGTCTCCTTCAGGCGGTTCTAACGAGCATCCTCAATTTGTATTCACTAAAATAAAGAAACAAAAATATTCACATTTTAACTTGAAAAAGCTCGTTCTGGTGATATGTTACAATGAGGGCCATAGTTTAGACTGGCACTCGTACAAAATATGTTCATCCGCTTGAAAGAAAGTTATTAGTATTATTATTCATTCTATAATGCACAATAACAATAAGTCAAGCCGCATGGTTGAATCCTTTCTCGACAACGAGTGGGCACAGCAAAATACGGAATAAAACAAACATGCCTAGGCCCGAGGTTATAACACATTGTTTTGGTCTCTGGTCGGCCCATCGGAGTCTAACTGTTGGATTTCTTTTACTCCAGCATTTCAGTTGTTTCTTGATATAGAGGCCTCGGCGTTGTTTCTTTTTTTATATTTTTTTTTTTATTTTTGTGCTCTCTGAGATGTTGCACTGATGAGTTAGGAGGCCAACATTATTTGTCTAAATCGCGACGGAAGTAAGGGCGAGGACTGCGGCCGCATAATCGATTTAAGCACCCCCGACCGGTGGAATTTGTTTCACTGACCGTTCCAAGGCGGTTCTTCTGTCTCGGTTTTTGTTTGTTATGATATGTCTTTGAGTGTGTGTATCGCTTATATTTTTTGTTTTGGATAGCCAATTGGCCATTTGCAGGAAAGTAACTGTCCTTCTGGCTGCTCGCTATTAATGTTTACATTAGGGTATTTTCGTTTATTTTGTGTATTCTTTGCTTACAAGGGATCTAACTATTCAGAACATATTAATCTTCACTGCAGCTGGTGCTGTGCCGTGTGGCGGCCGTAAAAAGTCTCACCATACATCAATCATAGTGCAGATTATATTTTCTGGTCCTTTGGGATCATTGGGTTCATTTAGAATCATTTTGAAAATAGAGTTCTGCTTAAGCCGGTGCTAGAGAGCGTGGCCGGTGTTGCACATTTCAGTACTGGTCATGAACAGACTCCATAAAACCGAGTCTGCTATTTTCGTTTATTTTATGTATTCTTTGCTTCCAAAGGATCTAACTATTCAGAATTTCTATATCTTCACTGCAGCTGGTGCTGTGCCGTGTGGCGGCCGTAAAAAGTCTCCCCGTACATCCATCATAGTGCAGATTATATTTTCTGGTCCTTTGGGATGATTGGGTTCATTTTAAATCATTTTGAAAATAGAGTTCTGCTTAAGCCGGTGCTAGGGGGCGTGGCCGGTGTTCCACATTTCAGTACTGGTCATGAACAGACTCAATAAGTCTTTAATTGCACGCCGGTGAGTCAGGCCTCAGATCCTATGACGGTTCCAACGTAAAGGCTTATTGAGATTTAGAGAGATCTAATTCAAGGTAATGTTGGTTGGTGCCTGATGCTCTGTCTCTGGTCGGGCCCATCGGAGTCTAACTGTTGGTTTTCTTTTGCTCCAGCATTTCAGTGATTTCTTGCTGTCGAGTCATCACCGTTGTCTCACCTCTGTGGTTCTTTGATTATTTGTGTTCATGGAGATGTTGCACTGATGAGTTAGGATGCCTTCATGCGGACTAAACAAATAATTTGTCTAAATCGGCGAGGATTGTGGCCACGTAAAATCGATTTAAGTCCCCCAGTGGAAATCTTTCCACTAACCGTTCCAAGGCGGTTCTTCTGTGGCGATTTATTTATGTTGTTGTTTGTTACTTACTGTGTGTATCACTTGTGTCTTTTTATTTTGGATGGCCATATGGCCATTTTGTGGGAAAGTAACTGTCCTTATGGCCTTCCTTTGTTTAGGTTTCTGTTATAGTCTGGTCGCTTAATGTTTGTGTTTCTTTCCCTTTGGTGTCTTTGGTGGGTGGAGTAAGTTATTTGAATCGATTCCTGATCTTTGTTTTACTTCTACTTTTCAATAAAACCGAGTCTGCTATTTTCGTTTATTTTGTGTTTTCTTTGCTTCCAAAGGATCTAACTATTCAGAACTTAGTTATTTCATGTTTGTGTTTCTTTCCCTTTGGTGTCATCATAGTGCAGTTTATATTTACTGGTCCTTTGGGTTCATTGGGTTCATTTAGCATCATTTTGAAAAAAGAGTTCTGCTTAAGCCGGTGTTGCACATTTCAGTACTGGTCATGAACAGACTCAATAAAACCGAGCCTGCTATTTTCGTTTATTTTGTGTATTCTTTGCTTCCAAAGGATCTAACTATTCAGAAATTAGTTATTTCATGTTTGTGTTTCTATCCTTGTGGTGTCTCTGATAGGAGGGGTGGCTTTATTGTATCCATTCCTGATCATTGCCTTCACTTCTTCTCGGATTTTTCATTTCATGCTCAGTTCACTTGAGAATGAACATGAAATTTGGAATATTTTTGTATATTAAAAATACAGAATGAATAAAGAGATATTCTTCTTGAATCAACAGGAATAAGTTTGTCCTGATAATAAATTTTGAAATGCCAACATCATGCTTATTTTATTTGGGTACTAAAATAGTTTGACACTGAGAGCAAAAGCACGAATAGATCAAAGAGGTACGAAGACATGACGAAAGACATCGAGCAGAGAAACAGCATATGTCTCTGATATTTTTTCGAAGTTAAAAAAAAAGACTAGATCGACTTCATATCCACGAATAATGTGATTACTATTTGCACTTTTCCGAAACCGTGCATGCGATTGAAGTATTCAGGGTCATGTACAGAAATAACTGAACGTTCGCCAATTGAAAATGTTAAGTCATATTTAAATGTATATATGTACGGCGAATTAATAAATTTTATTGTCTGCTATAAGCGTGACATTGTAAGTATCACTTACGTGACTTATAAATCAGGCAGGTAATCAAAGCAGTAATTACTAAACAAAGTATCTCGCCATCTTTCAGCGTCATAAAGCAACAAATATGTTTGATCTGATCATTGCCTTCACATCTATTTTGAATGTTTCGATTTATAGTTAACCATATCCTGAAGTCTTTGTTCCCATATTAGAAAATTTTTCCTACTGAGTATGCGGCGAAATTTGTTATTTTTCAAATAACGTCATCAACTTGCATTACTACCACACACCCGTGCGACATAATGCATTTGTACATCACCAAAATGCCTACATTGCGGATGAAATCCGTGATATCTTTCATATTTATACTCCAAGCGTAGGTTGTGAATGCTCGTTTAAAACACCTCATTGAGGCGGTTCTAACGAGTACCTACAACCTACGAGCGTATGTCTTGGAGCAGAAATATGCAAAATACCGCCGTAAACCAAATCTTTCTCTATAAAAAGTGGGAATTTAGAGGCGTATTCAGACCTCCTTAAACTAAGACTTTTCACCACCTTAAACTAGGTATTCAAGAATTCCTTTAGCATATAGAAAATAGAAGTGAATACAATGACCAGGAATCGATACAACTAACCCACATCTCCCATCAAAGACACAAAAGGGAAAGAAACGCACACATGAAGCCACTAGACCCTAATAGAAACATCAATAGTAGAAAGTCAAATGGCCAGTTACTTTCCCCCAAAATGGCCAAATGGCTGTCCAAAAGAAAAACAAATATAAGCGATACACACACTCAAAGACAAACCATATTAAAACTAAACCGCGACAAAATAACCGCCTTGGAATAGTCAGTGACACGAATTCCACTGCTTGGGTGTCCATCGATTTTACGCGGCCGTAATCCTCGCCCTTACTTCCATCGCGATTTAGACAAATAATTAGTTCAGTCCGCACGAAGGCCTCCTAACTCATCAGTGCAACATCTCCGAAAACACAAAAATCAAACAAACACAGAGATGAAACAACGATGAGGACTCAACAGCAAGAAACCACTGAATTGCTGGAGCAAACGAAAACCCACAGTTAGACACGAATGACCCAACCAGAGACAGAGCAACAGCCACCAACCAACATAACATGAAATTAAACTATCTCTAATTCTCAGTAAGCCCTTACGATGGAACCGCCATAGAATCTGAAGCCTAAAACATCTGCGTGCAAGTAAATAGGGAAGCAAAGCTGTCAACCGTTATTGGGTTCACTACCATGCATGAAGTCTGTCGTATAACATTTACGTTGAAGTTTGTTTTGGCTTCAGCAGACAAGGCTACTACCATTGTTGTCGTCGTTAGACGTCTCTACTATGTTAACACTCTTCAACAAGTGCTTGGTGGTACTGAGGCCTACGAACTGCAGCCTTTGGCTGTAGAGGGGGTTGCAGTTGATGACAACATATGTCATTCAGCCACCAAGTTTGCCTTGTTTGTCTTACAGGAGGCCAAGGAACGCTTTCTACGTTATATTGGTTACCTAAACTTCATAAAATACCATACAAAATAGATGTGTTGGCAATGATCAGGAATCGATACAATTAACCCACATCTCCCACCATAGACACAATAGGGAAAGAAACACACACATGAAACAACTGGACCGAAATGGAAACATCAATGGCGGAAAGCCAAACGGACAGTTACTTTCCCACATAATGGCCAATTGGCTATCAAAAAACAAAATATAAGCTATACACACACTCAAAGACAAACCATTACGATTATACACCGCGACAGAAGAAGCGCCTTGGGACGGTCAGTGAAACGAACTCCACTGGGGGGGGGGGGGGGGGGGAGGGGGGGGCTTAAATCGATTTTACGCGGCCGCAATCCTCGCCTAGACAAATAATAAGTTCAGTCCGCATGAAAGCCTCCTAACTCATCAGTTCAACATCTCCGTGAACACAAAAAGCAAACAACCACATAGATGAAACATAGGTGAGGACTCGACAGCCAAAAAAAAAAAAAAAAAAAAAACAACTGATATGCTGGAGGAAAAAATGAAGATCAAGAGTTAGACTCCGATGGGCCCGACAAGAGACAGAGCATCAGGCACCAACCAACACTTTAATTCTCAGTAAGCCTTTACGCTGAACTGTCAAAGAATCTGAGGACTGACTCATCGGCGTGCGATTAAAGAGGGAAGAAAAATAGAAATGAAGGCAATGATCAGGAATCTATACAACAACCCACAGCTCCTATCAGAGACGCCAAAAGGAAAGAAGCAGAAACATGAAACAACAGACCTAATGGAAACATCAATAGCGGAAAGCCAAAAGGACAGTTACTTTCCCACAAAATGGCCAATAGGCTATCCAAAATAAAATAATATAAGCATCACAGACACCCAAAGACAAACCATAACAAAAATAAACCGCGACAGAAGAACCGCCTTGGAACGGTCAGCTGAATCGAATTCCACTTGGAGGCTTAAATCGATTTTACGTGGCCACAATCCCCGCCCTTACTGCCGTCGCGATTTAGACAAATAATTTGTTCAGTCCACATGAAGGCCTCCAAACTCATCAGTGCAACATCTCCGTGAACACAAGTAATCAAACAACCACAGAGATGAAATAACGGTGAGGACTCGACAGCAAGAAACCAATGAAATGCTGGAGCAAAAGACAACCAACAGTTAGACTCCAGTTAGACCGGCCAGAGATAGAGCACCAGGCACAAGTCAACATTACCTTGAATTAGATCTCTCTAATTCTCAATAAGCCTTTACACTGGAACCGTCATAGAATCTGAGGCCTGACCCACCGGCGTGCAATTAAAGAGGGAAACAAAGTTGTCATTCGTGATTGGGTTAACCTCCAAGCATGCAGTCTGTCGTATAACATTTATGTTGTACCCAATCTTTTTATATCGAAGAATGATTTTACGAAATAGGGTGCTGAAGTCATTGCGGTTATATATTTTCTGAGCTTGTATACTAAGTCACCATAAAATTGGGGTTCCGATAGACCTTACTGCAGAAGAGATTTAAGTCCAATATTAAATTTTAAATTTAAATCATGACGTCTATAAAATTTTTAAAATGCTTTGCGTAGTTTATGGTACCGATTACCCTGATTAAGAAGTTTAGCCGTTAACAATTTATTACTTGTGTTGAAGTCAGTTACATGACTACACACTCTGCAAATCGAATTAATTGCGACATATAAACGCCATTGGATGGCGCACGAGGAGCATCACCATCCAAAAAAGGAAAATTTACAATCTCAAAATCAAGATCATTGCGTTTATCATAAATTTTGCACTAAACAATTCCATCTAAAACACAAAGATTTAAATCCAAAAACGGGGCCTCGGTATCAGAAGAATTTGCTTTATTTAACTGAAGTTCTGGGGGTAAATATGACTGATCAATCCACCGAAATAGGTATTATCAATATTTAATAAATCATCAAAGTATCTAGAAGTGGGGCTTAAAGCTTCAATGGTTTCAGACTGGTTTTCAGCAGAAAGGGACATCATGAAGTCTCTCTCATAACAAAACAAAAACAAATCAGCCACGAGTGATGCTCAATTAGTACCATTCGGAATACCCACAACTTGTCTAAATAACTTAGTACCAAATCTTATATAAATATTGTCAAGTAGAAAGGTGAGAGCTTCACACACTTTCTGTCACCCGTTATGAAATTGGGTGCTAAAGTCAATGAATTTATATGTTTTTCTGTATTTATATACTAAGTCACCTTAAAATTCGGGTTCCGATATACCTTGTTGCAGAAGAGATTTAAGCCCAACATTGAATTTTGAAATTAAATCGGAATGACGTCTATAAAATTTTGAAAAGGCTTTGCGTATTTTTATGATACCGATAACCCGGATTAATAAGTTTTGCTGTTAAAGGCATTTATTCTATAACAGCAAAACACACCGTGTGTTCATAATTGTTTTATTGCCCCCTGTGGTATACTATCTTTAGCAGATCAAAGGCGGCCCCTAATAGGGTGATAAGTAGCTTTTGTTGAATCCCCTGACTGAGGTACATAAAGGGGAAATCAATAATGTACACTACAGTCAACAGCTAGTAAATTATTGATTTTCCCCAAGGAGAACCCTTACCTGTTGAAGACAGAGGACTTTTCTCTAGTCAGCACTAATGGGCTACATAATGTTATGTAATGAAATGATAGACCTCAATAACCAAGAATAAATGCCTTTAAGAATTTATTACGAGTGTTGATGTCAGTTACATGACTAGACATTCTGGCAAATCGGATTGCGAAATATAAACGCCATAGGATGTCACACGAGGAACATCACCATCCAAGAAAGAACAAATTACAATCTCAAAATCAAAATGATCGCGTTTAGCATAAAGTTTGCAAGAAACAAACCAGTCCACAATGAAAAGAGGTAAATCCAAAAACGGGGCCTCGGTATCACAAGAATTTGCACAATTTAACTGAAGTTGTAACTTATTGCAAATTCAAGCACGGTTTATTGCTAATTCAAGCTTTTGTACCATCACTGAACTTTCCAAATTATGTTCGATGTTTTACTGCCATCATAAATATGTGATTAACTATTGCGACAAAGTCTTTGAAAGATCAGGGAGAAATTTGTTTTGGTGTATAGTAATTGTAATGAATTTTTAAAATGAATTGAAATCCAAACGTTTTCGTGCTTCAAGTCTGTCTACGTGATATTTTTCCGCCCTTTATTCTACACTTCCTCACAATCTTATAAAAGAAAAAAAAAACTTAATGATTTAATTGAATGGACATCTATTAGGGAAGATTCCCTTTATCTTGCAGGTAATGAAGTATACTTTATGGTCATGTCAGAAATGTGTGATGCTCTCATCGTTCTACTTGACAATATTAAAATAAGATTTGGTGCTAGGTTATTTAGACACATTGTGGGTATTCCGATGGGTGCAAACTGCACGCCCCTTGTGACTGATCTGTTCTTGTTTTGAAGGGGACTTCATGATGTCTCTTTCCGTTGAATAAAAATAAAAAAAAGAGTTCCTTTAAGAGCAATGAAAACATTCATAAGAAAGAAGATGGGTCATACTACGTAGTTTTGGCTAATAAAAAGTAGAAGTAAAACAAAGATCAGGAATTGATACAATTAACCCACCCCACCCACAAAAGACACCAAAGGGAAAGAAATACAAACATTAAGCGACCAGACCATAATGGAAACCTAAACAAAGGAAGGCCATATGGACAGTTACTTTCCCACAAAATGGCCATATGGCCATCCAAAATTAAAAGACACAAGTGATACACACAGTAAGTAACAAACAACAACATAAATAAATCGCCACAGAAGAGCCGCCTTGGAACGGTCAGTGGAAGATTTCCACTGGGGGGCTTAAATCGATTTTACGTGGCCACAATCCTCGCCCTTACTTCCGTCGCGATTTAGACAAAAAATTTGTTCAGTCCGCACGAAGGCCTCCTAACTATTAGTGCAACATCTCCATGAACACAGAAATCAAAGAACCACAGAGGTGAGACAACGGTGAGGACTCGACAGCAAGAAAAGCCTCATCAGTGACCCTGTAATGATCCGGCAAAGAAAGCCGGATGAAACATACTGCAATTTTACGAATTTCGAATAGGCAGTCGATACAAAGACTGATATAAATCAAAATGGGTCCCAAATAATTAAAAACCTGTCTAGAATATGAGTCTAAACCAATAATTTATTTCTGATTTCTCAGAATATTCACGCTGATCTCAAAGGACCAAAAGTAAAATTTAACCTGCACTATGGTTGATGTACGGGGAGACGTTTTACGGCCGCCACAGACTCGGCTAATCTAGACTCGGCTTCTAGGTTTGGATGATTTATTTGGTTATTCATTGTTGACGGTACCTATTTTGATGGTTTGATTGATCAAATTTACGCCCCTGGGCTTAAGTTAAATGGGGCAAATTCTTCGGATGCCCTGGCCCCGTTTTTGGATTTACATATAGCTATTGTTGATGGGTTTGTTTCCTGTGGGGTTTGTGGTAGGCGCGATGATTTTGAGATAGTAAATTTTACTTTCTTTGACGGTGGTGTTCCTCGCGCGGTGTCGTTTTGCGTTTGTGTTTCGTAATTCATTCAATTTGCAAGAGTGCATAGTCATTAGGCTGACCTCAGCGCTCGTGGTGAGTTGTTGGCTGCTGGACTTCTTGGTCGGGGTTATCGGTATCGTGGGCCTTTTACAAAATTTTATACACGTCATTCCGATTTAATATAAAAAAAGTTAGTGTTAACTTAATTCTCTTCTGTAACGAGGTCTATCGGAAATCAAATTTTATGGTGACTTAGTATATAAATTAAGAAAAATAAAATTATATACTTGCAACGATTTCGTCGCCCAATTTCGTAAAATCATTCTTCGATATAAAACAATTGGGTACAACATAAATTTTATACGACAGACTGCATGGTTATTAATCCAATCACGGTTGACAATTTTGCTTCCCTCTGTGGGTCAGGCCTCAGATCTTTTGACGGCGCCAGCGATAAGGCTTCTAGAGGGCGTGGCCGGTGTTGCCCATTTCAGTCCTGGTCATGAACAGACTCAATAAAACCGAGTCTGCTATTTTCGTTTTTTTTGGTGTATTCTTTGCTTCCAAAGGATCCACCTATTCAGAACTTAGTTACTGAGAATTGAATTGTATTTACTTTTATATAATGTTGGTTGGTCTTTGGTCGAGCCAATCGGAATCTAACTGTTGGTTATCTTTTGGTCCAGCATTTCAGTGTTTTTTTGCTGTCCAGTCCTCACCGTTGTTTCATCTTTGTGCGTGTTTGTTTTTTGTTTTCTCGGAGATATTGCACTGATGAGTTAGTAGGCCTTCATGTGGAGTGAACAAATTATTTGTGTTAATCGCGACGGAAGTAAGGGCGAGGATTGTGGCCACGTAAGATCGATTTAAGTAAAGAAAAAGTAAAACAAAATCAGGAATCGATACAATTAACATACTCCACCCATCAAAGACACCATAGGGAAAGAAACACAAACATTAAGCGACTAGACCATAATGGAAACCTAAGCAAAGGAAGGCCATAATGACAGTTACTTTCCCACAAAATGGTCAAATGGTCATCCAAAATAAAAAGACACAAGTGATACACACAGTAAGTAACAAACAACAACAAAATAAACTGCCACAGAAGAACCGCCTTAGAACGGTCAGTGGAAAGAATTCCACTTGGGGGCTTAAATCAATTTTACATGGCCATAATCCTCGCCCTTACCTCTGTCGCAGTATACACTAATTTTGTTTAGTCCGCATGAAGGCTTCCTAACTCATCAGTGTAACATCTCCGAGAACATACAAATCAAAACACTACAGAGATGAAACAAGGTTGAGGACTCGACAGCATACAGAAACAGAATTGCTGGAGCAAAAGAAAACCAACAGTTAGACTCCAAGGGATCCGACCAAAGACGGAGCATCTGGCGCCAACCAACATAAAGAATACTAAAATAAAATAACATTCCATTTATGTTTTTACGCTGGAACCGTCATATATTCTTAAGCCCGACCCACCGGTTTGCATGCATGGTAGTTACCCCAATCACGGTTGGCAACTTTGCTTCCCTCTTTAATTGCACGCCGGTGGGTCAGGCCTCAGATTCTATGACGGCTCCAACGTAAAGGCCTATTGAAAATTAGAGAGATAATGTTGGTTGGTGCCTGATGCTCTGTCTCTGGTCGGGCTCATCGGAGTCTAACTGTTGGTTTTCTTTTGCTCCAGCATTTCAGTGGTTTCTTGCTGTCGAGTCCTCACCGTTGTCTCACCTCTGTGGTTCTTTGATTTTTGTGTTCCCGGAGATGTTGCACTGCTGAGTTAGGAGGCCTTCATGCGGACTGAACAAATTATTTGTCTAAAGCGTGACAGAAGTAAGGGCGAGGATTGTGGCCACGTAAAATCGATTTAAGCCCCCTGTTGGAAATCTTCCACTGACCGTTCCAAGGCGGCTCTTCTGTGGCGATTTATTTATGTTGTTGTTTGTTGCTTACTGTGTGTATCACTTGTGTCTTTTAATTTTGGATGGCCATATGGCCATTTTGTGGGAAAGTAACTGTCCTTATGGCCTTCCTTTTTTAGGTTTCCATTATGGTCCTGACGCTTAATGTTTGTATTTCTTTCCCTTTGGTGTCTTTTATGGGTGGTGTAAGTCAATTGTATCAATTCCTGACCTTTGTTTTACTTCTACTTTGCAATCAAAGAGGGAAGCAAAGCCCCGTTTCCGCTGACCGTTCCAAGACGATTCTTCTGTCGCGGTTTATTTTTGTTATGGTTTGTCTTTGGGTGTTTGTGTCGCTTATATTATTTTATTTTGGATAGCCTATTGGCCATTTTGTGGGAAAGTAACTGTCCTTTTGGCTTTCCGCTATTGATGTTTCCATTAGGGTTTGTTGCTTTATGAGTGTGTTTGTTTGCCTTTGGTGTCTGTGATGTGAGCCATGGGTTAATTGTATAGATTCCACTTCTACTATTCGAAACTAATTCAACGTGTGTAATCGTTATGCTTTGCTTTTTTCCGTCGATACACACTGTGAAATGGCAGCTGAATTTTGTTCTAATAAAGACACATTTAAAAGAAATTCTTCTGCGAATGGCCAATTTCTACACGCTGCCGTAAATATGCACTTGTGTACGGATCATATGCTCTTGACTACTAGCTATATTTATACTTTATTGATTTTATATTGCGAATATTCGGTATGAGCTCATATGGAGAAGGACGTACGAGCTTGCGAGTGCGTCTCCGCCATATGAACGATTGCAGCATATCTCGCAATATAAAGTAAATAACATTTTTATTGTGTGCAAAAACAATAATCGTCAACATCAGACTATATTGCTTCAAACGATTTGAAATGGACACTAATGCAGGCCATTTAGTGTTTTCCTACTCGCTTAAATGGCGCCAAAACAAAAATGACGTTGAAATTGGTGGATGTACTTCATTAAAACCATCTACGTTCACCAACGCAGGACGCAATTTTCCGGATTGTTTGTTTTATTTCTTTCAAATACTCCTGATTTCCTGAAAAATATTCAAAGTGTTAGGTCATTTATGACAGCATTAAATGCAATTTATGGAGTTTGTCACAACCAAATTTCTTTTTTTACGTTCTTTCAGTCGATACGAATGAAAAGATGAATGCCGACTTTTTGTCTCTAAATGAACAATCAGATTCCCAGGAAATGACCCAATTAAAGATAACAGCTAACCAATGGTACCAAGAGGATGAGTAACTAACAAGAGGAACAGGATGGCGTTGAATCGCTCACCTGATCCATATTGTACAAATAAAAGAATGCCGGCCTCGGATGCGCGTCTGACTTGTGATCCGGAGGACGCTGGATTCGAGACCTGCCGGGTTCGGAGATTGATGATGGAATCTTTTTCTAAGGTCATTTTCTCCTTTCTGCTTATACAAGAAGTGGGGTTGTCAATTTCTGGAGAAAGAATGTGCACAGTTACTGGTAAGCCGCTTACGTTTAAGCCTGCTCAGGAAAAGTGTAAACGGGTCGGTTCAAAAATTGCCTAAATAGCGTTGCCTGGGTCGATAAACTCGAATACAAACAAACAAATAAATGAAAGGTTAGGTGATGTGAGGTGGAATGGAGGATTTGATAAACTTTAATGGGCGTTGACCCCAGGAGCATTTCAGTGAAATTCCAATATCCAGGCACTGGTTAAGGGCACAAGACTGGTTAAGGGAAACCAGATTGGGTGCAACATAAATGTTATAGCCTGCTCAGGAAAAGTGTAAACGTGCCTAAATAGCTTTGTCTGGGTCGATAAAGTCGAATACAAACAAACAAATACATCAATAGACTCAATAAAACCGAGTCTGCTATTTTCGTTTATTTGGGTATTCTTTGCTTCCAAAGGATCACACTATTCAGAACTTATTTATCTTCACTGCAGCTGGTGCTGTGCCGTGTGGCGGCCGTAAAAAGTCTCCCCGTACATCCATCATAGTGCAGATTATATTTTCTGGTCCTTTGGGACCATTGCGTTCATTTAAAACGTTTTGAAAATAGAGTTCTGCTTAATCCGGTGCTAGGGGGCGTGGCCGATGTAGCACATTTCAGTACTGGTCATGAACAGGCTCAATAAAACCGAGTCTGCTATTTCGATTATTTGGTGTATTCTTTGCTTCCAAAGGATCTAACTATTCAGAACTTATTTATCTTCACTGCAGCTGGTGCTGTGCCGTGTGGCGGCCGTAAAAAGTCTCCCCGTACCTCTATCATAGTCCAGATTATATTTTCTGGTCCTTTGGGATCATTGAGTTCATTTAAAATCGTTTTGAAAATAGAGTTCTACTTAAGCCGGTGCTAGTGGGCGTGGCCGGTGTAGCACATTTCAGTACTGGGCATGAACAGACTCAATAAAACCGAGTCTGCTGTTTTCGTTTATTTGGTGTATTCTTTGCTTCCAAAGGATCACACTATTCAGAACTTATTTATACGGACTGCGTGCATGGTAGTTAACCCAACCACGGTTGACAACTTTGCTTCTCCCTCTTTATTTGCACGCCGGTGGGTCAGGCCTCAGATTCTATGACGGTTCCAGCGTAAAGGCTTACTGAGAGTTAGAGAGCATCAAATGTTATGTAATGATGGTTGGTGCCTGATGCTCTGTCTCTGGTCGGGCTCATCGAAGTCTGAATATTGGTTTTCAATTGCTCCAGCATTTCAGTGGTTTCTTGCTGTCGAGTCCTCACCGTTGTTTCATCTCTGTTGTTGTATGATGTTTGTTTTAACAGAGATGTTGCACTGATGAGTTAGGAGGCCTTCATGTGGACTGAAAAATGATTTGTCTAAATCGCGACGGAAATAAGGGCGATGTTTCATGTGTTTGCTTCTTTCCCTTTGGTGTCTCTGATGTGATGGGAGCTGTGGGTTAATTGTATCGCTTCCTGATAATTGCCTTCACTTCTATTATTTAAAATACTTTTCTATTTTTAGCTCTCGCGGAAATTTGTTCATCCGAGCAGAACGGTTGAAGCATTAAATTATACTTTATGGTCATGTCAGACAGTATGTGAAGCTCTCAACATTCTAGGTTTCCAAAATGACATATACAGTGTTGACGGGGACGTTAAACCTCAAATCAAACAAAATCTGCAACAAGTTCTATTCGAACACAAATTTACTGGTGACTTATTTTATAAATTCAGAAAAATATATAAATGCAATCACTTCAGCACGTAAAAAGATTGGGTACAGCATAAATATTATATGACAGTTTGTTTGATTTGAGATTTAACGTCCCCGTCAACACCTTAAAGGTCATTTTGGAGACGTTGCTTCCAATTTTGTGGGACTGTTACCCGACATTGAGATGATATGACAGCTCAAGTCCTGTCGCCCAATGAAACCAATAGGGTTTATTAGCATGGGCGGTCTGCCTCGCACCGCGGTTCTTTGACAGGCTTAGATCCTCTAGTAAGCGGTTTACCAGTACTAGTGAGCGGGTGGGATTCAGCTCTGCGTGGAAACATCATGCAGCCCATATATTTCTTCAAGCCCCTATGGGCGGGGGCTGGTTATATGACAGACTGCATGTATGGTAATTAACACAACCACGGTTGACAACTTTGCTTCCCTCTTTAATTGCACGCCGGTGGGTCAGGCCTCAGATTCTATGACGGCTCTAGCGTAAAGGCTTACTGAGCATTAGAATGAATCTAATTTAATGTAATTTTGGTTGGTGCCTGAGTGTGTGTATCGCTTTTTTGTTTTGGATAGCCAATTGGCCATTTTGTGGAAAAGTAACTGTCCTTTTGGCTTTCCATTAGTGATATTATCATTAGGGTCTAGGTGTTTAATGTTTTGTGTTTCTCTCCCTTTGTGTCTCTGATGGGAGCTGTGGGTTAATTGTATCGATTCCTGATCATTGCCTTCACTTCTATTTGGCAATATTTACATAAGATTTGGTACCAAGTTATTTAGACTAAATGGAAGTGATGGCAATGATCTGGAGACGATACAATTAACCCACAATTCAAATCAGAGACACCAAGGGAAACAAATACATACATGAAACAGCTAGACCCTAATGGAAACATTACTAGCGGAAAGCCAAAAGGACAATTACTTTCCCACAAAATGGCCAATTGGCAATCCAAAGCAAATTAATATAAGCTATACACTCACTCAAAGAAAAACCATAACATAAATAAACCACGACAGAAGAACCGCCTTGGAACGGTCAGTGAAACGAGTTCCTCTGGGGGGGGGGCTTAAATCAAGTTGTGTGGATTAATTGAACCGATTCCTGACCATTGCTTTCACTTCTATTTTTGTAGCGGGTCATGTAAGGATGATTCCTGTGAAATCATTTCATAAACATTCCACTGGTTAAGGAGGAGAAGTCGATTAAATATTTTTTTTTTCTATTTTCATCTGGAACGTGTTATGAAATTTCGGTCAATCAAGGAGTATGCCTCTGAAGAAAAATAAAATTATTTTGAAATTGCACCAGTGGCTGACCGTGAGGTTTCCATAAGGGTGTAGTTATTTAACATTTGTGTTTCTGTCCATTTTGTGTCTCTGATGGGAGCTGTGGGTTAATTGTATCGATTCCTGAGCATTGTCTTCACTTCTATTTTATTTGGGTATACTTTTTCCGTTATTAAATAACACAGTATATGCATACTGGGTCAGGCCCATGACATTCAGGCGATCCATACGCGCACAATATAAGTTTGAAGAATTTTAAAATAAAAATATCACATTTTTAAATAAAATCTTCGACTTAGCCTATTTACAAATTTAATGGGATGTCAGATTAAAAATGTTACAAAATCTCTTTAACTTTAAACAAGCCTCGTAGAACAAGACCAGACGCCGAGTTATACGGCCTCTGATCTAGGTATACACTATTTGTTAATGTCCCTTGGATGGGACGCTAGGCACATATAGGTGAAAGACTTTGGCAATATAAAAGTAAAAGTAAAACAAAGATCAGGAATCGATACAATTAACTTACTCCACCCATCAAAGACACCAAAGGGAAAGAAACACAAACATTAAGTGACCAGACCATAATACAAACCTAAACAAAGGAAGGCCATAGGGACAGTTACTTTCCCACAAAATGGCCATATGGCCATCCAAAATAAAAAGACACAAGTGATACACACAGTAAGTAACAAACAACAACATAAATAAATCGCCACAGAAGAACCGCCTTGGAACGGTCAGTGGAAAGATTTCCACTGGGGGGCTCAAATCGATTTTACGTGGCCACAATCCTCGCCCTTACTTCCGTCGTGATTTAGACAAATACTTTGTTCAGTCCGCATGAAGGCCTCCTAACTTATCAGTGCAACATCTCCGTGAACACAAATAATCAAAGAACCACAGAGGTGGGACAACGGTGAGGACTCGACAGCAAGAAACCACTGAAATGCTGGAGCAAAAGAAAACCAACAGTAGACTCCGATGGGCCCGACCAGAGACAGAGCATCAGGCACCAACCAACATTACCTTGAATTAGATCTCTCTAATTCTCAATAAGCCTTTACGTTGGAGCCGTCATAGAATCTGAGGCCTGACCCACCGGCGTGCAATTAAAGAGGGAAGCAAAGTTGCCAACCGTGATTGGGTTAACTACCATGCATGCAGTCTGTCGTATAATATCCATGTTGTACCCAATCTTTTTATATCGAAGAATGATTTTACGAAATTGGGTGCTAAAGTCATTGCGGTTATATATTTTTCTGAATTTATATACTAAGTCACCATAAAATTCGGGTTCCGATAGACCTTGTTGCAGAAGAGATTTAAGTCCAATATGGAATTTTGAAATTAAATAAGAATGGCGTCTATAAAATTTTGAAAAGGCTTTGCGTAGTTTATGGTACCGATAACCCTGATTAAGAAGTTTAGCCGTTAATAATTTATTACGAGTGTTGAACAGTAGAAGTAAAACAAGGATCAGGAATCGATTCAATTAACTTACTCCACCCATCAAAGAAACCAAAGGGAAAGAAACACAAACATTAAGCGACCAGACCATAATGGAAACCTAAACAAAAGAAGGCCATAAGGACAGTTACTTTCCCACAAAATGGCCATATGGCCATCCAAAATAAAAAGACACAAGTGATACACACAGTAAGTAACAAACAACAACATAAATAAACCGCCACAGAAGAACCGCCTTGGAACGGTCAGTGGAAAGATTTCCACTGGGGGGCTTAAATCGGTTTTACGTGGCCACAATCCTCGCCCTTAATTCCGTCGCGATTTAGACAAATAATTTGTTCAGTCCGCATGAAGGCCTCCTAACTCATCAGTGTAACATCTCAGTGAAAACAAAAAATCAAAGAACAACAGAGGTGAGACAACGGTGAGGACTCGACAGCAAGAAACCAATGAAATGCTGGAGCAAACGAAAACCAACAGTTAGACTCCGATGTCAGTCAGTTACATGACTACACACTCTAGCAAATCGAATTAATTGCGAAATATATACGCCATATGATGGCGCACGAGGAACATCACCATCCAAAAAAGGAAAATTTACAATCTCAAAATCAAAGTCATCGCGTTTATCATAAATTTTGCACGAAACAAACCCATCTACAATAGATAGATGTATATCCAAAAACGGGGCCTCGGTATCAGAAGAATTTGCTTTATTTAACTGAAGTTCTAGGGGGTAAATCTGACTGCTCAATCCATCGAAATAGGTATTATCAATATTTAATAAATCATCTAAATATCTAGAAGTGGAGCTAAAAGCTTCAATAATTTCAGATTGGTTATCAATGGAAAGCGACAACATGAAGTCTCTTTCATAACAATACAAGAATAGATCAGCCACAAGAGGTGCGCATAATAATAATGTATTGCCTTCTGGAGCGAAACATGTTTGCATGCACATACTTACGGAACGGGAAATACCTCAAAGACGAGCATAATCAGGATCAGGCAACTCCAGTCAGTTATCTTCGGCAACCTTAATAGAAGTGAAGGCAATGTTATATTGTGTTTCTCCTTGACTATGAGGGTAATTGGTGATTACATTGATAACGTGTTTTTCAGATAAAATCGTCTGGGAGAGAATAATCTATCAACCGATATATGATACTTGTGTCATTGATTAGAACACAAGCACTTCTGGTCAGTTAGCAACAAGTTGACAACACGTCTCACTGCATTAGGTACCTGTGCAGGCGCTACAGTTTCTTATTGTTCACCGGACGTCTAACTTGCCTTTTTGCAAGCGTTTTTATGATTGTTTAACCCTTATCTTGCTGAATATTCATTTAAGCCACACCCATTTCTGTCTACCAACCAATCAAATTACTTGATGTAATTTATTGCTACAAATCCATAAACTGAATGCCAAACAGTGTAGATTCTGATCAGATGGCTTCTTCAGAAGCCATCTGATCTGGATCTTCACTGTTTGCAAAGATAGGGGAAGTCGTGAACAGCAAGATAAGGGTTAAGATCACACGTATGTGCCATTATCATTGCAGATCCGTCGGTGAATTAGGGTATATTCCATCGTCCGTCGTAAACAGTCCTCACTCAACACGTTTTAACGACTTCTTCTTTAAATGTGTTTTAGACGGGTAATCATTTTGAGGCAAAGCCTACTACGCAGCACTGTAGAGCGTAGAATATGTAGGGTAAACCGATGGACCGAGTTCAATTTAATTTCATATGCAGCCGCCTCGCAATAGGGAGAGGACCTGTTGTTCAAATGACACAGGTCACCTAATCTGTGCGACTCCAATGCCCATATATAGTAAATAGAAGTGGAGGCAATGATTAGGAATCGATAAAATTAACCCACAGCTCCCATCAGAGACACCAAAGGGAAAAACACAAACATGAAACAACAGACCCTTATGGAAACATCGATGGTGGAAAGCCAAAAGGACAGTTACCTTCCCACAAAATGGCCAATTGAATATCCAAAACAAAATAATATAAGCGACACAAACACGCAAAGACCAACCACAACAAAAATTAAAACGCGTCAGAAGAACGAAATGAATTCCACGGGGAGTGCGGGGGGGGGGGGGGACTCGACTAAAACCCAGAAAGAAACTCAAATCTGTCTCAAGAACTGTTAGATCGATTGTCTTAAACCCTAATTCCAAACTTATTTCAGAAAGTTCAGCCAGTTTTAACATCTTAAAATTTACTGTACCTGACATCCTTGAATTTCGAAAAGGAAAACAGAAGCGAAGGCTGTGATCAGGAATCGATACAATTAACACACAGCTCCCATCAGAGACACCAAAGGGAAAGAGACACAAACATGCAATAACTAGAAACTTATGAAAAGATCAATAGTGGAAAGCCAAAACGGCAGCTACGCCCTATTCCAAAGGGCCCATTATTGTGTATAAGAGAGAAGATTCCAATGTAGTACAAAATGGGTCCATTATGTGTCTCTTGGGGGAGCTGTGGGTTAACTGTATCGATTCCCGACCAATGTTTTCCTTCACTTCTATTTTCTAACAAAAAAGAAATCGATACAGCTACCTCACACCTCCCATCAGAGGCACATAATATGGGCCCCGCCAAGCGATTTTGGTACTTATCGCCTACGCGAGCAGCGAAGGTTCAGGCGAGCCTGCGCATCCGCACAGTCTCGCCAGAACCTTCGCTGCTCGCTCATACAAGCAGTGAATCAAGAGGAACCTTCAGACAGAAAGCCATATCCCTGGCCCCTCTGAATGGCTGGGCATGCGCAGTTAAAATTTGTCATGACGGAATGCTCGAAGACCCAAATTCGCTTGGCGGGGCTCAAATAAGGAAAAGAAACACGAACATGAAGTAACTACACATCCCCGTCCGAGCACACACCGACAGACGTAGCTCATGAGACAGGTAAACTTGAGGCATCAGGCAAGAGACGCCTACCCCAGGACTTATAGGTGTTCCCTACCGAGCCAACATCAGCAAACATGATCCACACTCCACGGAAGTCCCGGGCCTCAGGAAGGAGATGTCCACAGTAGCGAGGCTTGTAAAATTTAAAATATTAAAAAAGTGACAATCAAACTCGCTGAGATACATGTCCTACCTGACAAGTCAGCCTTCGTTTTAGAAAAAAATAGAATTTTATACTGCAAAACTTAAAGATATAATATAGTTATTTAAATCAGTACTTGAGTACTGACGTCACTACCGCAGTATCAACCTCAGCACTAAGGGACTGATACTGACCATCCACCCGCAGAGATACCGACCCAGTGGTTGCAATTAAGGCGTAACTATACCAAATTTAGTGACACAGAGACCTTTCTGATATTTAATCTTCCTCAGTGTGTCTCGGATAATTGACAAGACCTTAAATCGAGTTCAACTGTTGGTTTTCTTTCGCTCCAGCAATTCTGTTGTTGTATGTTGTCGAGTCCTCAACCTTGTTTCATCTCTGTAGTTTTTTATTTATATGTTCTCGGAGGTGTTACACTGATGAGTTAGGAAGCCTTCATGCGGACTAAACAAAAGGTAAGGGCGAGGATTATGGTCATGTAAAATCGATTTAAGCCCCCCCCCCCCCCAGTGGAAATCTGTCCACTGACCGTTCCAAGGCGGTTCTTCTGTGGCGGTTTATTTATGTTGTTGTTTGATACTTACTGTGTGTATCACTTGTGTCTTTTTATTTTGGATGGCCATTTTGTGGGAAATTAACTGTCCTTATGGCCTTCCTTTGTTTAGGTTTCCATTATGGTCTGGTCCCTTCATGTTTGTATTTCTGTCCCTTTGGTGTCTTTGATGAGTGGAGTAAGTTAATTGTATCTATTCCTGATCTTTGTTTTACTTTTACTTTAAAATAAAAGTGAAGGCAATAATTAGGAATCGATACATTAACCGACACCTCCCATCAGAGACACCGAATGTAAAGATTACAAACATGAAATGATTAGACCTTAATGCAAACTTCAAAAGCGGCAAGTCATAAGGACACTAACTTTTTCACAATGGGCAATTAGTTATCCAAAACCAAAAAATATAAACACTACACACATTCAAAGACAAACTTTAACAAAAATTTCCGCGACAGAAGAACCGCCTTGGAACGGACAGTGAAAAGAATTTCACTGAGGTGCTTCAGTTGATTTTACGCGGCCGCAATAATTTGTTCAGTCCGCATGAAGGCTTCCTACCTCATCATTGCAACATCTCAGAGAACACAAATACCAAACAACCACAACCCGACAACCATTTTGGATGCCCTCTTTAATAAAGACATGCTAGAATAATAATAATAATAATAATAAAAGAACGGTGGCCATATGTTTAAGTGATAACACTGTCACAATATGGGTTGGGAAACTCAACCAAATATCAATTTTAGGTCATGCTCGCTGATATTCTAAACACAATATTTTTTTTTTGCAGACACCCTAGACACCACCTTGAATATAACAAGACGCTCAATTGTGCCAGAGTGGCATTTGTTGTATTTCTAAATGGTAATGTCTAACCTACCAGTATCAGTAGTGAAAAATAGTTACACGCGATATACAGGTCAAAGTTGATTTCTGCTGGAATAAAACTAAGGAGCTTGGTTTTAAACTATAGTGTTAAATCAAATTAGCGAATGTAATGGTATCTGTCTAAATGAAAACTTCAAGCTTACACTTCAATTTTAACTTGACAACCGTTATGTAACGAATGATAAAACTTGGCATTTTATAGACAAAGGTAATTTGCAAGAAACAATCTCAGACATATCAGAAGCTAGTTGTTTTGATAATATTCTATTGAAATTGTTTTATAGAGATCAACAATTCTGAAGTTTGAAACAACGTAAAGGGACAACCACAATAAAATGTTACATTACGCAAACACGCCTATACAAATACATTGCCACATTATCGCTGAAATAATGAAAAATTTATGATGAAAAATTGTGATATTTTTGTTATTTCTGCTCAAAATATAGATTGTGGGTACTCGTTAGAACTGCGTCATCGAGGCGGTTCTAACGAGTACCCACAATCTATATTTTAGAGCAGAAATAAGAAAAATAAGGTTTACCCCCCGAAACCCCAGATTTACTATATAAAAGTGGGGTTCAAGGGGGTCAAAATTATATAGGCGCGTTTTCGTGGTGCAAACCGCACACAGAGACAATCGACACAGCAGTTTTGTCAGTGCTTTATTCTCACTAGATGTTGAGCAACAAAGACTAGTAAAGTCTTCAAATTTTAAATACATGAATTATTATTAATCCCAAGGGTCTAATAAACACACGCAATGCTTGTTTGCACTAGAAATAAGAAAGCTCTGGGTATATGAATGACGGCATATTAGTACACGGATGTGAATCGTAATGGGGATGGTGAAAGCTTTAACACGATTCAATATTAATATTTAGTCCTCACCTTCAAGTCATAATTAAGATCTTAACAACTTTTCTGAAACCATCACGAAAACACGCCTATATAATATTGACCTCCTTGAATCTCACTTTTATATAGTAAAACTGGGGTTTGCAGGGGTAGACCTTATTTTTCTTATTTCTGCTCAAAATATAGATTGTGGGCACTCGTTAGGACAGTGGGTACTCGTTAGAACCATTTCTGCTCTAAAATATTGATAGTGGGTACTTGTTAGAACCTCGATGAAGTGGTTCTAACGAGAGCCCACAATCTATATTTTGAGCAGAAATAAGAAAAATATCACAATTTTTCATCCTAAAATTTTCATTTTTTCGGCGATAAAGGTTACAATGTATTTGTATAGGCGTGTTTTCGAAATGTAACATTTTATTGTGGTTGTCCCTTTACGTTGTTTTAAACTTCAGAATTGTTGATCTCTATAAAACAATTTCTAACCCTAACCCTAACCCTACTGGGACTGTCTAGTTTAACCCTTAACCCACTGACCCCATAGCCTTAGTCCACTGACCCCATAGCCTTAACCCACTGACCCCATAGCCTTAACACACTGACCCCATAGCCTAACACACTGACCCCATAGCCTAACACACTGACCCCATAGCCTTCACCCACTGACCCCATAGCCTAACACACTGACCCCATAGCCTTAACACAATGACCCCATAGCCTTTACACACTGACCCCATAGCCTTAACACACTGACCCCATAGCGATAAAAACAGTGCGACCTTTTTCTTTATATAACCACAGTGAAAGTGAGGATGAGGGTTGGGATCCCGTAAAGTTAACCCAAACCCACCAGTAATGTTTACTGACCAATTCAAGTCGGTGTTTTTGCTGTGGTTTCTTCATGTTTTGTGTTCGTGTTTCTGATTCTTTCCCTAATCATATATGTTGTTACGTTGATTATTCTGATTATTCCCCCCTTTTTGTTGTACATTTTCAGTTACGATTGTCCTTCCAGTTTAATGTTTGTCATGTCGGTGATTCTGATTCTTCTCCCCCATTATTTACTGAGTATATTGCTCCTTTTAGTTAGCTTTGTATTCTGAGTCACCACCTGTTTATAAAAGAGTTGCTGACTCCGTTTACCTGTTGTCCGTTTTGTTTCCTGTCATTACTCCATGTTTCGACTTCTTTCCCTAGTTATATTGTGGTTAGACTTTAGGATCTGATTGTATAAGCTCCTGATCGTTTCTCTTTTAAATTTTACTACAAGATAGTGATAGTCCCGTGGACATCAACACAAACATTACGCAAACACGCCTATACAAATACATTGCCACCTTTATCGCCGAAAGAAAAAAAATGAAAATTTTATGATGAAAAATTGTAATAGTTTTCTTATTTCTGCTCAAAATAAAGATTGCGAGCGCTCGTTAGAACCGCCTAATCGAGGCGGTTCTAACGAGTACCCACAATCTGTATTTTTGAGCCGAAATAAGAAAAAAATAAGGTATACCCACCCAAACCCCAATTTTACTGTATAAAAGTGGGGTTCAAGGGGGTCAAAATTATATAGGCGTGTTTTCGTGATGAAATGCTACTGTGGTTTAGTAACTTTGGATCGAATGACAAACAATCGACCAAAATAGAAGACTGGGATCCTTGCGACGGTGCTCATATAAGAGCAGCTGATTATTCATAACAGCCAATCAAAATTTCGGTTTTCTGAGCACCTCGCCTTTTTAAATTAACAACAGAGGATCCTTTACCTCTTTAGCTCGCCAAAGCAAGAGATCAGAGGCTAGCTATTATCAACTCTCATTGTAAAGCGTCTTATATACATTGCAATCTCTGAAAATCGTCTAGGTTCAAAATTAACTTTATGTCCTTTGATATTTCCATGAATCAATTACACTCAGGTGGGAGGTTCAGGATCGTCTAAGTTCTTTTACTCGAAACGGAAACTGGTTATTATAGAAAACCATAGACATGATCTAACTGAAAACATACGCAGTCACGTTGCAAACAACGTGTCATTGTTTTATCTTAAAATTTATGACCCAGGTTTTCTCTCAATAGTCTCCTATTAACTAAGCTGACAACTTTGTGTAATGCATGCTTAATTGGAAAACAGCGCCTTAATTAGGACAAGTGCATGATATTCATTTTTAATAACACGTATATGAGATAGAACTAGCATTTATGGATGTATGAAATAACTTTCGAGATGATAAATAGGTAAGCCTTGGAACCGCCTTACAGAGTACATGTACTTTTAAGAAATGCCTCAGTTTTGCCGTTTATATTTTCTTGGATCAGCAGTTTCATTAGTACGTGAATGCCATTTATATTTCACTTCAGAGAGTGGGTATTTTCCTTCAGAGAAGGTTATACATAGAATAAGAAAAAGGAAAAGAAGAAGAATGTTCTGAAAAAGGGGAAAATAGGCCATTTGTATTTGAGCCGGCGCATGATAAACTCTACAATAAGATCTGGGCGACCAGCCAAGACTCAGATCGGCCTGCGCATCCGCGCAGTCTGATCAGAGTCTTTGCTGCTCGCATGAGCCTTCTATAGCCTCTGGGCTATACATACGGCAACAAGAGGTTTCGACCAGGCTGACCTGACCTGAACTGAGTCTTCGACCATAACACATGTCTTATGGTAAGTTTTGTCATGCGCCGGCTCATTTATTGTTGTATATACTTATGCTAGCTCATCCGCAACTTTGATATTTATCCTCAAGGGCTAACATCATTTGATTTCTTATTTCTGCATAAGTTTTGAAACAAAAATTCCTGACCAGTATCAACAATCAATTAAAACATATGAGCAAGCTTCTATCAAAAAGCCACTTTTTGCATATGCGGACATCAAAGGCTCAATCGAGCCTGTGGATAAGTATAAAACTCGGAAGATACTCGTATTAAGAGCTAATTGTTCAAGGGCTGGCTAAAATAACAAAGGCAATTCTGATTGTATCAGTTCCTGCTCGTTTCTGTTTTTAATTATTGTCACAAAATACAATTTGATTTATGATTCACTAGGTTGCATCTTAGGTCACTATTGCTACCGTTCTATGCTTTTTTCCCTTTGTTGTCTCTGATGGGAGCTGTGGGTTAATTGTATCGATTCCTGGTCATTGCCTTCACTTCTATTTCTGCATTTTACAATTTGAAGCACGTCAGGTTATCACATATATCAAGTCTTAACACTTACATGTCGGACATGTTAACAACAATAAAGCGTCTTCTGTCATACGTTGGTGAATATAAAAGTTAAACCGGTTCTAATATTTCAAACAGATGGGGTTTCAGTCATATAACACCACTGATCTTTGTCTCTAACATTTAGTTTCGATGTCGCAGCTGTTTAAACGTTGGCTTTATGAATAGTAAATGCTTTTACATTCATAAACTCTCAATAAACATAAATGGTTTAAAACGTATAATGTGGATAAAAAAATCAAACAAATATCTAGTTACAGCTTCCCATTAACACGAAGTGGTTTGAAATATAAAGAATGACCATAGCATAGTATAGTAACACTGACATGAAATAGCAATGAATGTTACTGTGTTTATTCAAGAGAGAGAGAGAGAGAGAGAGAGAGAGAGAGAGAGAGAGGGAGAGAGAGAGAGAGAGAGAGAGAGAGATTAAGTTAACAATTTCATGTATTCTTTGCATGCAAAGGATCTAACTATTCAGAACTTATTTATCTTTACTGCAGCTGGTTTTGTACCGTGTGGTGGACGTAAAAAAGTCACTCCGTACATCATCATAGTGCAGATTATACTTTCCGGTCCTTTGGGATCACTGAGTTCATTAAGAAGCATTTTGAAAATAGAGTTCTGCTTAAACCGGTGCTAGCTGGCGTTGACGGGTTGCACATTTCAGTACTGGTCATGAACAGACTAAATAAAATCGAGTCTGCTATTTTCGTTTGTTTGGTGTATACTTTGCTTCCAAAGGATCTAACTATTCAGGACTTATTTATAGAGAAAGGTTGGGATGAAAGGAGTAAACATTATTTTCCTTAATTTTGATAACACAAAAACCCACAGATTGTTGGTACCCTCATTGAGGAAGTTTTTACGAGCAACAACATTCTCTGTTTGGCATAGAAATAAGAAACATATCACATGTTTATTGTAAAAATACCGTTTTTGAGATATAAAAGAGCGCAACATATCAATCACACGTGTAAAGTAGAAGTAAAACAAAGATCAGGAATCGATACAATTAACTTACTCCACCCATCAAAGACACCAAAGGGAAAGAAACACAAAACATGAAGCGACCAGACCATAATGGAAACCTAAACAAAGGAAGGCCATAAGGACAGTTATTTTCCCATAAAATGGTCACATGGCCATCCAAAATAAAAAGACACAAGTGATACACACAGTAAGTAACCGACAAAAACATAGATAAACCGCCACAGTAGAACCGCCTTGGAACGGTCAGTGGAAAGAATTCCACTGGGGGCTTAAATCGATTTTACATGGCCATAATTCTCGCCCTTACCTCTGTGGCGGTATACACTAATTTTGTTTAGTCCGCATGAAGGCTTCCTTACTCATCAGTGTAACATCTCCGAGAACATACTAATCAAACAACTACAGAGATAAAACAAGGTTTAGGACTCGATGGCATACAACAATAGAATTGCTGGAGCAAAAGAAAACTAACAGTTAGACTCCGAGGGGCCCGACCAAAGACGGAGCATCAGGCGCCAACCAATATAAAGAATACTAAAATAAAATAAAATTCCATTTATGTTTTTACGCTGGAACCGTCATATAATCGTAAGCCCGACCCACTACTATTTCCGTTTATTTTGCTTCCAAAGGATCTTACTATTCAGAAGACATTTATCTTCAATGAAGCTGGTGTTGTGCCGTGTGAGGGCGGTAAAGTCTCCCTGTACATCATCATAGTGCAGATTACATTTTCTGGTCCTTTGGAATCACTGAGTTTATTTAGAATCATTTTGAAAATAGAACTGTGTGTGTGTGTGTGTGTGTGTGTGTGTGTGTGTGTGTGTGTGTGTGTGTGTGTGTGTGTGAATTCGGGTTTAACGTCGCTTTCAACAATTTTTCAGTCATATCACGACGGTGTCTGGTTGCGACAGGGAACTCAATGCTCACGTTTATAGTGCTGCCTCACTGCAGTATCATGTCCCAGACACATTACATGATACCACACCCAGTCACATTATCCTGACACTGGATCGACCAGTCCTAGCTCTACCCCGTAAATCTGAGTGCCAAACGAGGAGCAGCTAAACGACTTTGGTATGTCGCGGCCCGGGATCGAACCCGAGACCTCCCGTTCCCCGGAGCGGACACTCTACCAACTGAGCTATCGGGGCCGGTTTGAAAATAGAACTCTGCTTAAACCGGTGCTAGAGGGCGTGGCATGTGTTGCACATTTTAGCATTGGTCGTGAACAGACTCCTCGTGAGGCATCCATGAGGCGGTTCTAACGAGTACTCACAATCTGTATTTGGAGCAGAAATAAGACAAATATCACAAATTTTCGTCTAAAATTTTCGTTTGTTGGTTGGTAAAATCTACACTGTATTTGCATAGGCGTGTTTTCGTAATGTGGACCAACCTAGAATCTCATTCAATGTGCTAAAGCATGATTTGCAAACTTCTTTGCACGTTAGAAACACGTGGGCGAAAGAAACCAAAACTATTTTCGAACAGTGTAACATGTTAGATTATTATGGCGTCAATGTGTCGACATTGGCATGGAACAAATTCATTGTGAACAAAATTCGGAATAAATTACGGCGCATTTGCTGCCCAAACCTGGCAACAAAGTGTAAATATGTCACCAAAAGTGAGGACCTATAGAACTTATAAAAGTAAAATGATAACCGAAAGTATCTTTATATATATATATATATATATATATATATATATATATATATATATATATATATATATATATATATACTCAGATTCAATGAAAACGCTTCACTTTTAGAATTTTGATTTCTTTAGTTTAAGGTAAAAATGACTGACTTTTTCAACTGATACATACGGTATTGTAAAGTTGTCACCGACCAATGAGTATGTTTGACACGAAAACTGCGTGATTTTCATGATGTGCATGTGCACGTGCAAAATGGAAACAAGGAAAATGCCTAACGGCATTATGGACGCGTTTTCAGGACAGTTTTGACATCAGCAAAGCTGCAAAATGCATATGTAGTAAGAGTTGGCAGAAGGCAGTATAGCTCGCCAATAGGGGCCTAACCTAATAAAATTTTAATTATGCAGATTTCTTTTTTCTTCCAAAAATGACATTTTGTTTTGTGAAAGAGTTCACCAGACTGCAGCAATTCATACACAATATTTATATGAAGCACTACAGTGCTGACAAAGGTTTTCTAGAAATAGACAGTGACCTTGATCTTGAGCTCAGGACCCTTAAAGTAGATATTGCTTGACATGCGTGCAGGCATGTGTGTGTGTGTAAAAGTATGCATGAATGCACGCATGCATGTATGGGTGTGCATGTGCATGCATGCATGTGTGCATGTATGCATGCATGCATGTGTGCATGTATGCATGCATGTGTGAGTGCATGCATGCATGTTTGAGTGCGTGAATGCATGTGTGAGTGCATGCATGCATGTTTGAGTCATGCATGCATGTGTGTGTGCATGCATGCCTGCATGACTGTGTGTGCATGCATGCAAGTATGCATGCGTGATTATGCATGCATGCATGAATGGGTGCTTGTTTGTTTGATTTGAGGTTTAACGTGATTTCTTCAGTGGCGGTTTATTTATGTTGTTGTTTGTTACTTACTTTGTGTATCGCTTGTGTCTTTTTATTTTGGATGGCTATTTGGCCATTTTGTGAGAAAGTAACTGTCCTTATGGCCTTCCGTTGTTTAGGTTTCTATTATGGTCTGGTCGCTTCATGTTTGTGTTTCTTTCCCTTTGGTGTCTTTGATGGGTGGAGTAAGTTAATTGTATCGATTCCAGATCTTTGTTTTACTTCTACTTAACGTCCCCGTCAAAACTGTAAAGGTCATTTTGGAGACGTTGCTTCCAATTTTGTGGGACCTTTACCCGACATTGAGATGAAATGACATCTCAAACCCTGTCGCCCAATGAAACCAATAGGGTTTATTAGTATGGACGGTCCGCCTCGCACCGCGGTTCCTTGACAGGCTTAGATCCTCTAGGCGGTTTACCAGTACTTGTGTGCGGGCTGGATTCAGCTCTGCGTGGAAGCATCATGCAGCCCATATATTTCTTCAAACCCCTATGGGCGGGGGCCTCATGAATCGGTGCATTTATGCAAGTGTGTATGCATGCATGCATTAGTGCATGCATGCATGTGTGCATGCAAGTATGTGTGTGCATGGATGTGTCTATGTGCATGCTAGAATGCATGTGTGCATGCATACATGTATGCATGAGTGCATGCGTCACTTGTGTGTGTACATGCATGTATGAGTGCATGCATGTTTGTGTGCAGGCAAGTGTGCATGCGTGCATGTGAGCACGCAAGTGTGTGTGTATGCATGTGTGTGTGTATGCATGCCTACATGCATGTGTGATGTATGTATGCGTACATGTATGCATGAGTGCATACTATCCGAAATCCTTACAAATGCCGTTTTCTTATGTGAAAGAGTTAAACAGACTGCAGCAATTGAAAGAGAACCAAAAGGTACCCCTAAAAACTGAACAAGAAATTTTCCAAGCCTTTGCATTGTAAAATACGAAATTTATATATCTGACAAAAAAGAAGAAATTTTACAAACTTGCATCTAATAATAACGTTTATGTGTTTTTAAGAAAGAAAAAAAAAGAACATTCCTCCACCTGGAATTGAACCCAGGACCCTCTGGTTCAGAGTCAAGCACGTTATCAACTACACTATTAAGCTTGAAAGGGAAGTAAGGGAGGTAATACAGAGTAAAACTTCTTAAGTTTTTATGAAGTAAGGGAGGTAATACAGAGTAAAACTTCTAAAATAAACTTAAGTTCGAAAAATGGTAATTTGCAACAAAACTTTGGTCCTTGGTGCCATTAATGGATTGCATATAAAAGATGTACTATTAATGAAGCAACAGTCCTAAAAAGAAAGCAATCCATTGAAGAAAAAAGGTAATATATTACTTTGAAAAAAGGTTAACCAAAAGGTAAACCTCGGACGACGCCCGCCCGACGCCCGCCAACCCGGACATCGCTATTCTAAAGGACGGATAGTTTTTTAAAACCCAAAAATGCACAATTTGTGTAATCACGATATTTTTGGCACTTTCTGTACTGTTATTATAAGGTCCGGATTCTTTACGTTAATAATAGAAGTAGAGGCAATGATCAGCAATCGATACAATTAACCCTCAACTCCCATCAGAGACACCAAAGAGAAAGAAACACACACGTGAAGCAACAGACCCCAAGGGAAACACCAACAGCGGAAAGCCAAC
Organism: Lucinisca nassula; assembly: GCA_963580285.1. Lineage (NCBI taxonomy): Eukaryota > Metazoa > Mollusca > Bivalvia > Lucinida > Lucinidae > Lucinisca > Lucinisca nassula. The sequence goes on from OY757018.1 coordinate 156,386,847, forward strand.
AGGACAGGTACTTTCCCACAAAATGGCCAAAAGGCTATCCAAATTAATATAATATAAGCGACACAAATACCCAAAGACAAACCATAACAAAAATAAACCGCGACAGAAGAACCGCTTTGGAACGGTCAACGGAAACGAATTCCACCGGGGGGAGGGGGGCTTAAATGGAGTTTGCGTGACCACAATCCTCGCCCTTACTTCCGTCGCTATTAAGACAAATAATTTGCTCAGTCCGCATAAAACCAGTAAAATTCATAAGAACAAGTCAATGGGACGTGTAAGTAACGACGATCGTCAACGTGCCCTCAGTATGGGTGAAGCCGTCCTTCGGGATCACAGTTCTGCATTACTGGGCAAGACTAGTGATGCCATACTGTGATCCTCGGACCGTATTTGTCTATCCACCACTCACACATGTAAGATTCTTTTTCTGGCATACCTTTTTATTTCCGGAAGTTTAATAATTCAGTTGCCGTCGTCCGCCATATTGTAATGGCAATGTAGTGATATTTAGTGACGTTAGCCTTAACAACGGTTCATATGAGGTCGTATTCAACCAGTGCTTATCAAACACGTTAGAATATTCGATTTTATCCTGTCCCTGGGTAAGAACACCAGGGTAAGAACAGAAGATCTATCCCATGCTAAAACTACGGATTAAGATTCTTATAGACTAAGCGGTGTAACAGTACTCATGTTCGGTTGGTTTCAGCTCTGCCTGGTAGCGCAAGCAGCCCAATTTATTTCTGCGGGGGCGTGGGGGCGTTCTTGTTGTAGCTGCTATTAATTGTTATACCGTTATATTTTCATGACCACCTTTAATGAAATGGAGATTCAGTGTCAGCGAACTGAAGCCAAATGTCATGGAAAGAAAGTCTTGAAATGTATTTATAAAATGTCAATGCAATCATCAGCATCTAGTCTTTAGTTCAAGATTTACCTCTATATGTAAATGAATGCATAATCTTTGAAACTTGCTTGATCATGTCTAAGAAACTGACTGAAAAATGCTTAGAATTAAAAAAAAAGACTAAAGCCTCCAGCTCTATAATTTTCCTGTGATACCTAATCAGTATTTTTTCTTTTTTTTTAGTAATAATATTTTGTCAATTTTTCTTGTAGTCCCGTTCATTCATAAAAGTACATCTGACCTGATAAAGCTCACTTGTCCTGAGAAAGCATAGTCAGGAAGCTACAATGTAATTAATATAGGGGTGATTGATAGATTCTTCCTAATGAAATCGATGATACGGCGTCTTGACTGCTCAACGTAACGTCGTATCGAATTAAAAGATTGCGTGTTATATACAAGCATCATGATAGAGGATCTTACACGAGATTTAATATGATTTTTATGAAACACACCTTCGGCAAGCATAGTACAGTTCATATGAAATGCCCAAGAATAAGAGATTTGTTTTGTTGCATTACGAAAACACGCCTATACAAATACATTGTTATCCTTATCGCCAAAAAAAAAAAAAAAAATGAAAATTTTAAGATGAAAAATTGTGATATTTTTCTTATTTCTGCTCATAATATAGATTGTGGGTACTCGTGAGAACCGCCTCATGTATTAACTTTTACCAAATAATGTCGTTGTTATTCAAAAGACAACTTCATGTCTCCTAAGCCCAAGACGTCTTTACGTCATCTTAAACTAGGTATTCAAGAATTTCATAAGAAGTTTGTTTTGACCCCTGCAGACAAGGCCGCTAACAACGTCGTCGTTGTGTGACGGCTCCACTATGTTAACACACTTAAGCAGGAGCTTGGTGGTACTAAGGCCTATGAACTTCAGCCTTTAGCTGAAGAGAGAGCTATAGTAGATAAACATGTTTGTCTTTCAGCCACCAAGTTTGCTGTGTGTGTTAACGAAGGCCAAGACAAGCTTCCTACGCTGTACTGGTTACCAAAACTTCATAAAAACCTTACAAAGCACGGTTCTTTGCAAATTCTAGCTCTTGCACTACCACTGAACTTTCTAAATTATTAACTTCCTGTCTTACTGCTATTAAAACGCAAGTAATTAAATATTGTGATAAAGTCTTTGAAAGATCAGGAAGAAATCTGTTTTGGTCTATAAAAAATTCGAATGAGGTTTTAAATAAATTGAAATCTAGACATTTTCGTGCTTCTAGTCTGTCTACCTACGATTTTTCCACTCTTTACACTACACTGCCTCATAATCTTATAAAAGAAAAGCTTAATGATTTAATTGAATGGGCTTTTCACAGAGAAGATTCTCTCTATCTTGCATGTAATGTCAGAAATGCATTTTTCACTTCTAAAGAGCATAAGAATTATACACTTTGGTCATGTCAGAAAGTGTGTGATGCCCTCACCTTTCTAGTTGACAATATTTATATTAGATTCGGTACTAAGTTATTTGGAAAAATTGTGGGCATTCCGATGGGTACTAATTGCGCACCTCTTGTGGCTGATCTGTTCTTGTATTGTTATGAAAGAGACTTCATTTTGTCGCTTTCCATTGATAACCAATCTGAAATTATTGAAGCTTTTAGCTCTACTTCTAGATATTTAGATGATTTATTAAATATTGATAATACCTATTTTGATGGTTTGATCAGTCAGATTTACCCCCTAGAACTTCAGTTAAATAAAGCAAATTCTTCTGATACCGAGGCCCCGTTTTTGGATTTACATCTATCTATTGTAGATGGATTTGTTTCGTGCAAAATTTATGATAAACGCGATGACTTTGATTTTGAGATTGTAAATTTTCCTTTTTCGGATGGTGATGTTCCTTGTGCGCCATCCTATGGCGTTTATATTTCGCAATTAATTCGATTTGCTAGAGTGTGTAGTCATGTAACTGACTTCAACACTCGTAATAAATTATTAACGGCTAAACTCCTTAATCAGGGTTATCGGTACCATAAACTACGCAAAGCCTTTTCAAAATTTTATAGACGCCATTCTGATTTAATTTCAAAATTCAATATTGGACTTAAATCTCTTCTGCAACAAGGTCTATCGGAACCCGAATTTTATGGTTACTTAGTATATAAATTCAGAAAAATATATAACCGCAATGACTTCAGCATCAAATTTCGTAAAATCATTCTTCGATATAAAAAGATTGGGTACAACATGGATATTATACGACAGACTGCATGCATGGTAGTTAACCCAATCACGGTTGACAACTTTGCTTCACTCTTAAATTGCACGCCGGTGGGTCAGGCCTCAGATTCTATGACGGCTCCAACGTAAAGGCTTATTGAGAATTAGAGAGATAATGCTGTTTGGTGCCTGATGCTCTGTCTCTGGTCGGGCTCATCGGAGTCTAACTGTTGGTTTTCTTTTGCTCCAGCATTTCAGTGGTTTCTTGCTGTCGAGTCCTCACCGTTGTCTCACCTCTTTGGTTCTTTGATTTTTGTGTTCACGGAGATGTTGCACTGATGAGTTAGGAGGCCTTCATGCGGACTGAACAAATTATTTGTCTAAATCGCGACGGAAGTAAGGGCGAGGATTGTGGCCACGTAAAATCGATTTAAGCCCCCCCCCCCCCCAGTGGAAATCTTCCACTGACCGTTCCAAGGCGGCTCTTCTGTGGCGATTTATTTATGTTGTTGTTTGTTACTTACTGTGTGTATCACTTGTGTCTTTTAATTTTGGATGGCCATATGGCCATTTTGTGGGAAAGTAACTGTCCTTATTGCCTTCCTTTGTTTAGGTTTCCTTTATGGTCTTGTCGCTTAATGTTTGTATTTCTTTCCCTTTGGTGTCTTTTATGGGTGGAGTAAGTTAATTGTATCAATTCCTGATCTTTGTTTTACTTCTACTTTAAAAATATTATGAGCACACACATAATAACGCATGGTGCTGGAACGTAACGTCATGACGCTGTCCGTTTCACGCTATGTTTCCATTGACATTCATTTGTATTTGCTCGGCAATAAAACAGGATTTAAAAACATTAATAATAAAAAGAAATCTTAGATTCGTGATCATTTCATATAAAATGAATGCATTATGGGAGCACCTAGGAGATGACTTCCATATAAGCGTATCGCTTTCTTTCAAATCCTATATATCCTTGTATGTATGATATATGTGTATTTGTGCATCGAAACTCAATAAAAATTGTTTAAACCAGAGTTAATGAAACTCGCCGAAATCTGATTTCATTAATATCATATGAAATGACCAGTCGTGTAAGATCTTTTACCGAATTATTGCCACAGATGACATGGTTACCTACTAAGTCACAAAAGAAACGATGTATAGATATTAAACAGGAAAATTTATTAAAAAGTATAGCAATGGTCATTATTTAACACTTACAGTGAAACTATAGAAGTTTATGGTAAATTTCATTAACAATACCTCAAATTTCAACTGCATCTGCTTACGTAAGAAAGTAAGAAATCACGTTGGGTCACATCAACAATTCACACAGAAATCAATATCGTGTGTGGCTTCCATTTGCATCTCTTACAGCAGTACAACGACGCCTCATTGACCGGATAAGTGTCTGGCTTTCGTTCTGGGGGATTGCGTTCCATTCCTGTTCCAGTAAAATATTCCAGTTGGGTGACGACGTCTAGCGCGGCAATCCATAGATTTTCTATTGGTGAGAGATGCTGCTACTGGAGGTAGTCAGCACAAACACGAGCCGTGTGGCACTTGGCGTTGTCTTGCTTGAATATTGTAAGCTGAATGTTGGCATTCATCAGCGGAACTGTGAGACGCCAGTTCTGATACGGAAGGTTAGGTGTTCCATTTTTTCTTGGTTTTGGTTTTACGGCCCTTTCAAGATTATTTCACTCATATCGATCCGATCGTTAATCAGAGGTGGACGAAAACCGGAGTACCCGGAGAAAAACCACCTGACCTGCCGTTGCAGAACTTGGCGTCTCACATGTGACCCGAGCGAGGCTCGAACCACAATGTTCCAAATTATATGAATAATCATAAAATATATTATTAAAAGGTGTACTTTTGTTGTTAGAAGAAAAAATAATAAATTACTCTGTTAGAATATTGCCTTTCAACAGCGGTTTCCCCATGATCCTTTTTCGGTAAACATTCATTTTTTACATCAACCTGAAGTATATTCCGTGTCCAACAAGGAAGAGAAGTTGTTTGTCCAAAAACTGCCATAATAACATTATATCCATCCTTTCAAACACCCATCGAACGGTCATATTGGCGGCCATTACTGTGTGTCATTGTCGGTAAATTCTCCGGGTAAATCAGGGGTATAAACATGCTAATCGTGGGTAAAAATATCCTGCAAAACGGATTTTATTCGAAATGTTTTGTATGCCCAGATCATGATTTCCTTTATTCTTTCGTTAATTTGGTATATATTATTATGCATACAATAGAAGAAGGGAAAATTGTTTGTTTTGTCCAAAAGACATAATAACAATTTGACAGAATTTTTATTATCGCTATGCTGATTAATTAATCCGTGCGTAATACTGTGTACATGGATCTTTATATATTCTCAAAGCATAGATTGTCGGTACTCGTTAGAACCGTCTCGGCGAGCAGAAGTAAGAAAAATGAAAACCCCTGTAAACCCAAGTTTTAGTTACATAAAAGTGGGGTAAAAAGAAGTTTAAAATTATATAGGTGTGTTTACATGATGGTCTTCCCATTTCGACTTCCTAAACTCGCGCTATGATTTACCCTCAGCAGCCCGAACTGCCTTTAAATCGAACATATATTCATGTCCTAAAGTTGTTCGAGCCAAAATAGTTCGATTGTAAATGAATTACATACAATTTTATTACTAATATAGAAGTGTAGACAATAGTCAGGAATGATTAGGTCTGGCTAATCGGAGCTGAAAATATAATCGATTATCATTCATGTCATTGTGATCGATAATCGATTAGTAATCAATGAAGATTTTGTCATAATTTACCTGTCTGGCTTTCTGTCTGAGCATGACTCCTACCATATGCTGAACTTTGCCATATGTATTTGAACGGACAGACATGAGCAAACAGTGTAGACCCAGATGAGACGCCGCAGAACGCGGCGTCTCATCTGGGTTTGCACTGTTTGCCACTCGTACAGCTATTTTAGGCACTACTTTGGGTGGGAAATTGTTCTTATCAAATAATCGATTGCAAGCAAATCAGTAATGATAATCATTTTTGTGGAGTTTATCGATTTAATAATCGATTATCCAATCAATCGTGCCAGCCTTAGGAATGGTCTGCATGATCTTAGCCGATCAACGGTAAATGGGCTTCCTTGGACTTGTGGATATCAACACTGACTCTTAATGGTTAGGTCTCACACAGCTGTTGTTCGCGCCTCGCTAGGGTCACATGTGAAGGCCAGGATCTGCAACGGAAGGTCAGATGTTTTTTCTTCGGGTACGCTGGTTTTCGCCCACCTCTGATTAAAGATCGGCTCGAAATAAGTGAAATAATCTTGAAAGGATATTTAAACCCAAACCAAAGACCAAACCGATTAAAAGTAGTGAATGCTCGAGTCATCGAAGTTACATCATTTTTGTGATTCACACCTACCCCGGGTTTGTTCCGATCATAAACATCCGTATGTTTTGACTGCTGCTGCATTGTCTAACAGAACTGACAGAAAAGAATATAGGTGCTAAGCATGATGGGCGTGGCATTTGTATGGGAATTCGTGGGCGCGATTGGATCTGTATTCTTTATTTCGTAGCAAACATAGATTTTGCTTTCTCATTATAACCGCCAGAATAAGACGTGTTTCCACAAAATACGCCTCTGTGCAAAGATAAAGAGAATATTGAATGCATGTACCCTTGTTAAGCCCGATTTCTCCTATAAGTGTGGATAATATGGTTGTTCAATACAGTGGTTGAAAGGCCTAGTGGTTAAGAGCCCTGACTCCTAATCATTTCGGTTTTCTCCGCTGTGAACTCGAGCCTGGTTCGAGTCACGTTTGAGACGCCAGGTTCTGCAAGCGACGAGTTTTTCTTCGAGTATTCTGGTTTTCGCCCACCTCTGATTAACGATCGGCTCGAAATAATTTAAATAACCTTGAAAATGGTAGTACAACCAAAATGTTACACAGGGCATTGTTCACTTGATGACCGATATGAAATCTTGATATTGCAGGCTGGTCGTACTGTTCATCACGTGAACAAGTCCGAAAAATTAACACCCCTTAAACCCCACTTTATATAGAAAAAAACTGGGGTGTACGGGGGTATACATTTATTTTCTAATTTCTGCTCCAAGACATAGGTTGTGGGTACTCGTTAGAACCGCCTTAGTGAGGCGGTTCTAACGAGCACCCACAACCTATATTTGGCGTAAAAATGTGTAAAATATGGCACAGTTTCATCGGATAAGTAACCATTTTGGAGAAATGTAAAATGCCCTATGTCACACGGGTGTTTTATCGTAATGATTACCCACAAGCCTTTCTGTTACAGCTGTGATAACGTGGCACCAGTAAGCTAGACAGCGCTTCGTCTAATCAATACAACTGACTACCAAACTGAATCACCTGGGTTATTTCATTGGAACTCTAGTTGGGCAATTGTTTGCCTATAAAATTTAATATACGGCTGGCAATTGGATAGATAAGAAATCAGCAACAAAAACGGATAACTACTTTTCCCGGAAATTTGGTTAAGCGAAAAATGTTTACAAAACACATCTAATGAAAGGCTGGAATTGATAAAAGGAGTTGTAGTGTTGGATAGAGGAATCTGTTGGTAAGTTGTTAGAATACATTTCATGATTTTTCTGATTTTATATATAAAATAATATTTTTTTTTTTTACATATATAAAAACTATTTCTAAAATTATTTTCTTAAACATGAGAATACATGATTATAGGCACCCGCCTTTTTATTTGATAATTACAAAGCGTGTACTGATTACAGATACAAAATCCCAGTTTGTATAGGGAAGTGTAAGGTTTAAAACATATGGTTTATAATTGTTTTCTCTTTCTCCACTAAAAGTGTAAATTGTGGCTACCCGTTGGAACAGCATCAAAGAAATTATGGAAATATCAAAATTATTCATCTGAAAAAAAAAAGACGGATATGTAGAGGTTTGAAAGTGGCCATTGTCACACAGTTGCTCAAAAGGAGAATCACAAAATAGTTGGTGATGGCTAAATAAATATACAGTAGACCACCCCGATATTAGGACCATTCCGCTAGTAAAATTTAAAATCAGGAACTGATACAATCTTCCTCCAATATCACTAAGGAACGAAGTCGAAACATGGAGTGGCGTAAGTAAACAAAACGGACCGCAGGTAAACTTTCCCAAACAGGTATTTATTTATTCATTTATTTTTTTTATTTTTTGCCAGAGCAAATTTTTCCTAAAAAAATAATTATCATTTATTCCGATATAGAGACAACACCGCTATCCATTTTGTTTGTTTGTTTTAAGATGAAAAATTGTTATATTTTTCATATTTCTGCTCAAAAAATTGAATTGAACGGCCCAGTCAACACAACTTATGTAATTTTTGAGCCTGTCAGTTTACTTATCTACACTTTTCTCCTATAACACGCCTATATAATTTTGACCACCTTGAATCCCACTTTTATATAGTGAAACTGGGGTTTAAAGGGGTAAGCCTTATTTTTCTTAATTCTGCTCTAAAATATTGATTGTGGGTACTCGATAGAACCGCCTCGGTAAGGCGGTTCTGACGAGTACCCACAATCTATATTTTAAGCAGAAATATGTAAAATATATCAATTTTACATCTTTAAATTTGCGTTTTCTCAGCGGTAAAAATATCAATGCATTTGAATTGGTGTGTTTTCGTCAGGTGCCCTTCTTGAAACAGCGGAAGGGAGAGAATGACGGTAGAAAAGATTTCATGATCAACGCTATCCATTTTAAGACCACTTTTAAAAGACAAAATCTGTCAATATTGTTCGCTGTTGAGACCACTTTTTGTTCGAGTCAAGTATGTATCTCTCAGTCCACTTGTCAATAGGTTCTTCACCATTTTAACAACTCTTGATTATGAGCCAGTTAATTGAAAAGAAGGTTTCATAATTTTAGTAATGTGCAGCTGCGTTTCCTTCAGATATTTGAGATAATTAAAAGTGATATAGAACAACATAAGGTTATACTGTTATTAATAATGGGGTTTTTATTGGGCTTGTCTTCCAAAGATGTAACATGAAAAGAATGGACTTTAAAAAAAAAAAAAAAAAAAAAAAAAAACATTTAAGTTTAAACTAGGGGTCAGGGTCAGTAAAAGTCAACTATTACGATAACACATGCACCCGTGCGAATGGGTGCATTTTTACACATCTCCAAAATGGCAATTTTTTCGGAGGAAAATCCGTGATTTTTTTCTTATAAATACTGGAAACATAGGTTATTGGAGAAAGAATAAGATAAATACTGTATACCCACACAAACCCCAGTTTTCTCTACATAAAGTGGGGGTATAGGGGGGGGGGGTCTTCGTTTCACGGACTTGTTCACGTGATGGACAGCTAGAATGGATAAAGAACCTTCTTGCAAGGCACAATACAAATAAAAAATAACAGGCCTCCGTGACTTAGTGGATAAGAGCGCTGACTCTCTTCGAGCCTGGCTGGGGTCACATGTGAGACGCCAAGTTCTGCAACGGAAGGTCAGATAGTTTTTCTCCAGATACTCCGGTTTTCGCCCACCTCTGATTAACGATCGGCTCGATATGAGTGGAATAATCTTGAAAGGGCCGTAAACAAAAAAACAACAACAACAACACAAAAAATACAAATGAAATTAAATCAATCTTGTCGTCATCAATGCCATTATTCGGACTATCCCGCTAATAAGATCGCTAGTAAGACCATTGTTTGAAGCCAAGAAAGCGGAATTGCACTGTATAAAAATGTGGCTTTTGAAAAGATGACAACTGCACAAAAAAATCAAGTAACATTTCGATAACACACTCGTATGTCAAATTGCCGTCTTTCATTTCTAAAAAATGGCTACTTTCCTGGTCAAAACTGTTTTTCTTACTTTCACAACATAAGGGCTTGGAGAAATAGATTGGGCTGTATGATGCTTCCACGCAGAGCTGAAACTGACCACACGCGAGTACTGGTAAACCGCTTAGAAGGATTAGGCCTACCCAGACAGAGTGGTGTGAGTCAGTCCGTCCAAAGCATATAAGCCCTCTGGTTTCATTGGGCGGCAGGGCTAATGATGATGTCATTTCACCTCAATGTCGGTTAAAATCCCTACGAAATTGGAAGTAACATTTCCAAAATGACCTAAATAGTGTTGATCGGGACGTGAAACCCCAATTCAAACAAACAAATCACACCGAACAGTTGTGGGTGTTCATTAGAACCGTCTCATTGAGGCGGCTGCAACAAATACCCTAACTCTATGTCTTAGAACAGAAATAAGAAAAGATAATTTATACCCCTATAAACCTCAGTTTTCTCTATTATATAAAATGGGGTTTATATGTGTATTCATTTCACGGACTTGTTAACATAATAATTGTCATAAGAAACCATCCTGCAAACACGCCTATAGAATTTTGACCCCACTTTTATACAGAAAAACTGCGATTTGCAGGATTATTTAACTATGGTGCTTCAATACGTTATGTTTCAAGTTTTATCAGAATATACGAGCGTAGATGCATTTATGAATTTTTGAAATTGGTTTTATTGGTCTGTTACGCATGATAATTGCCAGTGAAGTCTGAAACGATGTGTAAATAATAGAGGATCTTACACGAGTGGTCAGTTCATATGATATTTATGAAACAAGCCTTCGGCGAGTTTCATAAATATCATATGAAATGACCACGAGTGTAAGATCCTCTATATCATATGACTTCTTTAAATTGGATGTTATCGCCTTGTAATTTGAAAATTTTTCAACGAAAAATGCATTGTTGACATGGACGTCGTCATGACGTTACTTAATCCCGCCAAAGCGTTATTACACGTGTGGTCATACGATTTTTATTACACGACGTTATCCACTGCTTATCAACGACGTCATATGACAAATTATTTTAAGTGTGTGTGTGTGTGAATTCGGGTCGCTTTCAACAATTTTACATCATGTCCCAGACACATTACATGATACCACGCCCAGTCACATTATCCTGACACCGGGTCGACCAGTCCTAGCTCTATACCCGTAAATCTGAGTGCCAAGCCAGGAGCATCTAGTAGTATTTTTAACGACTTTGGTATGTCGCCGCTCGGGATCATTGCGGCCCCTGACCTCCCGTTCCCCGGAGCGGACACTCTACCAACTGAGCTATCGGGACCGGTAATTATTTTAAGAGATTCTTTTGTTGTTACCTGAACGGCATTCATCAGAAGCTTGTACGAGCGTAAATTGATATTGTAAAAAAGTTTGTTTTAACTAATACACACCTTTGAAATAAGTTTTTCCCTCCATGATTTGATATTTGCTTTTGAATATATGTGACAGTTTCGTTCTCTAATCATACAAGGTTGGTGTATGTTAGAACCGTCGCACTGAGGCGGTTTCAACCTGCACCAACAATCCGTGTTTTACAGCAGAGATTTGTTTTGTTTGTTTGTTTGAGTTGAGCTTGTACGTCCCCGTCAATACAATTTAGGTCATTTTGGAGACGTTGCTTCCGATACCCGATATTGAGATGAAATGACATTTCAAGCTCTGTTGCCAAAAGAAACCAAAAGGGTTTATAACTAGGGACGGTCCGACGCACCACGTTTCCTGGACAGGCTTAGACCTTCTAAACGGTTAACCAGTACTCGTGTTCGGTTGTTTTAGCTCGGCACGGAAGCACCATGTAGTCCAATCTTTTTTCTCCAAGCCGATGTGCGGTGGCACTTTGGAGCATAAATAAGAAGACTGATGGATACTTTGAACCCCCGACCCGCCCCCCCCCCCCCCACACCCCAACATTTTCTCTAAGAACACTGGGGGTAAGAAGAGTATTCATTACACGAACTTATTAAAGTGATAATGTAGGCCAGAATATCGTCGCCAAAATCAATGATTGTGACAATTAAAAATTAATTCTAATTGATTTTAGACACTCCATGAAAACTGCAGAATTATTGCAAAGGCTACCAGCAAATGTCCATGCGAGCATAAGCCTGATCTTGCCAGAATACATCTCGAGAACAGGTCCGTGAAATGAAAATTCCTCCTAAACCCCACCTTATATAGAGAAAACTGGGGTTTACACGGGATACATATTTTTTCTGTTTTCTGATCCAAGACATAGGTTGTGGGTACTCGTTAGAACCGCCTCAATGAGGCGGTTCTAACGAGCCCTCACAACCTATGTTTTCAGTATAAATCAGAAAAATATTCACCGGAAAAGGAGCCTTTTAGGAGATTTGAAAAAAAGCACTATGTCGTGTGTTATCGTAATGCTTTGCTGCTACCAGCAGACATGAAGGTGAGACATGTATTCATCAAGTCGTTTACCAAACTGTTTATTGGCCTCGCACGCGCTTTAATCCTTATCCTGCTGAATAAATAGAGGATCTTACACGAGTGGTCATTTCATATGAAATTTATGAAACGAACCTTCGGCGAGTTTCATAAATCTCATATGAAATGACCACGAGTGTAAGATTCTCTTTATCATATGACTACTTTAAATTGGATTTCATCGCCTTTTATTTGACAATGTTTCTACGAAAAATGCATTGTTGGCATGGACGTCGTCATGACTTTACTTAATCCCGCTAAAGTGTTATTACACGTGTGGTCATACGATTTTTATTACACGACCTTTTCCACTGCTTATCAACGACGTCATATGATAAATTTATTTATCCAAACCCCTTGCCTACTATCAGCCAATCAAATAACTTGCTATACGGCATTCGTTCAATTCACAAACTTAGTTATATACAGTGCAGATCCTGATAAGATTGTTGCTTCAGAAGACATCATATCTGAAGCTGCACTGTTTGCAAAGGTAGGAGTTGTTGTGTCAACAGGATACGGGTTAAACATCACGTGAATAAGTCCGTGAAATGAACACCCTTAAACCCACTTTATATAGAGAAAACTGGGGTTTACGAGGGTATACATTAGTTTTCTTTTTCTATTCCAAGACAAATGTTGTGGGTTCGCGCTAGAACCGCCTCGAGCACCCACAACCTATGTTTGCAGTATACATGAGAAAAAAAGCATGGATTTTCATCAGAAAAGGTAGTTTTGAGATGTAGAAAATACACTGTGTCGCACTGGTGTATTATTATAATGCATAAATCAGGAATTCTAAGGCTGAGCTCGGTCATCCCAAGAGCTGGAAATGTCAATCGGTAACAGAACTCCATATACGATTCTATTTCTTGTGGACAATCTATCTCATTAGAACCGCTTCAGTGTGGCGGTTCCAGCGAGCACCCGCGATCTATATTTGCAGTATAAAAAAGAAAAACATGGATTTTCAACAGAAGTGTAGCCGTTTTTGAGATATGGAAAAATGCTCTATGTCGCACGGGTGTATTATCACTGTGTGTACAGATGTCTATTATAATGTCATTAATCAAATAATTTCGTATTGGCCCAGTTACAGGTCCGAGGTCTGCTGTATTGGCACGAGGCCGAAGGCCGAGGCCAATACAGCTGACCATGGACCTGTAACTGGGCCAATACGAAACTACTTGATTAATTACAATTTTATTAATTGACGCAATTAAAAACATGATTTATGATTTTTGGATATTGGTTGACCTTGTGTAATATAGGATAATCAATTAATAAAGATCTGTAAAACATTGACTGACTCATGTTCTTGGATATTGGCAAAGAGTGCAGATCCAAATCGGACGCGGTAAAAGCGGCGTCTGGTCAGGGTTTTACCTCGTCCGATCAGGGTCTACAATGTTTGCATAAAGTATTTGAATATAAGGGTAAAATACGTCTTAGCTTATGACCATTTTTCTCAGCCTACACTCAGAGACAACCGACCCAACAGTACTATCAGTGCTTTGATTTTAATCATAAGGATGGACATGGTTAGTTTTATCATAGCTCAAAACTGACATTGTTTCTGATATAAGGGAGTGACTACTGTTTTCATTTCTGTTGCAAACTCACGTTGTGGGGGCTCATCGCATATTCCGTAATTGAGGCGTCAATTTCAAGCGCCCTAATTCTATAGGTTTGAGCGAAACGGAGTAGAGCTGTATATGAGGCAGATTTTCAACTATCAGGCGATTCGAAGGCGCCTACTGGATTTGTACTTGAAGTGACTTTTAACAGGCGTCTAGACTATACCGAAATATTTAATGCCAATCGTGTATTATTGCTGTCTTGGGAATGTAAGAATCAAGAAAGTATAAGGAAAACTTGATCACCGAAGACACTTTATCCTAATTTAAGTTGAAATGAAGATGAAGATGAATAAAACGATGTAGAAGATTTTTGTTTGTTTGATTCTTAGTTGTTTAGCTCGCCTGAGCACGTAGAGCTGATAGAGCAGAGTTTCGGCGCCCGTCCTCCGCCGTCTGTCAACAATCGATATCTCTAACTATATCCCCGGATGGCCAAACTGGGCAGAAAGTATCTTTGAATAGGGTTCTTTCACAAATGTTCAGAATGCCATTCCATACAGATCTCGTGTTGCCTCTGAAACGAAAATAGCTAAATTTCCGAATATCTTTAAATAATCATTTTATCTAAAATTAGGAGTAGCAAAACTTGGTTTTTATATGTAGCTTTGTGTGGCCTTTGATAATTGGTGTGCATTTATTTTGCTTTATCAAGTATTTCGACAAGACATCCGTGCGACATAAACCATTTTTAAATTTCCAAAATGGCTACTTGTCAGATAAAAATCCGTGATATTTTCTTATTTATACTGATAACATTGGTTGTGGGTGCTCGTTAGAATCGCCTCATTAACGAGTACCCACATCATATGTCTTGGAGCAGAAATTAGAAAAATAATGTACACCCAGTAAACTCTAGTTTGGGGTTAAGTTGGTGTTCATTTCATTAACGTGTTCACGTGGTGGTAAATTAAAGCGCTTGGTTTAAAATATTCGCACCCTGGATGGCACTTGTTTTACACAGATTCATATGTCGGTCTAGGTCTTCGATAGTTGGTATGTATGGTATGTGTGTTCTCTACCAAGATGTATCAAATTAAATCCTTATGGTCACATACACAGAATTCAAATCGGTTAGTCCTTTGACAAAAGGGTCTTGCCTGGAGGGTCACTGGTTTCAAAAGAGAAATCAGAGGGCTTGTGCCTGTAATGTTTGCTTTTAGTTTCATCTGGCAGACTTCTGCCACGACTGTTCAAAATATAGATCTGCGGTCAAACATTTCTTCGTCCCGGAGGTCATTAGTTTTACATAGAAACATCAAGAGCAAAGCATCAACACGGATTTAGAAGGTCAATGCCGGCAAAACATAATACATAGCTTTGTCTAGTGGCCCTCTAACTCGCACGTTCAAATTATAGTACTGGGATCAAAAATGGACTCATACTGGGAACACTTTAAAAATGTCCTGTCTGAACCCAGAAGACCAATGTAATTTATATTTGAAGTGTAGTTTCGTGTAGTGGACCATGATTACTCAGATTATAGCCGGGGTTCGCTTGGTTTACTTAGACTGATATAGGAAACCTAAAATATTGATACGATAGGCAAAATATTCAAAAATTGTCTGAGACTAGAAGACCCAGGTCTTTGATATTTGGTGTTAAGCTTAATCTATTGAACGTCTGCAAAAATATTCCGATTGCAGCCCTTGGTTCAAAAATAGTAAAACTTGGGTAAACCTATTTTTTCTCATTTCCGCTCTAAAATAGAGATTGTGGGTACTCGTTTGAACCGCCTTGATGAGGCGGTTCAAACTAGTACCCACAATCTATATTTTGAGCAGAATTAAGATAAATATCACAATTTTTCACCTTAAACAATTCGATTTTTCAGAGTTAAAGTTTACAATGTATTTGTATAGACGTGTTTTCGTAATGTATATACAGACGAACTTCAATGGCTCGAACACCTTTGGGACAACGAAAATCTGTTCGAGACAGGTGTAGTTCGAGCCACTGAAGGTTACTGCCTGGAGGCATAACGGGGTTAATTTTGAGACATCTTTTCTGTAATCTATAATAAAAATGTACGCTGTGGGTACTCATTAGAATCGCCTCATCGAGGCAATTCTAATGAGCACACACAGCATACATTTGCAAGATAAGTCGAAAATTTCCTTAATTATTCCACACTACTTCTTTTGCAGAAGGATTCCATAGGGACTAAAAAAAAAAGGTTCGACTCAGCCATGGTAAACGAGCCATCGGTGTTCGAGACAAGGAAGTTCTACTGTAATAGAACACATAAGGCTTTTCTTGACATGTACTGTATTGGTATATCATACAGGAGCATAATACGAACTCGTATCACTGGAAAATATATACAGCATTTTTAACCCTTATCCTGTTTGAATAATTAATTTGGTCACGCCCATTTCTAACTATCATCCAATCAAATTCCTTGATATATTTTATTCATTTATATTCGCAAACTGTATGAATAACAGTCCAGATCATGCTCTACACTGTTTGCAAAGACAGGGATAGCGGTGTTAAGTGTGTTAAAGCAGTCTACTTGTATAACTTCAAATTTGTAAAAGACGGTCAGTTGTTTTTGTTTTTAAATTGTCTTTTTTTCTCATTACGATAACATAGTACATTGTTCACATCTCATGATGGAAATACGTTTTTTTTTTCTATTAGACGCTTAAATCATGGGTTGTGGATGCTCGAGGAGGTTCTAGCAAGACCCCACAACATGTGTCTTGGAGCAGAAATAAGAAAAATAATGTACACCCCTGTAAACCCAAGTTTTTTCTATATAAAGTGGGGTTTATGGGTGGGGTCTGCATTTCACGAACTTGGTCACGTGAAGATCAAATATTGCTTAATATTTGAAAGATGCTTCATGCCAGAAACATAACTAATAGTGTGGCATTTATTCATTTATGTGCCAATAAAGCGAAGCGGTATTAAACAATATTATAGCATATATTTAAGTCTAGTCCAGAGAAAAAGATGGAGGAGATGATTAATAAAAGCATCCTTGCTTGTTTTCAAATTCTGTTGATCTTTCCAATAATTTGTTATATTATTGTTATATATCTGTACTTGAAAATAAGCTCATCACGTGAACAAGTCCGTGAAATAAAGACCCCCCCCCCCCTTTCACCCCAATTTATATAGCGAAAACTGGGGTTTCCGGGGGTATACATTATTTCCTTATTTCTGCTCCTAGACATAGGTTGTGGGTACTCGTTAGAACCGCCTCAATGAGGCGGTTCTAATGAGTACCCACATCCTATGTTTTATTTGAGGCGGTTCTAACGAGTACCCACAACCTATGTTTTAAGTATAAGTAAGAAAAATATCAAAAATTTTCTTTAGAAAATTGACCCTTGTTTGGTGATGTAAAAATGCACTATGACGCACGGGCGTGTTATCGTAATGTAATAAGTTAATAAAATATTGTTTAAACAAGAAAAAAATGTCTGAGAACAACACCTCAGATCAGAATTCGTACAGACTGATCATAGTCTTCGGTAAGCGCTTAAGGGAGGGTCCTTGTCTGAGAAGACCGTAATCAAACTGTGTGAATTCGCAAGTTGACTTTAGTCGTGCATTGCGTTCACGTACGGAAACATGCGATTGCTAAGTGAAATAAAAACTGGACCAAGCGAAATTACAATTTAAAAGAGAGTCGACGGTATCAATGGAGGATGAATATGCATATATACGTCACATGAATGAGCCCGAGCTAAGAGAACCCTCATTTTACGACTCCATATAGAAAAAGGTGCCGATGACAAAAACTCACGTATTTCTTTTCCCTTATTTTCAAAAGGATACTATGTGATGTCACTAGAGCCGCTTTAATGATTGAAGCCATCAAATAATCGCATTCTAGCCCATGGGCACGTTTTCTTAATGTACAGTTGGCCCTACCGCTCTTTAGGGTGAACACAATTACAAGCACACGTGTGGACACGCGCACATTCACCTCAAGCCGATTCCGCAAGACGCGGAAGATGGTACGAATCAGCAAGTTAAACATGTCCCCTGAACACGCCACTTTATACAGAGAAAACTGGGATTTACAGGGAAAACATTATTTTTCTTATTCCACTCCAAGACATACATGTAGGTTGTAGGTATTCGTTAGAACCGCCTAAATTAGTGGTTCGAACGAGCGTCCTCAGTCTATATTTGGAACATTAGTAAGAAACATATAACACATTTTCATCAGAAAAATAACCGTTTTGGAGGTAAAGAAGACAGCACTACGTCACACGGACGCGGATTTATCATCGTTATGCTTGCGATTGTCTCACGTGGTCACTTGTAACACTGGTTAAAATTTTGCTTTTACTTTCTTTTACAGTTGGTGAATTCAGAGACCACATAAAGTGATCCCACTGATTGCATTTTCTGACCTCCATCTTTTGAAAGGTTTGTCAAGCTTCTTTTTTGTTTACCTTGCTGCCTGCTCATTACTACTAAATTGTGTAATTACCATCAGTAAATGTAATGGTACTAGAGGAGGCTGAGTATACATTGTGCTCTACTTTATATATATATATATATTAAGATGTTTATTCAAGCTTAGATAAATGCTTTGTTTGTTTGATTTGAGGTTTAACGTCCCCGTCAACACTGTAAAGGTCATTTTTGTGACGTTGCTTCCAATTTTGTGGGAATTTTACCCGACGTTGAGATGAAAAGACATCTCAAGCCCTGTCGCCCAATGAAACCAACAGGGTTTATTAGCATGGACGGTCCGCCTCGCACCGCGGTTCCTGGACAGGCTTAGATCCTCTTAGCGGTTTACCAGTACTAGTGTGCGGGCTGGATTCAGCTCTGCGTGGAAGCATCATGCAGCCCATATATTTCTTCAAGCCCCTATGGGCGGGGGCCGTTAGATAAATGCATTTATTATGTCAGCAGTAGAGAAGAAACAACACTCATGCGAAACCGTCATCACACCTCTACAGTACATTTTGGTACGTAATGTTTTTCATACCTCAATGAGCACATTCATTCACGCTGTCACGTGATAAGTAAGTGACGTCAAAGTAAGATTTTTTTTCTGCAATGTGATTTGGGATGATTAAGTAATGATGTCAACAACATCGACATTTCCCTTTAAATAGGATCATTATGTGCAATTGGTGTTTCAATTTTGGCCTCAAACCAGACTTTTTGAGGTGACTTAGTATATAAATTCAGAAAAATATATAACCGCAATGACTTCAGCACCCAATTTCGTAAAATTATTCTTCGATATAAAAAGATTGGGTACAACATGGATATTATACGACAGACTGCATGCATGGTAGTTAACCCAATCACGGTTGGCAACTTTGCTTCCCTCTTTAATTGCACGCCGGTGGGTCAGGCCTCAGATTCTATGACGGCTCCAACGTAAAGGCTTATTGAAAATTAAAGAGATAATGTTGGTTGGTGCCTGATGCTCTGTCTCTGGTCGGGCTCATCGGAGTCTAACTGTTGGTTTTCTTTTGCTCCAGCATTTCAGTGGTTTCTTGCTGTCGAGTCCTCACCGTTGTCTCACCTCTGTGGTTCTTTGATTTCTGTGTTCACGGAGAGGTTGCACTGATGAGTTAGGAGGCCTTCATGCGGACTGAACAAATTATTTGTCTAAATCGCGACGGAAGTAAGGGCGAGGATTGTGGCCACGTAAAATCGATTTAAGCCCCCCAGTGGAAATCTTCCACTGACCGTTCCAAGGCGGCTCTTCTGTGGCGATTTATTTATGTTGTTGTTTGTTACTTACTGTGTGTATCACTTGTGTCTTTTAATTTTGGATGGCCATATGGCCATTTTGTGGGAAAGTAACTGTCCATATGGCCTTCCTTTGTTTAGGTTTCCATTATGGTCTGGTCGCTTAATGTTTGTATTTCTTTCCCTTTGGTGTCTTTTATGGATGGAGTAAGTTAATTGTATCAATTCCTGATCTTTGTTTTACTTCTACTTTTTATCGTCAAATAATGGAAATAAAATAATGAAAGGTAATTTCTTGAGTATCCAGTTGACAAATGAACGTAATTTATAAAACACTCATTGAAGTATGAATAACATCTTCACAAGCAAAATGAATTCAACTTCCACGATCAAAGTGACTTCAACTTCCACGATCAAAGTGCCTTCAACTTCCACGAGCAAAGTGACTACATCTTTTACGAGCAAGATGACTTCAGATTGACTTCAACTTTCACGAGCAAAGTGACCTTCAACTTTCACGAGCAAAGTGACTTCAACTTCAACATGCAAAGTGACTTCAACTTCCACGATCAAAGTGACTTCAACTTCCACGAGCAAAGTGACTACAACATTTACGAGCAAGGTGACTTAAAATTATCTTCAACTTTCATGAGCAAAGTGACCTTTAACTTTCACGAGCAAAGTGACTTCAACTTCAACAAGCAAAGTGACTTCAACTTCCACGATCAAAGTGACTTCAACTTCCACGAGCAAAGTGACTACAACATTTACGAGCAAGGTGACTTAAAATTGACTTCAACTTTCATGAGGAAAGTGACCTTTAACTTTCACGAGCAAAGTGGCTTCAACTTCCACGAGCAAAGTGACTTCAACTTCCACGAGCAAAGTGACTTCAACTTCCACGAACTTCCATGAGCAAAGTGACTTCAACCTCCACGAGCAAAGTGACTTCAACTTCCACGAGCAAAGTGACTTCCACTTTTACGAGCAAACAGACTTCAACTTACACGAGCAAAGAGACTTAATCTTTCACGAGCAAAGTGACTTCAACTTTTACGAACAAAGTGACTTGAACTTCTACGAGCAAAGTAACTTAAACTTTTACAAACAAAGTGACTTAAACTTCCACGAGCAAAGTGACCTTCAACTTTCACGCGTAAAGTGACTTCAACTTTCACGAGCAAAGTTAATTCAACTATCACGAGCAAAGTGACTTCAGATTTCATGAGCAAAATGACTTCAACTTCCACGAGCAAAGAGACTTCAACTTCCACGAGCAAAATGACCTTAACTTCCACGAGCAAAGTGACTTCAGCTTCCACGAGCAAAGTAACTTCAATTTTTATCGTTACCCGATTCATACTTCATTCTACGATAAATGAAGTACCTTTAGCTTATTACTTATATTCATATTATCATATGACGTCGCGTCTGAGAGTGTAATAACGCCATGTAATATTTTCGATAATCCACTAGTGGATTAAATATGCAAATTAGCTAGATACGCCCCGTAACGTTACATATACGACGTTCTTAACGACGTCGCGTTTACTAACTGAGGAATATTGACATTTTTGTAAACTATCATGAATAAAATGCGTTTCAAATGTCATATGATAAATAGAATCTTGCATTCGTGTTCATGTATTATTGAATTTATTAAACTCGTTGAGGAAAAGGGTTGAAATGCTCGGCACAGCCTCGCATTTTATCCCTTTTCCTCAACTCGTTTAATAAATTCAATAATACATGAATACTCATGTAAGATCCTTTATTTATAGTTCATCCATTATGTGACGAGAACGTCTGGTTATAGGGCTAAGATTGAAACAAGAAAACAATTCTACACGGTTTTCCAATAAACAATGTAAGGCCGTCGTTTACGTCATAAAGTCGACATCATCAGATCACGTTGGAGAGAACCAAGGTTTATTTTAACGTCACTTAATGATCAAATGGCGTCGCGTGAGTCAATGTCTTCGGAGATGTTGCACTGATGAGTTAGGAGGCCTTCATGCGGACCGAACAAATTATTTGTCTAAATCGCGACGGAAATAAGGGCGAGGATTTAGGCCACGTAAAATCGATTTAAGCACCCACTCCCACTCCTCTGCAACTCGTTTCACTGACCGTTCCGAGGCAGTTCTTCTGTCTCGGTTTATTTTTGTTATGGTTTGTCTTTTGAGTGTGTGTTTCGCTTATATTATTTTGTTTGCCATTTTGAGGGAAAGTAACTGTCCTTTTGGCTTTCCGCTATTAATGTTTCCATTAGAGTCTAGTAAGTTCATGTTTGTGTTTCTTTCGCTTTGTTGTCACTGCTTGGAGCTGTGTGTTAATTGCATGGATTCCTGATCATTGCCTTCACATCTATTTTTCATTGAGGAATGGAAAAAAATGCATCCAAATATGTAAGTAAAGGGGTATTCAATAAATGCACCGAGAATGTATATATTAATGAAATAACATCGGCTTAAGTGCAAAGTTTAAATGAACCACTTTGTGGTAAACTTACTGTTCTCGTGATCCGATGCTTTTGTTTTATTATCATAATTCGGGGTTAACTTAAATTGTTTTGGATTCATTTCAATGTACTTTGTTCGTGATCCGATGTGGTTTATCATACTTCGGGGTTCACATCAACTTTGCCAGTGATCCGATGTCTCATTATACTTCTATGTTCACTTTTACTTTGCTCGTATCCAATGTTTCATATTCATGTTTGCTCCAAACAGATTATGTAAATTAGTGGAGACCGACGCATTGACACGTGTGCCAATTATCTCCGTTTAGGATCAGAAAAAATGTACTCTTCACCACTTTGCCTTATGCAAAGATTGTCTTCAATGGTTGTTTATGGCTGAACTTAGCATACTAATAGATAGGAGATACTATGCTATGACGACCGTATGTAACATCCCTATAGAAAGCTCACCGATTTTGAGAGATTTGAGCCCTGTAATTCCATAAACTCGGCGCTAAACGTGTAACGTACATCACGAAAACACGCCTGTATAATTTTGACCCCCGTGAATCCCACTTTTATATTGTAAAACTGGGGTTTACAGGGGTAAACCTTATTTTCTTATTTCTGTTCTAAAATTTAGAACGTTGGTACTCGTTATAACCGCCCCATCGAGGCGGTTCTAACGGGTACCAACAATCTATACTTTGAGCAGAAATAAGAAAAATATCACAATTTTTCATCTCAAAATTTTCATGTTTTTGGCGATAAAGGTTGCAATGTATTTGTATAGGCGTATTTTCGTAATGATATAGTAAAGTACAACGCTGTGCTGCTGACAGCTCGTGGTTTTTCATCGCAGACAATTTACGGAGAAAACGCCTACTCTCTTAGATTTATTACATACTTTGAGAAAACATTAATGAACTGAATATTACAAACCTTATTTAATAAAAACAGGTACATCGGAATAAATAAGTTTTTTAAGATATTTTTACTTGTTTTCTTTGTTTCAGAGAAAATTAGCTGTATATTTCATTTATCACGTTATCAAGTTCGTGAAATGATTTCCCCTTTATGCCCCAGAAAACAGTGAGGTTAAGGGGGGTAAGCGGGGATTACACTATTTTTCCTATGTTTTGCTCAAAAACATAGATTCTGGGCACAGCTTAGCGTGTAGCAGAAATAAGAAAATTATCGAACATTTAAAAAAAAGCTTGTTAACGGTGGGTTTCTTTGCTCCAGCATTTCAGTACTTTCATGCTGTCGAGTCCTCACCTTTGTTTCATCTTTGTGATTGTTTGAGTTTTGTGTTCTCTCAGATGTTGCACTGATGAGTTAGGAAAATAGAAGTGAAGGCAATGATCAGGAATCGATACAATTAACCCACAGCTCCCATCAGAGACACCAAAGGGAAAGAAAAACAAACATGAAGCCCCCACCTTTATTTCATCTTTGTGATTGTTTGAGCTTTGTGTTCTCTCAGATGTTGCACTGATGAGTTAGGAAAATAGAAGTAAAGGCAATGATCAGGAATCGATACAATTAACCCACAGCTCCCATCAGAGACACCAAAGTGAAAGAAAAACAAACAAACATGGTATGCGTCTGATTAAATTGTGCGAACAAGATATTATGTTGTGCGAACAAGATGTTATCTTATGCGCACAAGATAATATGCTGTGCGCACAAGATATTATGTTGTCCGCACAAGATATTGAGTTGTGTGAACAAGATAATATCTTTTGCGCACAAGATATTATGTTGCCTGCACAAACTCTATGTTGTGCAAACAAGATAATATGTAGTGCGAACAAGATAATATGCTGTGCGAACAAGATACTAACTTGTGTTCTTGTGTGCACAAGATGATATCTTGTGTGCACAAGATATTATGTTGTGCGAACAAGCTAATAAGTTGTCCGCACAAGATATTATGCTGTCCGCACAAGATCTGTGTTGTGCAAACAAGATAATATCTTGTGGGTACAAGATATTAAGTTTTGCGAACAAGATATTAGCTTGTGCACACAAGATAATAACTTGTGCGCACAAGATATTATCTTGTTCGCACAACATATTAAAATAAATTGCATGTCCCTTCCAGGGTCCGCAAATATCGCCAAAACGTCTGCAGAAAGAAGATAGAAATCGACTAAAGATAAAGTTTTGCGTTCGTCTGAAGCCTTTTTTTTTTTCTTTTTTTTTTGGTTATCCTTTTTGTGGGAAAGTACTTGTCTTTTTTGCTTTCCGCTATTGATGTTTCCATAAGGTCTAGTTATTTCATGTTCGTGTTTCTTTCCTGTTGGTGTCTTTGATGGGAGCTGTGAGTTAATTGTATCGATTCCTCTTCTATTTTTCAAGTCTGTTTGCAATGCGATCCCAAACACTTCCACATTGTCGATCAAATGCTGTCCTAGCCTACGAAAGCTGTCTGATCCGTATTTACACTGACTCTCAGATCCTGACTTTGTGGTAATAAATAACATCAAGTAATCTGAAAGGTTGAAGGTCAGAAGTGTTGGTGACCAAAAATTTATCTATTCAACAGGACACGCGATAGGAATGCGCCAGGATACGTACAATTACAAAAGAGTGTCATATAACAATCTTGTAAATAAAATACAGAAGCATAGTGTATTCTATATATGACTGCCATGTGCACTAAATAGGACTGAAGGCAATGATCAGGAATGGTTACAATCAAACCACAGCTCCCATCAGAGACACCAAAGGGAAAGAAACCCAAATGAAAACATCAACAGTGGAAAGCCAAAAGGACAGTCACTTTCCCACAAAATGGCTATCCAAAGCCCAAAAGATATAAGCTCTACCCACACCAAAAGACAAACCATAAGAAAAACAAACCGCGACAGAAGAACCGCATTGGAACGGTCAGTGAAATGAATTCCACTGTGTGTGTGTGTGTGGGGGGGGGGGGTTAAATCAATTTTACGCGACCGCAATCCTCGCACTTACTTCCGTCGCGATTTAGACAAATACATTATTCAGTCCGCATGAAGGCTTCCTAACTCATTAGTGCAACATCTCCAAGAACACAAAAATCAGACAACCACAGAGTTGAAACAACGATGTGGACTCGACAGCAAGAAACCACTGAAATGCTGACGCAAAAGAAAACCAACAGTTAGACCACGATGGACCCAACCAGACACAGAGCACAAGACACCAACCAACATTACAGCAAATTTAATTCTCTCCAGTTTTCAGTAAGCCTACGCTGGAACCGTCATAGAATCTGAGATCTGACCCACTGGCGTGAGATTGAAGAGGGAAGCAAAGTTGTCAACCGTAATTGGGTTAACTACCATGCATGCAGTCTATCGTATTACATTTATGTTGCAGTGTTTAAACCCATATTGAAAATACAGATTCGCGCAACTGATCGCTTTCGACAGGTCCGTGACCAGTATAGGGGTGTCTGGTTAAGTCCTTTAGAGAGTTTTTGTTTAATCCTTGTACTTTAAGCAAACAATGTAGTCGCTGATCAGATGCGGCGTTATAAGCCGTCCGTTTCAGGTCTGCTCTGATAACTGGTATCTCATATATGGGACGCGAGGCAAAAATGAGTAAATTTTCATAAATAAATCCCCAGTCCAATATTGCGTTCATTATCCTATGAAATGTAAAATCGATAAAAAAGTTATAAGAAGATGGATATTAAAAGTGAGGATAAAACCAGTTCAGGTGATTACAAATGAACAGAATTTGTAAAAAAACTGGAGCGAATATGTTTTGCTTTTTTGTTACTTGTGTCAGAGGAGAGCAAAAAAATACGGGAAACACCAAGTGTAAATGTGTTTTCAAGCGTCTGCATCAAGTAGAGACTCAGGATACGCATCCGCATCATAACGTCATCATTTCCATGTAATGACTACCACTGTCAACCCCACTCAATGTAGAGAAACTTTGGGTGTTCGGGGGAATATATTATTGAAAGTTGATACTTGTATCAAGTTGCTATGTCAACGCAATTCTTTATCCTTCACTGGACCAAACCACGGCGCTTCCGCTTCTTCGAACATACACTCCTTAAGACCCAACATGACAGTACTGGGATCAGCTAGGCATTACGAAAACACGCCTATACAAATACATTGTAGCCTTAATCATCCAAAAAATGAAAATTTTAAGATGAAAAATTGAGATATTTTTCTTATTTCTGCTCAAAATATAGTTTGTGGGTACTCGTTAGAACCGCCTCATCGAGGCGGTTCTAACGAATACCAACAATCAATATCTTAGATCAGAAATAAGAAAACTAAAGTTTACCCCCTGTAAACCCCAGTTTTACTATATAAAAGTGGGGTTCAATGGGGACAAAATTATATAGGTGTGTTTTCGTGATGAAAGTTTGAAATACTTAACATGCTAATTATTTTTTTTACAAACAACGCAGCACAGAAACACGAGTTCTGAAAAGAAACAATACACCGGGAATATTCCATAGATTTTACCATTTCATTCCTGAGTTTCTAAACATGACTCTTCTGCTTTAAATGTAGTCTAATAGAAATGGATTTCTGTTTAGTTCATTGACATGATTGCAAACAGAATAAATATTAATCTTGGCGAGACTGCTTGTTACGTTCCGTCTGATCTGGATCTAAAAGGTTTGCATAAGTACAAGGTACATGTACGTCCACCTCGAGATCTGCACCGGTCTACAGGGTAAAAAGGGCCAAATAGCGTCAGTACGCTTCTCTGTTATCATTAAAATGAAATAGAACACAGTAAATCACTCGCTTTCCAGAGCTCAAATTACAAAATATGTGTCAACTTTATTCTATAAGCCGTTAGTTTCAAATCAAGTTCCGTACTTTAAGCAAACAGTGAAGGCAGCGAACAGACGCCACATCTGTGGCCTTTTATCAGAGTCAATGTCCCAATGTCCCAGTATTAAAACATTTGGCATTTATGGATTTTTTTTTGGTTGGTATTGATGTTTAGCAACCCCCCGTCGTTAACACTACTTGGGTCATTTTAGAAACGTTGCTTTCAATTTTGTGGGACTTTTTTTTTACCCGAAACTGAGATGAAATGACATCTCACGCCCTGACAACCAATTATACCAAAAGGCTGAGCCAGTTGGCTATTTTGTGGGAAAGTAACTGTCGTTGTTTGCTTTCCGCTGTTGTTGTTTCAAGTTTGTGTTTCTTTTTTTTGTGTCACTGGTGAGAGCTGGGGGTTAATTGTATCGATTCCTGGTCATTGCCTTCACTTCTATTTTTTATGCATTGGACCCGATGACTCACACCACTGCCTGGGGAGGCTTTTCCCCTCTAAACAGTTTACCAGTACTCATGTGCGGCCAGTTTCAGCTCTGCGTGGAAGCATCATGTAGCCCAATATATTTCTCCAAGCCCCTATCGGCGGGGGCGAGGCATTTATGGATAAATATTTCCGGATCTGTTTGTTTCAATGCCGTGCTGACCGTTAGTTGGAATTCGCCTTTGGTAAGACGAATCTGTCGGAGTTCGCTAAACACGGCGTCTGATCGGGTAATAATGTCAAAATTAAAAACTTAAAAATGACCCTTTTTCGTCAGTTTATTTTCGTTTTTATTCTCCATACTCCAAAAGGAACGTGGTTCCCAGTGGCCACATAACGTGTGTGCAACGTCGTATCAAACGACGTCGAGGCGACATTGCGTGGACGTCATGTGCCCGATGTGGAGAACTTTCTTTTAAGAATTTTAGCAGATGGATAGGACACAGAATGCACTGAGATAATGCTGAAAAGTCTTGGTATTCAACTAGGAAAAATGAAAAGACACGTTTATCTTACTTCTTTCTTTTTTTTTCTCCGTCGAATTTGGAATAACATCTTTTTCAACCTTCTGGGACCTTGTCACAAAGGACTGCTTCTACTACTGACTTTGTGATCATACATCAACTTACCTCAGTACTTCCAGTACTTTGATTTTTATTTTATTTCTGCTCCAAGTCAAAGAGTATGGATACTCGTTTGAACCGCCTCAAGAGCATCCACAACCCACAACTATGTTAGGAGTTCAATTGAGAAAAGTATCACAAATAGACCGTTTTGAGTAAAAAAAAAAAAAAAAAATAAAACATAAATTTTAAGACAAAAAATTGCGATATCTTTCTTATTTCTGCGCAAAATATAGATTGTTGGTAATCGTTAGAACCGCCTCATCGATGCGGTTCTAACGAGTACTCATAATCTATGTTTTAGAAGCAGATTATTGAAAAATAAGGTTACACCCTGTAAACCCCAGTTTTACCACATAACATAATGGTTCAAAGGGGTCAAAATTATATAGGTATGTTTTCGTGATGTTTTGGTATGTTTTGGTTAATAGTTCAAACAAAACTTCTTCAGTCAGCCAGGAAAGCTGGTTTTCTTACTAAACTTCAGTACACGTTCATTTGAGACTTGGCCGAGAGAACAAGCAAGAATATTTTGTTTAGTTTAATGCGATCTGGAATCATGAGCGTGGGTACCCGTTAGTGAACAATCAAAGTCGAGATAAATCTCAAATGCCTTAGAAGTGTAATTGAGAATGTGGTAACAGACCACAGTAAGTACACATTTATGGTTAATATTATCAATATTTTTTTCTTCTAGTATGTCATTTGCAAATGATATCGCTACGCCTTAGATTAAAATTCTAACTTTAGACGACAAAGTATAAAAAAAACAA
This sequence comes from Lucinisca nassula, assembly GCA_963580285.1. NCBI lineage: Eukaryota > Metazoa > Mollusca > Bivalvia > Lucinida > Lucinidae > Lucinisca > Lucinisca nassula. The sequence continues at coordinate 156,415,732 of OY757018.1, forward strand.
CAACAACAAAAAAAAAAAAAAAAAAAAAACAGTTAAAATCACAATATCCAAATGTTGTTTAGGGGGACGTAAAACCCCAACACAAACAAAAACGTCTGTGTAAGTAACACCACTCTCCATTACTTTACATATATAAATGTTGGGCTTGCGGGTGTATTCATTATTTTTCTTATTTTGCTCAAACATATAGGCTTAAGAAAACATCTCCGTGTGAAATAATGGCGTCCAACATGGTGTCAGAAGTGACACATGTTTGGTATAACTGATAACATCTTACTTAGTTTTGCTTTCAACAAAGATTATTGATGCTCGTTAGAAACGCCTCAATGATGTGGTTCTAACGAATACCCACAATATATGTTTATGAACAAAAATAAGGCAGATAATGTATACCATCGAAAAACCCCTTTTCTCTATATAAAGTGGGGTTTAGACGGTCTTCGTTTCACGGGCTTGTTATCATAATGAATCGGACCAGAAATAATTTCGAGCAAACAAGAAAATAAGTTCCTTTTAGCTTATTGCGGCCTAAAATGATAAGCGCACAATGATCCCCTTTGCAAACCTTATTTTGACCTATTCAACAGTGTATATAAGAACGCAATTCTTGTGTGATAAAATGCAGTCTGTAACATAAATTGTCCCAAAACTGGCATTTTTTTTCTGGTGACAATATGTTATTTTTGTAATAGTTTGCTACGAATAATAACTATTTTTTAAACAATAATACAGAAAATAATGCAATATAATGCAAACCTATCTTTTATAAATAAGATGGTATCTTGCAAGGGTGTTAATTACACTGGCATTTTAACGTGGAAAGACAGGTTATAGCTATGCAAGCACGGGTCTCTGTGCTCTAGCAGGGAAGAGCGCTGACAGGTGTCTCACCACTGTCGTTTGAGCCTCCATAGGAACTGAACAAATTATGTGTCTAAATCGCGTCGGAAGTAAGGGCGAGGATTGCAACCGCGAAAAAAATCGAGGCGGTTCTAACGAGAACACACAACCTATGTCTTGGAGCAGAATAAGAACAAAATAATGTATACCCTCTCAGACCCCAGTTTTATCAATATAAAATGGGGTTACGGGTGTTCATTTTACGGACATGTTTACTTTATGTGCAAATAATGTAGATCTAGACAAAATTACATCCTGTCACTGAATAGTACAAAACCGATCTTAAGGAGAATGGGAACGCCTGACAGATTTTTTCGCCATTTTTTCAAAGGGAGACAGCTTTTGGGACTTCATGTGCGCTTTTCTGTAAGCCCTGTCCCGCTGAAAAAGGGTTCTACTCTTAAAGGAAAGAATTTGCTCTTCACGAGCAAATTCTTTCCTTTAAGGGTTAAGGGTTAACCACTATTGACATGGGAGACAAAAATACTTTCGCAGGAGTTGCCTCCCTGAAGGTGTTCCCCTTCTCCTTAAATACAATGATTGAATAAAAATTTAAAGATGGAGTAGTCCAATTCAGAAAATTACGAGGTTTGCAAAACATCGCCTAAGAAAGGTACGCGTTAGAAAGATACTGATGTCGTGGTTCTACCAAGTTCCAACATTTAATATTGTACAGCAGAATGTCCCTCGGTTACTTTGCAAAATCGAGTTTTACATCACTGGTACATGCATTTATACGGACATGTTTCGGTCGAAATCACGGGAGAGGGAATAAGAAATGTTTTGCTTCTTTTTCATGTAACAGCTCAAAAACAATCTCAAGGATAAACGCCACTTTCCCTCTTGTCCAAATGCAACATTAAAGCCTTTACTACCTTTAAGCATCTGCAAGGTTTTATACAAATACGCTCGACAATTTTCCACATCGGACAGTGAGGTCCACCCCTCCTCCCGCGCCACTTTCACATATAACTGGCCGTCTCAAGAAGGATGCGGTTTCTTTTGTTTTGTGTTTTATTCTGTGAATTTTGAAATATTTTCATTTAAGCACTTCTGTGTGTCCTTATTATCATTGCGAGAACACGCCTGTCTAAATATATTGGAAATTTTATCGCCAAAAAATGAAAAATTTCTGATGAAAAATTGCGACATTTTCTTATTTCTGCTCGCAACATAGGTTGTTGGTACTCGTTAGAATCGCTAAGGCGGTTCTAACGAGTACCCAAAACCTATGTTGCGAGCAGAAATAAGGAAACTAATGTATACCCCTGCAAACCCCAGTTTTACTATATCAAAGTGGGATTATAGGGGGTCGAAATTATATAGGCGTGTTTTCGTGATGTAAGTTCAGAAAACCTATTTACACGGCTTGTCGCCTTAGATTTTGCTGTTTGTTAAGGTATATTTGTCCGCCTTTCCCTTGGGCATTGGGTTCTGATTCTTTGCTCATTTAATCTTTGTTTTCTTAAATAAAGAGGGATACTTGAGGAATTGCTCGAAAAAGAAGTACTGCTAGGATAACTTGAAGAAGGATTTTCAAGATTTTTTTTTTCATATTAGATCTGACTGTTTACGTGATATCTGTGCTCTGGTTTAATTATATGTTGATTTGTTTTTCTATTATCGGGAGCTAGGACACTGACACCTCATTAACACATCCCTGTAAAAATAAAGACAGTCACACCTAAAAAATAGAAGTGGAGGCAATGATCAGGAATCTATACAATCAACCTACAGTTCCCATCAGAGACACCTAAAGGGAAAGAAACACAAACATGGAGCAACAGACCCTAATGGAAACATCAATAGCGGAAAGCCAAAGGACAGTTACTTTCCCACAAAATGGCGAACAACCCCGTAATATGAGGCGTGTCATGAGAAAATCTGTTTTAGCGAATAACAATGATGCAGATGAGCCTGTGCATCCGCAGTCTGATCGGTACCTTCATAGTCGCTGCTTGACTAGTATAATACCTCTAGTTTTTGTGACTAGAATTTCAATACTGTGACTAGTCTGTATAGCTAAGAAGTCCAGGTTTTCATCACGAAAACGCGGCGCCTATATAAGTTTGACCCACTTGATCCCCGAGTTTATATATACCCACCGGAAATAGAAACTATACACTCATCTTTAATTTGTCACTGGTAAAACATTTTAATGAAATTTGAATTCCAATTATATAAATCATCATCAGGGCATGCCTGCTGTATCGAATAAAATGTTGAATGATAGCTGCGATTTAGCGGGTAAAGCCGCAGGTTCAAAGCAAGGGTTAAAATATTGCTGTTCAAGTTTCCATTGTGTCAAACATTATCTGTCGCGAATGTGAGTCCCATTTTACCAGTCATTACTCATCACCTAACGTTGGGAATATTTTTTACAAAATGAAAATTTACACAATGGTTGAAAAGTTATCAACCTTAAAATATTGGACAAAACCACCGGAAGTGGGCGAAAAGTATGGCATTTCTGATTACGGATTTTGTTTTAATCAATATTTAAGACAGAACTGAAGATGCTAAAACGATTGAAAGCACTTTTGGGTCGATTTTTGGCTTGCAACATTATTTTGAAAATGTCGCGGAAAAAAGCAGTTTTTGAGATTTCAATAAAATGTTTGTTTCTCGCTAATTTTTAGATTTTGTGTTATTTTTTTTATTCCTTGCTTGTAACTTATTACCTATACGGAAAAAAATTGAAGTTAAAATTCGATTACAAACAGATTTTGTGAAAAATGCACTTTTTTACATTTGCCCCAAAATCTTTTATTTTGAACACCAGATTTTCTTTAAATTGTTACAGGATTCATATTTATAGTTAGTCAAATCCTTAATTTTAAACTGAATTATTCACTTCTTTTGTCAGGCGAGACAATTTAAAAGTGTACAGTTTCTATTTCCGGTCAGTATAGAAAAACTGAGGTTTGCAGGGGTAAACCTTATTTTTCTTATTTCTGCTCCAAAATATAGATTGTGGGTACTCATTAGAACCGCCTCAATTAGGCGGGTCTAATGAGTACGACAATCTATATTTCGAGAAGAAATAAGAAAAATAACACAAGTATTCACCGTAGAATTTCCGTTCTTTTCGGTGGTAAAGTTAACCGTTACGTAAACACGCCTATTGAAATATATTAGTAAAATTTGACCACCAAAATTAAAATTTTTCAGATAAATAACCCTGATATTTTTCATATTTCTGCTCAAAACATAGATTGTGGGTACTCCTTAGAACAACCTCCGCGAGGCGGTTCTAACGAGTACCCACAATCTATATTTTAGAGGAGAAATAAGAAAAGTAAGATTTACCCCTGTAAACCCTAGTTTCACTGTATAAAAGTGGGGTTCAAGGGGGTCAAAACTATATAGGTATCTTTGCGTGATGAATGTATTGGCGTGTATTTGTAATGTTGTATTACCTGGTTGCAACCAAGAAGATAGTTTTTTCTCGCTACTGGGCTTGACGCAACACTTTCATGCGAGGCCATCACAAATTCACACAGATCTCCACACCCTTGCAGCCATATCATCGTCTTGAGTCGGATGTGCAGACTGATCCGGGGCTTCGCTGTTGCCCACGCTAACTGCATTTGCCAATGCACAGGCCAGTGTCTCTAAATAGGGTTTAGAAAGGTACACTTTATTGTCTCTTTATCTCCCTTCAGCTGTACAGACAAAGAATGTGATGTAGATACTCGTTTTGTGGACAGTTTTAAGGACCAATCAAAGTCCAGGACGTTGTGAAATTATAAACTCCAGCTACATAAGAAATGCCATTTGGAATGTTGTGACAGACAGCATTTTTATGTTAGCTGTAAGTATGCTTTTTATGACAGTCATTATAAGGCATTAAAAGTTTTTTTTATTGTATGACATGAGCAATTATATAACTACGCCTTAGCTTAACATTCGAATTGTAGACGACAAAATAGGAGTTAAACGGGCTCGTTGCACAGTGTGTAATCTGTCAATGAAGTTTATCATCGAGTAAACAAAATTAAAGTCCATGCAATGAACACCACTCTAAACCCCACTTAGAATAGACATAAGTCATTGCCTTCTCTTCTTTTTTCGGGGTTTTAATTGTTTTCTTTATTTTTGTTCCAAAATAGGGAGTTTAGATACTCAAGAGAACCGCCTCATTGAGGCGGTTCTAATGAACAGCCACGTATAAAAAATTATAATTTCCATTTATTTATTCATTTATACACTGTTTATAGAGGGTAACGGAATAAGCTACCTTGCGGTCCTCTCATCGCGTGAACAAGTTCGTGAAACGAACACCTCCTAAACCCCACTTTATATATAGAAAACTGGGGTTTATGGGCGTATACATAATTTTTCTTATATAGGTTGTCGGTGCCTCGTTAGAACCGCCTCATTAAGGCAGGTCTAAAGATCATCCGCAACCTGTGTTTGCAGTTTAGTTGGTATTTTAGTTTAACGGCCCAGTCAACACTATTTAGGTCAGTTTTGAGCCGACCAGTTTACCTATCCACATTTTTCCTGGACAGACTTATACGTTAGCGTTTACCCAGTACAGTGCACATTCTTTCGTGCAGAAAGTGACAACCACTCTTCTGGAATAAGCGGAAGGGTGATGATGATCGTAGAAAATATTTCATGATCAATTTCCGGGAAATTTTGTTGCCGAACCCGGCAGATAACGAACCAACGTCTTCCTGATCACTAGTCAGACTATGTTTGGAGTATAGATAAGAAAAATTTCACTGATTTTCATATTAAAAGTGGCCATTTTGCAGATAAGAAAAATGCGCTATGCCATACGGATGTAATATCGTAGTATGCAACAATAAAACAATAATTATTGATACATATATGCAAGGAAACATATACACGTGGAGCTAGCAATGGAAGTGCGAGCACATCTACTACCGTTCGATACCCGGCAAAATAAGATATGCACAACTGTTTTTTTTCGACCTGTTTGCCTAAAACATAAATATACAGAAAAAATAATTACACTACAAGAAAATTTAATTGAATCCTGATAATAAACAGAAATCAAAACAAGAATTATCATCACTGAGTCATGAATAACGCTTCTCCGAAGGCACATGGGGTAGGTTGTCAAAAATGACAAAATCACAGTTTCTGAACTGTATCTCAATAATCAATAATGGGTACTGCCACCAAGATTCACACGACACTCGTCAAGTCTCCTCCTCATGGAATTCACCAGTCTCTGTATAGGATGCTGAGGAACCGCAGCCAATTCTTGGAGTAGAAGTCTCTGCAAGTCTGGAAGTCTTGTGTGTTGATTGACCCATTTGTTTACAGCCCGACCAAGAGTATACCACACATGTTCAATGCACGCCAAGTCAGGGGACATTGGTGGCCACTCAAGTCTCTGCACACCATTCTGCTGCCGAAAAGCACGATGTGGTCTCGCATTGTCGTCCTGGAAGATGGAGTTCTTGCCCATCTGTCTGAGATACGGTGCAACATGAGGTCTAAGAATTTCGTCAATGTACCGACGACCATTCAAGCTTCCGAGCAATACGACAACGGCAGTTCTGCTATTAGAACTGATACCTGCCAAACCATTACACTGCCGCCGTTGTAAGCTGTTGTTGGTAGGACATTAGGCTCAAGGTGCCTCTCCCCAGTGCGACGCCAAACTCTGACCCGATCATCAATCTTCCGAAGACAAAATCTCGACTCGTCGGAAATAAGAACTTCCGACCACTGCCGTCCGTTCCATCTGCCATGTCATGCACAAAACTGACACCGTAGAGCCCTGTTCCGTTGAGAAAGCTGGGGCTTCCTAGTCAGTTTTCTGGATTTGAACCCTGTTCCTGACTGTCTGCAACGAGATTCGACTTGCGCAAGGCTCCCGTTGTTGTCTCAACATTCTCTCCAGACAACATTCTTTCCAGACTGGGACCATCAACAAAACGCCGCCTTGCTAGTTACCGCAATGTATCGGTCTTCACGATGGGTGGTAATTCTCGATCGTCCGGATCTGGGTCGGTCGGAAACAGTCCCCGTTGCTTGATGACGCTGACGATTGCGGACAATAGTGCTGCGATGAACATTGAACTGATTAGCAACATCTTGCGGATAAGTCCCCGCCTCTAAACACCGAAGCGCCCGGGCTCTTTCTTCATCATTTAGCTTTTGTAAAGCTCGGAAAGGTCTAGCATTCGCCATTTTTGTAACCAAACGCTTAATAATGGGCAATTAACATTGATTTAATGAAATGACGAACATCTTTAAACAAGAGGCCCATGGGCCACTATGCTCACCAGAGCTCAGTGGGCACTGCCCACTGGCAGAAATGTATTTTAATTAACCATGGAAGCCCTGCGCCCAAGGATACTACAGATAGAATTTGGAACCAATCAGCCTAGTGGCTTCAGAGGTCTGATGTCGCTTGAATGTGTTGTTGCAGGACAACAGATGACAATTGACAATTTCCCATCTGTGGCAACTAATAGGCCTAAAAGAACATTATTAAAGGAACATTTCTATGTAAGCTTGACAAAATATCTTGAAAGGCATAAATGTCATTTTTCAATTTTCCCCATTTATAAGTCAATGGAAATTCTTAACTTGCCATAGCAAACAAACCAAAAGTCAAATTTCATAAACGAGAGCTCAGGTGGGCACTGCCATGACATTGTATTTTAACAGGATATGATTTTAATCTGCCAATTATAAAGTCTCCCAAACAAACCCCATACTCAAATTAGCACTCATGTGGACTGTATCTGAAATATTAGGTGTTTTATAAAGCAGAGAGGGTGGGGCATGAACCTAATGGAGCCCTGGTTGGTGTCACTAAATGTATCTTATCAAAAGGATCAGAGACATTATGGTTTAGCGGTGGAGATATGTATGGCTCCTGAGCAGTAAGGCTTTTTAAGCAGTGGAGGGATTCGGGCATGGTGGATCCCAGAAAAGCCCAAGCTTGCTGTCACTGAATGCTGAACGGTTTCTGAGATATGAGGGCTTTTTATGAAGTGGGTGGGAGAGAAATGGCCCCTGCGGACCCCCAAGATGGGGGTGACTGAATGTGTCTAATAACAATGAACAAGAATATATATGATTATGGGGTGGGGATCTGAACGGTTTCTGAGATATCTGGCCTATCATGAAGTGATATCATGAAGGGACTTACCATAAAGAAGAAGAATAGATACGGTTAAGGGGTGGGGGATCTCAACAGTTTCTGAGATATATGGCTTTTAATGAAATAAAGGGGTGGGACATAGCCGGTGGCACCCGGGGAGTCCCCTATGTTGGTGTCACTGATTGCGTCTTATCATAAGGAACAAGAATATATTATGGTTTAGGGGTAGGGCTCTGAACAGTTTCTAAGATATATTGTCTTTTGTGAAGTTGAGGGGTGGAGCATGGCCCGGGCATGCCCTGGGTGACTCCTAGGTTGGTGTCACTGAATGTGTCTTATCATAAGGAACACGAATATATATGGTTTAGGGGTGGGGATCTGAAATGTTTCTAGAATATTTGACCTTTTATGAAGTGGAGGGGATGGGGCACGGCCCCGGCACATCCCGGGGGATCTCAGGTTGGTATCACTGAGTGTGTCTTATCATAAGGAACAAGAATATATATATGGTTAAGGAGTGGGGATCTGAATGATTTCTGTGATAAATGGCATTTTCTGAAGTGGAGGGGGAGGGGCATGTCCCCGGCACATCTGGGGAACCCCAAAGTTGGTGTCACTTAATGCATCTTATCATAAGGAACAAAAATATATATGGTTTAGGGGTGGGGATTTGTAAGGTTTCTGGAATATTTGGCCTTTAATGAAGTGGAGGAGGGGGTTGGGCATGGCCCCGGCACATCCTGGGGGTCCCCCAGGTTGGTTTCACTGAATGCGAAATATCATATGGAACGAGAATATATATGGTTTAGGGGTGGGGATCTGTAGGGTTTCTGGGATATTGGGCCGTTTATGAAATGGAGGGGGTGGGGCATGGCCCAGGCAAATCCCGAGTGACCCCCAGCTTGCTGTCATTGAGTGCGCCTTATCATAAGAACACTTATATATATACGGTTTAGGGGTGGGGATCTGAATGGTTTCTGAGATAAATGGCATTTAATGAAGTTGAGGGGGTGGGGCATGTCCCCGGCACATCCGGGGGAACATCCAGGTTGGTTTCGATTAATGTGTCTTATCACAAGGAACAATAATATATATGGTTTAGGGGTGGGAATCTGTAAGGTTTCTGAGATATAAGGCATTTTATGAAATGGAGGGGGCGGGGCATGGCCCTGGCACAACCTACAGCACACACGTGTTGACATAAAAGCATATGGCTGAGAGAAGTTTACTCAAGGAACGTTTCTATGAAAATTTTGTCAAAATGTCTGCAAAGGCTTGGTAGTTAATGCCATTTTTCAATTTTCCCCATTATAAGTCTATGGAAAATCTAAGTTGCCATAGCAACCAAACTAAATAGCCGAATTTCTTAAAAACACAAAACCTATTAAGGCAAATATGGTCGATATTTCCATAAACTCTCAGCCTCATAGAGCATACGGTTTCTGAGGAGATGATTTTTTAAGTATTTTTTTCTATTTTTTTTTTTCATTTTGGTTTCCATGGCAACCAATACAAATGAGCAGCAGCCCTAAATTCATATGGCAGAGAGTAGATTGTCTAAGGAACATTTCTATGAAAAGTTTGTCAAAATATCTGCAGAGGCTTGGCAGTAAATGCTTTTTTTTTCATTTTCCCCCTTATAAGTCTATGGGAAATAAAAATAAAAAATGAGGTCCTTTAAGAGCAATGAAAACATTCATAAGAAAGAAGATGGGTCATACTACGTAGTTTCGGCTAATAAAGCCTCATCAGTGACCCTGTAATGATCCGGCAAAGAAAGCCAGAGGAAATATACTGCAATTTTGCGAATTTCGAATAGGCAGTCGATTCAAAGACTGATATAAATCAAAATGGGGTCCAAATAATTAAAAACCTGTCTAGAATATGAATCTAAACCAATAATTAATTTCTGATTTCTCAGAATATTCACGCTGATCTCAAAGGATCAAAAGTAAAATATAAACTCTAAGTTGCCATAGCAATCAAACTGATGAGACGGTTTTCATAAAAAACACAAATTTTCAATCCCCCCGCAAAAGGATGCTACAGATAAAATTTGCGCCCAATCGTTTGAAAGTGTTGACGACGGACATACGACGCAGAAGACGACGCAGACGAAGACAACGACGACGGACAACTGCCTATCCTATAAGCTCCCCCGGAGACTTCGGCTCTGGTGAGATAAAAATCATGCAAACTGCATTTGGATATGTAGCCTGGTTAGCACTTTAAATTCCATGCATGTTATTGTGTAAGAAATTTGTTGGTGACTTTTGACAGAAATGTTCACTCTTAAAATCGCATGCAACACCAATATTACAAAAGCCAGGTAACAGAGCATCATAAGCCAAAGTCTTCAGCAGCAGGAGCAGCAACAAAAAGAGCAGCATTTTACCAAAATTAACCAAAGACCCATTATAATAATGCCTGTCGTCCTATACGCGTTTAAACGTCTTAAGCCAACAGACGGACAGGTAACAAACGATCGCATTGAAAGTCGATAATTTTGTCATTTTTGACTGCCGACCCCTGGTGCCTTGTCAAGCCAAAATCTCCAGCATTTCTTGTGCGATTTTCATTCTGTTTAAAGCAAACTGTTTCAAAAAGGGTAAGCCAAAAGTTGATATGTAATATGTAAACAGATACTGCATGCGAGTAAAATAAATTTGCAAAAAACCCAGTTGTGCAGAACTTTTTTGCCGGGTATATTATAAAAAAGGAAAAGAAATGCGACGGTAACAACCGAGTATAAAAAAGACGTAGACAATACTAAGAGTTAAACATTAAAATGAACCTTAGGTTTAAAACTCTGATAAAATACACATATGCAGTACTGATAAGTATAGTTAGGACTTTAACATATCAGAATGTAAACATATTTTTATTAAGCTGTACTTAGCTTGACACACGTGAGTCCTATGTGGTAAATAAAATATACCAAAATATAGCTTTGATTCTTTCTTTTAAAACTGATGAGGTGGTCGGAGTCTCTAGCTGTTTGTAAAAAAACATTCCAGAGCTAAATAGAGGTGGAGGCAATGATCCGGAATCGATACAACTAACCCACAGCTCCCATCAGAGACACCAAAGGGAAAGAACCACAAACATGAAACAACAGACCCTAATGGAAACATCAATGGCGGAAAGCCAAAAGGACAGTTACTTTCCCACAAAATGGCCAAAAGGCTATCCAAAATAAATAATATAAGCGACACAAACACCCAAAGACAAATTATAACAAATATAAACCGCGACAGAAGAACCGCCTTGGAACAGTCAGTGGAAACAAGGAGCTGAACAGTAAAATGAGCCCGCCGGAGTCTAACTGTTGGTTTTCTTTTGTTCCAGCATTTCATTGTTTTGTTTCTGTCGGGTCCTCGCCGTTGTTTCATCTCTGTTGTTTGATTTTTGTGCTCTCGGAGATGTTGCTCTGATGAGTTAAGAAAATAAAAGTGAAGGCAGTGATCGAGAATTGATGCAATTAACCCACAGCTCCCATCAGCGACATATTAGGGAAAGAATCACAAACATGAAATAACAAGACCCAAATGGAAACCTCAGTAAGGGAAAGCCAAAAGGACAGTTACTTTCCCACAAAATAGGCCTGTAGGCCACCCAAAACATAAAGATATAAGCGACACACATACGCTCAAAGTCAAACTATAGCAAAAATGAACCGCGACAGAAAAAACGCCGCCTTGGAACGGTCAGTGAATAGAATTTCACTGGGTGGGGGAGGGGGAGGCTAAAACCGATTTTACGTGACCACAATCCTCGCCCTTACTTCCGTCGCGATTTAGACACATAATTTGCTCAGTCCGCATGAAGACCTCCTAACTCATCAGTGCAACATCTCCGAGAACACAAAAAACAAACAACTATAGATATACAACAACGGTGAGGACTGGACAACAAGAAACCATTGAAATGCTTGAGCAACAGAAAACCAACAGTTAGGCTCTGATGGACCCGACACGAGAGAGAGCATCAGGCACAAACCAACATCACATCAAATACAATTTTAATTATCACTAAGCCTAATCTGGAAACGTCATAGAATCTGAGGCCCGACTCGCCGGCGTGAAGCATTAAAGCGTTCGCCGTTGCATTTTTTTTTATCAGCGGTGCTTCTTTTACTTTGTTGACAAAAGGACAACCTAGTCAGGAAAGGCTGATAATTCCTGTCCGAGTTTGGCCCTGATCGGCGAAAAAGGAAAAAAGAAAAAGAAACACTATGTCTACACACAGTCAAGGAAGGCAACATTTTTCAATTATTATTGTCTGTCTTATCAGATTTTGCTACTGGGTAGGGTCAGGATAACTAGTCTTGGAAGGAACACCCCTGTTAACCCACATTTAAATAGAGAAAACAAAGAATAGAAGTAAAAGCAATGATCAGGAATCGATACAGTTTACCAACAGCACCCATCAGAAGACATCAAAGGAAAAAGAAACACAAACATGAAATAACTAGGCCCTGATAGAAACATCAAAGGTGATGAGGTTTAAGTTATTCGTTTAGTTATTTTTGCTCCAAGTTATTGATTGTCGGTGGCCACTGAACTATCTCATTGAGGCCATCACGATAACACGCCTATATGATATTGACCCCGTTGAACCCCACTTTTATACAGCAAAACGAGGGTTTTACAGGGGTAAATTTTATTTTTTATTTCAGCTCTAAATATAGATTTTGGCGAGGCGGTTCTAACGAGTACCCACAATCTACATTTTGAGCAGAAATAAGGAAAACAATTTTTACCGTTAAAGTTTCGTCATTTCGGCGGTGGAGTTTACAATGCATTTATATTGGCGTGTTTTCGTAATGAATTCTAACGAGCACCTATGTTGTAAGTTTTGAACAGAAACAAGAAAGACCTCTACAAAATGGCAGACGGTTAACAATTATTTTATACAATGTATGTTTTATTTTGAATAATAAATTAATTCATTTTGCAATTTATCTCATCTGACATTGACTTGTCAGTTTTATGGCATCGCTTTGTTCTCCTTGAAAATCTTAATCAGCAAGCAGAATGTCATTTATAACAACGCTAATTAGGCAGAGCGGTGCAACAAAAGGTTCCTTGAACCTTTTTTGTGTCAAGACGAATTTTGTGTGCTGTTGTTAAGACTTTTACAACGTTATTTCACCCTTGCATTCTATTCGAATGCAAAAAAAACGTAGATCCAAATGGGTCTCATCACGTGAACAAGTCCGTGAAATGAAGACCCCCCTAAACCCCACTATATATAGAGAAAACTGGGGTTTACAGGGGTAACATTATTTTTCTTATTTCTGCTCTAAGACATAGGTTGTGGGTACTCGTTAGAACCGCCTCACTGAGGCGGTTCTAACGAGCACCCACAACCTATGTTTTGAACATTTATAACAAAAATATCAAGGATTTTCATCAGAAAAGTACCTATTTTGGAGATGTGAAAAATTCACTATGTTGCACAGGAGTGTTATCGTAATGTGCTACATCAAGATCTACACAAGCTGCCAGTCTGTAAATAATATGGAATAAATAATATTGAATAACTAAGTTCTGAGTAGTAAGATCCTTTGGAAGCAAAGAATACACCAAAAAAACTAAAAAAGCAGACTCTGTTTTATTGAGTCTGTTCATGACCACTACTGAAATGTGTATCACCGGCCTCGCCCTCTAGCACCGGCTTGTGCAGAACCCTATTTTCAAAATGCTAATGATCACAAAGGAGCCGAAAATATCATCTGCACTATGATGATTGATGTAGGGGGGGACTTTTTACGGCCGCCACACAGCCCAACACCAGCCTTGACAACATAGGGCAGTCGAAATTGAAAAACTCGGAGGTTAATGGTTTATATGTAATCACAGTAAAACCTAAATAACTCGAATCGGATGTTTCAGTGGCCGTGGCTAATCCGAACTCGTTCTTGAGTCTTACTTCAACTCCAGATATCCATGTTCAGGATACCTCAGAGTGGTTTATTACGAAAACACGTCTATACAAATACATTGTAAACTTCATCACGAAAACACATCTATATAAGTTTGACCCCCTTGAACCCCACTTTTATATAGTAAAACAGGGGTTTCCGGGGGTGTACCTTATTTTTCTTATTTCTGCTCTAAAATATAGATTGTTGGTACTCGTTAGAACCGCCTCGATGAGGCGGTTCTAACGAGTGCCCACAATCTATATTTTGAGCAGAAATAAGAAAAATATCACAATTTTTCTTCTTAAAATTTTCGTTTTTTTTCGGCGATAAAGGTGGCAATGTATTTGTATAGGAGTGTTTGCGTAATTTCCGCCGAAAAAAAAAAAAACGAAAATTACAGCATGAAAAATTGTGGTATATGTCTTATTTCTGCTCAAAATACAGACTGTGGGTACTCGTATAACCGGTGGTTCTAATGAGTACCAACAATCTATATTTTAGAGCAGAAATTAGAAAAACACGGTATACTCCTGTAAACCCCAGTTTTACTATACCCAGTTTTACTATATATAAGTGGGGTTCAAGGGGGAAAGAATTCTATAGGTGTGTTTTCGTGATGGATACCCACAATCTATATTTTGGAGCAGAAATAAGAACAATAAGGTTTACCCCTGTAAACCCCAGTTTTACTACATAAAATTGGGGTTCAAGGGGGTCCATCACGAAAACACACCTATATAATTTTTCCCTCTTGAACCCCACTTATATATAGTAAAACTGGGGTTTACAGGGGTAAACCTTATTGTTCTTATTTCTGCTCCAAAATAAAGAGTGTGGGTACTCGTTAGAACCGCCTCGATGAGGCGGTTCTAACGAGTGCCCGCAATCGATATTTTGAGCAGAAATAAGAAAAATATGACATTTTTTATTTTAAAATGTTCGTTTTTCGGCAGTAAAGTTAACAATGTATTTGTATTGGCATGTTTTCGTATTGCAAAATTATATAGATGTGTTTTCGTGATGTTTGTGATTTTATCTTGAAACGGTTATTAGCATTGCCTCAATGAAACAATGGTTGATGGATTGGTTGATTAAGTTTGGGTTCAGCGATCCGTGTATCATTGTGGGTCATTTTGTGTTGTCTCCGAGAGACACGTTAATCCTTGTGGGTTAGTTCGTGTCGTCTACCAGAGAAAGGAAGTAGAGAGAGAGAGAGAGCGATGGATATGAAAGTGAGGAAAAGGGTATCTCCTTATTTCTATTTCAATACATGGGATCTGGGAACTCATTAGAACCACCTAAATCCGACGGCACTAACGAGCACCTAATTTCAATGCTTTAAGAAAAATAATCGCACGTTTTCGTCAGAAATTAATGCTTTTGAAATAAAAAAAAAATACATTATGCCACACGGATTGGTTATAGGAATTCAGGCGATTAATGGATATTTTCAAGTTAAATGTTTATAAACACCTCAATGAACCCACTTTACATAGGGAAAAGTGAGTTTAACAGGGGTGCTCATAATATGCCTTATTTTTCTCAGAAATAGAGGTTGTGGGTACCAGCCAGAACCGCCTAAATGAGGCGGGTCTAACGAGCACCAATATTCTGAATTTGGACTAGAAAAAAATGCGAAATGTTTTCATCTGAAATAAAAATGCTGTAGATAAGGAAAAGACCAATTTAGCACACACGTGCATTCTATCGTGCTGATCAATTTATTTGTTTATTTCAGGCTGAGTCTAATGCAGAATGGACAGGAATTTATCAGAGAAAAGACATTTTTACGATAATTTCTCGACAACTCCCTTGTTCTACGATACGATACCGTTTGACGACTTCCCACATTCAGTGCAGACTCATGGTTCTGTGTTTGGCGTCATATTGACGATATGGACAGTCTTTCTTAATTTGTTAGTTATAACGTCTATCCTGTGCGAGAAACGAACACGAACCGATGTATATTTTCTGCAGATTATGAATATGTCTCTAGCCAACTTCCTTATCGGAGTATTTGTTATTCCAATAACAGTATATTCTATTTTATATCCATGGAATTTGGGGGAAGTGTTATGCAAAACTTGGATTATATTTGACGTCTGCCTGCCATTTGCTTCTATGATAACACTTTCCATAATGAACGTTGACAGGTTGATTCTAATGACGTATCCAAAGCTATATAAATGTTTGTTCCAAACTTGTTTAAAACCGATTATTTTGATGATACCTTGGATGCTGTCCCTTGTAATCGTCGTACCACTGTGGACACATGGAGCTCTGCCGTATGAATTAATGCCCGGTGAATGTGTCATTATGATTATGCATTCCGCTGCTGTTGCTGGCTCAATTATTACGTACTTTGCACCGTTATCTTTAATTATATTTCTTATACTGAAAATCCTGATAGCGCGGCTGCAGTTTGACCGCACGTACAGTACTGGGTCATCGACGTCTGATCGGTCAGCACTTAAACTGTCAACATTTTCAACAACGGCCGACCAGATTGTCAATGAAACAGAGGACAGGAGAATAAAAGAAATCTCGTCGGGCTCGATTATCGCGGTGTGTCTCGCCAATTTTCTGTTTTGTTCAATGTGGTTTCCTTATCACTTCGTTAGCCTCCTTATGACAGTATGTTCCTCACTTTTCTGTATACCGTCTACGATATTAAGTCAAGCGGTGACATGGACGGCCACTGCGTCGGCGGGGATCGTTCCACTCGCCTGGTTTGCTGACCGGACGATGAAGCGGAGTTGTATTGCACTTGTATGTCGGGTGAAGTCATCAGACCATGAAGATATCACTGAAATCAACGTTTAAATAGCTCAGTCACATGATAAGAAAACACGGAATGGTCTAGCCCCGTGTCGGTAAAGAAAGGCTATTTGGTGGGCAAAAGGCCGGACCCACCGGATTCCAACTATTGGTTTCATGTTGCTCCACCCCGGTGAGTTCCCCCCGCCCATCGGGGCTTGAAGAAATAGATGGACTGCATGATGCTTCCACGCAGAGCTGAAACCGACCCGCACACGAGTACTGGTAAACCACTTAGAGGATCTAAGCCTGCCCAGGCAAATCAGTGCGAGTCGGACCGTCCATGCTTATAAACCCTATTGGTTTCATTGGGCGACAGTCCTTGGGATGTCATTTCATCTCAATGTCGGGTAAAAGTCCCACACAATTTGAAGCATTAAATCGAACAAAACAAATACCACTCCGGTGAACCAAGGGCGAGTATTGTGGCCAACTAAAATCGATTTATGCCCCCCCACCCCCAGTAAAAACATTTTACTGATCGTTCCAAGGCGGTTCTTCTGCTGTGGTTTATTAATGTTATAGTACATCTGTGTATGTATGTATTGCTAGTATTTTGTTTATTTTGGATAGCCGTTTGGCCATTTTGTGAGTAAGTAACTCTCCTTTTGGCTTTCCGCTTGTTTTTCATTAGAGTGAAGATATTTTACATTACGGAAATACAACTATACAAATACATTTTAAATATTAACGCCGAAAAAATGAAAATTTTAGGATTAAACATTGTGATATTTTTCTAACTTCTGTCCAAAATATAGATTGTAGGTACTCTTTAAAACCGCCTCATTGAGGCGGTTTTAACGAGTGCCCACAATCTATACGTTTTACTAACTAAAACTTGGGTTCAAAGGGAGTCAGAATTATAAAGTAAAATCTCTATATTAAGACCACCTTTGGGACTGTTCAAAAGTGGTCTTTATGACCACTTTTAAACAACACAAAAGGTGGTAAGACCACGTTTAAACAGTCCCAAAGGTGGTCCCTAACCATAGTACATTGTATGCAAAAAAACAGGAAGAAAGAATAACTGCATCCTTCTACTTAAGCTTTTTTACAGTAGAATTAGTCTCAATTTGAGGTGGTCTTAACCTTTATCCTGTTGTAGGCGACAAGCCCTATCTTTGCAAACAGTGTAGATCCAGATCAGATGGCTTCTGAAGAAGCCATCTGATCAGGATCTACTCTGTTTGACATTCAGTTTATGAATATGTATAAATAAATTGTATGAAGTAATCTGATTGGTTCAAAGTCAGAAATGGGTGTGGCTTAATTGAATATTCAGCAGGTTAAAGGTTAATAGCGCAATTTCACTGTATAGGCATGGTTTCGTGATGTTGTTTGTGTTCATTTCCTGTTCGTGAATTGGAGGGGTGGGGTGTGAGGTTATTGCATCGATTCCTGATCGTAGCCTTCACTTCTGACTTTCAGAAACAGATAGGGTTTTGTTGGTATCTGAAAATGGAAAAGGTAAACAAATCACGAACTGATACAATCAGATCCCAAACTTCTCCCCTCAATATCACAAGGGGAAGAAGTCAAAACACGGAGTGACGACATTAAACATTAAACAAAACAAACCGCGGGTAAACCGAATCAGCATCTCCTTCCCAAACAGGTGGTGACTCAGATAATCCAAAAGTAACTAAGGAACTACATGCATGATGTGGGAAAGAATAAGAATCACTAACATAACAAACATTAAATAGGAAGAATAAACGTAACTAAACACAAACAGCTAAAACAGGGGAAGAATCAGAATCACCAACAGGAAGGAACCGTAGCAAAAGCACCGACTTGGAACGGTCAGTAAAATTACCGGGAACCTTTACTTAACAGGGACTTTTCTGCACAACAGTTTTACGTTATTACGCACTCTGTGTTGCTAATTCATATAAAGAACTGACTACTTCTCCTAAGGTAGATTTGAAATACGGCCCTGACCTCAGACTGTTTCGTATAACCAGTTCAGTATCGAAACATTTACCGGTATTTTGGGGGCATCTTTCGTCAGGGGGTGTTGTAGTAAACCTAGATAGATAGATCTTTTCATGACGATGTTTATTTAAGGAGTAACTGTATTCAAAGTTGTCATTTGGGCAGTAAATTCGTTTTACAGCGACACACTAGCGAAGTTCAACGTAAAACCGACGACTGAGTTTCTCAAATTACATTTTTGAATACAGTTGCCGCCATTCTAAAGCATTTATACATTTCTTATTAAAATGCAATATTTGCACGAAGCTACAAGCGCCGAGAGGTGCGAAAAACCGAATATCAGCCAATGAAAAGCGGCGTTCCGTGGTGACGTCGGGTTTTCGACAGTTTATCGTATAAGATACTGTCGAAACTTTTTGACGCCATCCCATCACACGCCGCGTTGCATAAGCTAATGCATTAGAATTACCAATATATGGATTTCCCCAAATAAGCATTGGCAAACATTGAATGCCTGGTCCGACGCTACAGATCGCTGCGTCTGATCAGGATCTTCACGGTTTGATTAGAACATAAGACTAATGTAGAAGTCGCAATGAATACGGGCCTCCGTGGCCTAATGGATAAGAGCGCTGACTCTTAGTCATTAGGTCTCTCACCGCCGTGGGTTCGAGCCACGTGTGAGACGCCAAGTTCTGCAACGGAAGGTCAGGTGGTTTTTCTCCGGGTACTCCGGTTTTTCGCCCACCTATGATTAACGATCGGCTCGATATGAGTGGAATAATCTTGAAAGGGCCGTAAAACCCAAACCAAAAAAAAAAATGTCGCAATTAATGGAACACGCCATGTACTGTAACTGGAATTCTCCAACGCTATTGGGTGGAATAATACATTGATCAGTAAACGGTTAAAACTTCACAAACATTTCAGCCTAATTAACACGTGGTTTAAATTCTTATTGGTGAATGATAATCATGCGGACAATAGCGGCGAAGCTTCTGACATCTGAGTAACTTTTGGCTTATATGTGAAAAATCGACCCAATACACAATAACTTCTCTTCACATCAACTGATTCACATAATGAATACAGTACGCGAAACCTTTTTTCATTAGGGCTCTAACCGCTATGGGCCCGACTCTCGCTCGGGTGATATGTGAGACGCAAACATTTGCAGCAGAAGGTCAAGTAGTTTTGATCCGGGTACCCTTGTTTTCGTCCACCTCCGGCGAAACGATCTGCTCGAAGTAGAGAAATAATCTTGAAAAGACCGTTAAACCAAAACAACAACAACAACAACAACAACAAAAAGAAAAAACAATGACATTCACATGATCACTGGTATACTACTCAGCTCACCTTAGCGCTAGTATTGTCGCTCGCTGTCCGTCGTCCGTCAGCTTATCTGTAATCGGTAAATCAGTTGTCATGGAACTAAAGA
This sequence comes from Lucinisca nassula, assembly GCA_963580285.1. Classification (NCBI taxonomy): domain Eukaryota; kingdom Metazoa; phylum Mollusca; class Bivalvia; order Lucinida; family Lucinidae; genus Lucinisca; species Lucinisca nassula. Next base: position 156,435,850 of record OY757018.1, read on the forward strand.
GGTGAAATATTTCTCACAATGTCTTTTCTCAGATTCCTTCAAAGAAGTCAGAACCATGCATACCTCTCTGGCAGATTGCAAATAGATATAGCAAATAAAAATCCTCTCGGAATCTGTTCCAGGGAGTTCAGTTAAATTTTATATTGCCTGCTCTTTTGCGGACTCTCTATTAGACCCCCATCATCTAAATCGATCTGTCGAACATTGTGGCAACCAGTAGTTTTATGTGGCTGTATTACAAATTTAAAATAAAATCTTTTAAGCAGACCCTATTTTGAGCCGGTCAGTTTACCTATCCACACTTTCCTGGGCAGGCTTATACGTAAGCGGTTAACCAGTACAGTGCATATTCTTTCGCCCGAAACTGACAACTGCCCTTCTTGCAAAAATGACCTAAATATTGTTGACTGGGCCGTTAATCTCCAATTCAAACAAAACCACTACTACAATGCGGGTTTTGTTAGTGATACGGGTGGAGTGTTAGCTTATCCATGAAGTTAAGCGACGGGCATCGCGGTTAGTACCTGAATGGGTGACTGCTTTGCTTGGCCTAGTGGACGGCCCGGCATACACTAATAAAGGATGATTTATTTCTAATCATCAACTATTTGCGTGGTATAGAATAAAACACTTGAATGTATACAAAACTACATGTATATAATTAACAAGTGGTGCGGACTCGTGTTTAGCTTTGTTATCGAAGCAAATATTGTTATCGGCAGTGGGACTACAACTGATTTTACAATACATTTTTTGTACTTTATGAATGTATATATTTAACCTGTATCTTATATGTCATTTGTGGGCGTGCGTGTTTACGCGTGAGTATATGTGTATGCTTGTATGATTAAAAATGGTGGTCAATGTATTATTGAGGTTCTATAATTTGCAAGAATGAGACTGACGCGTCGGCTTACAATGAAATTACCAACCTTAAACCCACCGATTTAACTACTCAAATGACGCTTTTGAATGCAATTATTTTGTTTGTTTGTTTGTTTGATTCGAGGTTCAAAGTCCCCGTCAACACCGTATAGGTCATTTTGGAGACGTTGCTTCCAATTTTGTTGGTATTTTACCCGACATTGAGATGAATGACATCTCAAGCCCTGCCGCCCAATGAAACTAATCGGGTTTATTAGCCTGTACGCTTCGACTCGCACCGCTTTGCCTGGACAGGCTTTGGTCCTCTAAGTGGCTTACCAGTACTTGTGTGCGGGTCGGTTTAAGCTCTGCGTAGAAGCATCAGGCAATTCATCTATTTCTTCAAGCCCCGATGGTCAGGGGCGTTTGAATACAGTTATACCTTAATTTTATATTAATATTACGAGTGCGTAATAAATATTTCGCGTAAAGTCATCAAATGCAATGTCATCACGAAAACACCTCTATATAATATTGACCCCCTTGAACCCCACTTTTATATAGTAAAACTGGGGTATACAGGGGTAAACCTTATTTTTCTTATTTCTGCTCCAAAATATACATTGTGGACACTCTATATTTTGAGCAGAAATAGGAAAAATATCAGATTTTTTCATCTTAAAATTTTCATTTTTCCGGCGGTAAAGTTTATAATGTATTTGTATAGGCGTGTTTTCTTAATGTCGCCTAACGGCTCTAGTATGCGTGTCGCTTTCGCGTGGCACCTGCATGACTTATTACATATATTTTTACCATTCAATAAATGGTTATGTAATAAACAGATGCTCTCCCATCCAGTATATTTCATATGAAATGTGTTACCTCCCTTCCATTATCTACCTTGGTAGATCATATGCATAGCTTCTAGGTTTATAAGCACTCTCTGACAACTGCGTCAGGTAGTCGACTCTTTGGCTCAGGGGTAAGAGCAGTGGACTGTCAACCGAGCGGCCCGGGTTCGAATCCCACCATAGGCGGCTTTTTTTTCAGGCGATGCATCTTTCCTTTGTTACGGCTTTCAGGTTGTGTGATGGGGGCTCGTCCGAAATGCCAGAATTGGCTTGTGCCGAAGTTGGTATCCTTCACGTCATCATAAATGATGACTTCCTTGAAGAGGGGGTGTGTTACCTCCCTTCCATTATCTACCTTGGTAGATCATATGCATAGCTTCTAGGTTTATAACCACTCTCTGACAACTGCGTCAGGGAGTCGACTCTTTGGCTCAGGGGTAAGAGCAGTGGTCTGTCACCCGAGCGGCCCGGATTCGAATCCCACCATAGGCGGTTTTTTTTCAGGCTATGCATCTTTCCTTTGTTACGGCTTTCAGGTCGTAAGAAATGTATGAAACGATCCTTCAACAAGTTTCTTAATTTTCTTATGAAATGATCGCGCGTGTAAGAATTTCGTTAATCAAAGGACCTTTTTTCCTTGTTTTTTTCCGCTTTGAAATTTGTCAGCGGTTTCTTCAAAAGTTTTCATTGATTTTGTGATAATGTTTCGCAACATTGCAACATTATTTTGTGCAAGTTATATTTGGAGAATGTATAATTACGATGCGCCATCGAATAACAACCGTGTCATATGATAAATTGCTCTAATTTATCTCTAATTTTGAAAAAAAGGTGTGGGTATATAAAAATAAAGGATCTTATGTCCTATGTCGTTTCATATGAACTTAATGAATCGAAAACGGCGGATTATATTGAAATGATGATGAGCCTCAAATTCTGTTTATCATGAACAAGATTTAAAATCGGGTTCTGTTGCTGAACAAGTTGAACTGAATTTCCAAAGAAAACGCTGGGGCATCACAGTAGGAAAGTTGCGCGTCAGATCGTGTGGTCATATCTGTTTTATGACATGAAGTTACTACTTGGCTTACATATTTACACTTCTGGGGCAAGCAAAAAGGGGTAGTTGAGCATATGTGCTCAGTGTAGCCTCTGATCAGGCTGGATACAAGCTTATAGTCAGAATATAGCCTTCTCTACAATACGATAACTCATCTGCTCGACATAATGCATTCTTTGATACTCCCCAAACAATTATTTTACTAATATTTTCTTAATATACCCCGAACATATGCTGTCGATAATTGTTAGAAGCACCTCACTGAGGCGGCTCTAACGAGTAACGACAACCTATGTCTGGGAACAGAAATAAAATTAATGTGTATGTTTGTAAACCCAGACTTTTTACAATATTAAGTGGGATTTACAGGGGTGTTTATCACACGACTTGCTGACATGACAAAGTGCATGAAAACTCTTATTGACAATGACCATATCTCCATATCGTGCAGAAAAGAGACTTAAATCAGCCGGCTGCAAGCTGATCTGTATCATATGCTCGAAGACCCCTTACGCTTGAGACTACCCACATATAGTCCTTTGTTACATCGCTCTTTCTTTATAGTATTGTTTCTGTGATATTGTTCGTTGATATATTGCTATTTTACAAACACAGACTATAGGTTCACCACAGCTACATTATAACATGGTTCGTAATAACACGGTTTTGGATATAACACGGTTTCAAGATGGATCCCAAAAATGTATAGATTATATAGAAAAATGATCCAAAAAATGTATAGATTATATAGAAAAATGATCCCAAAAATGTATAGATTATATAGAAAAATGATCCCAAAAATGTATAGATTATATAGAAAAATGACCATAGATGGTCATTTTTCTATAGAATCTACACATTTTTGGTGGGGAATAACACGGTAGTTTAACTAACACGGTTTCTGCTTTGGACCCCAACAAAAGTGTTATAAAGAGGTTGTGGTGTACTCGTAAGAGTACCCACTTTCTATGTTTTGAGTAAAATTAAGAAATATATTGCACAGCCTTATAAACCCTGTATTTCTCTGTTGAGAGCACCCACTTTCTATATTTTTAGTAAAAGTAAGAAATATATTGCACAGCCTTATAAACCCTGTATTTCTCTGTTAAACTGGTGATTAACAGGGGTGATCATCACACGGACTTGTTGTGAAGCTTATATGTTTCGTCAGCTTAATTGTTTGTTTGGATAAAAATTATGTCATATTCACTTTGTTTTGTGTTTTGCGCCATCTTTCTTCAAAACAGTTTAACTTCCGTCGCCCAAACTGATTCATTATGAAATAAAAACGTCTATACAAATACATTTTAAATGTTACCACCAAAACAAAAAAAAAACTAAAATGTTGTGATGAAAAATTCTGGTTTTTTATCTTATCTCTGATGAAAATATAGATTGTGGGTACTCGTTAGAACCACCTCATCGAGGCGGTTCTAACGAGTACCCACGATCTATATTTTAGAGCAGACATAAGAAAAATAAGTTTAACCCCTGTAAACCCCAGTTTTACTATATAAAAGTGGGGTTCAAGGGGGTCAAATTTATATAGGCTTGTTTGCGTGATGCATAAGAAAAATAGGACGACATTCACTATTCGCGGTTGATTTTCTTTACGGGTTTTGTTTGTTTGATTTGAGGTTTAACGTCCCCGTCAACACTGTAAAGGTCATTTTGGAGACGTTGCTTCCAATTTTGTGGGACTTTTACCCGACATTGAGATGAAATGACATCTCAAGCCCTGTCGCCCAATGAAACCAATAGGGTTTATTAGCATGGACGGTCCGCCTCGCACCCCGGTTCCTGGACAGGCTTAGATCCTCTAAGCGGTTTACCAGTACTAGTGTGCGGGCAGGATTCAGCTCTGCGTGGAAGCATCATGCAGCCCATATATTTCTTCAAGCCCCTATGGGCGCGGGCCGTTTCTTTACGGGTAAGTCAGCACACGAAGAATGAGAAAGAACCTCCTGAAGCCTAGAGTATGTCCAAAACTGCGTATGGAGCAGGCTGTTTTGGATCTTCAGTTTGCGCACACGTCAGCAGACAATTTCCGTCTTATTGTGACCCACATATCACCTATGGGCTGTTCACGAGCTTTTAGTACTTACCAGGCAGGGGTAATGAGACATTAGAGCTCGAGCCACCGAGATGTTTCCTCAAGGTGAACAGAAACATTCTCGTTTTGACAAATTCGAAAAAGGACGCGCAGTCTGTCAAGTCTTCGCTGTTTTTATGGGTCTTGTATAGCCGCTAGGGTATTTGTTGGTTTGTTTGTTTTGGTGTTAACGGCCGAGTTAACACCATTTAGGTTACATCGAGCCGGTCAATTTACACATCCATACTTTTCCTCGACAGATTTATATCCTTCATCACGGTGTGGGATTTATTTTTTAGTACTTTGGGACCATGGAATCTACTGCCGAATTTTGAAAATTCTAAGGGTCACTGATGAGGCCTAATTGGTCTAAACTAGCTTGTCTGGCAGAGAAAATACGTGTCCACTCGACAATTTTCAGTTCTGTGCTGTCGTTTTTTGCTTCCATGGGATTACCTTTCCATAGAACTTACTGTACCGAAAAAGAAACGAAAGTTTTTAAACCAAAAGATTTTCATGCAACCATCAGGTTGACTGAAAATCATTTTGCGATTTACTTTCATACTGTTTAAACTTTCTTATGCAGAAAACATTTGGGCGATATCTGTACAGTTTAACGCCCCACTTGGCAATTCGTTGTTTTCAACATTTCCACGTGCAGTACATTAAATGTATACAGTAACCTTATCATATTGGCATATTGTGTTACCTGGAGTTTAGGTTTCAAAAGTCCGGTAAAATTTCTCTACGGAATATGGTACGTTTGACGCAAGATCAACATAACGTAGCGGTCCAAATGCTTCTACGCGGGACGCGTCAGGCTGTCATCGCCAGGAACTTCCCAGTGAGTAAATCGACGATAACTCGCTTGTACCAGCGTCTACGTCAAACTGGATCGACAAATGACAGACCCAGAAGTGGACGTCCACGCGTCACGACACGTCGACAGGACCGATGCATCTAACCAACCTTCGTAATCGGTTCCGTACAGCCGTCGAGACGTCTCAGGTGACACCAGGAACGCACAACAATCGAATAAGTGCAGATACTGTCAGGAATTGCCTTCGAGAGTTTGGCTTACGTCCTCATCGTCGGTACGTTGGTATCACCCGACGACGTCAGGTTAGAATTGCGTGGCTAACACAGCATAGGCCAAACCTGTTTCCCCTTCGTCAGTGGCGTAACGTAATGTTTTCTAAGGGGTCCAGGTACTTGTTGTACAGAGCTGACGGCCGTCAACGTGTGTATAGGCGTGGCGGAGAGCGTTATCGCGACAATTGTTTGGTTGAACGTGATTGATTTGGAGGCGGTGGGTTGATGGTGTGGGCTGGCATATCTTCTGGTCACAGAACGCCCCTGGTATTCATTAGTGGATCTTTGATGGCTCAGCGTTGCGTTGACGTCGTTTTACGGACGGTAGTTGTTCCATAATATGTACGATAGCACAACGTTACGTTTCAACAGGATAACGCTCGGGCGCAAGTAGCAAGGCTCAGTATGGCGTTTCTTCAGCAAAACAACGTTTACGTGATGCACTGGCCTCCGTATAGTCCAGATCTCTCTCCTTTAGAACATTTGTGGGACGTCTTGGATTGGCCCGTACGTAACCGCCCCCAGCCGCCAACAACGCGTCAATCCTTGCGTCTTGCGCTCATTCAGGAGTGGAATGCTATTCCCCAGGCAGAGATCAATCGTTTAATCCTATCCATGATCAAGCGTGTGCGTGCAGGACTGAATGCAAACGGAGGACATTTTCGCTATTAACTGCTTATGTTTTGAACTTGTGAAATGACTACCTCTATGACAAAACGGATTTGTGTTCCAAACATTCTCACTGGAAATTGAACTCTCTATGGTAATTACATTCAGGAATGATTATATTATTGCGTCATTATATTGATTTTCTGCAAACATGATTATTTCTACAAATACTCGCATTTATATTTGGAGTTGCGTTTCTTTTTCGGTTCAGTATATTATTCTTAAACGGTTAGCCAGAATAGTGCACGTTCTTTCGCAAGAATCAGCGGAAGGGTGAATATGACCGTAGATTTGATGATTAATCTCGACGAAAAAATGTTACCGATTCAAGCAGGCCCAGAGGTTATAAAACTTTTTTCATGCTCAACTCAGCTGTGCATGAAACTTGTGGTGCTCATATTACAATACTAAGAAGTTGAGCGATTTTTCTTTCTCATATAGAAGATAATGTTATTTGTCCTGCTCACACATTTTAAAATGCCAACAATTGTTGGCATTTTAAAATTTGTGAGCAGGACACATTTCATGCTCAAGTGAGTTGAGCATGAAAAAAGTTTTAATACCTCGGGGCCAGTTGCGAAACCCCGAGTTCTACTGATCACCAGTCAGTCGCGCATCCGACTGAGCTATCGAGGCAGGCAAGCCTCTAGGGGTATACCAAGAGAGATAAGCAAAAACACCCACCAAACTACATTGTTGCACAAGCTTTTTTTTTCTCAGAGTCAAACGAAAATTCTTAAAATACTTGTTTGACATAAGCAAACCACGCTCCGACAAATACATTGTAGTTTTTACCGCCGACAAGATGAAAATTATGATATTTCTCTTCTTTCTGTTCAAAATATAGATTGTGGGTACACGTCAGAACTGCATCATCGTGGCGGTTCTAACGAGTAACCACAATCTGTTTTTGATAGGAAATATTAAAAAAAATAATGTCTACCCCTGTAAACCCCAGTTTTACCATATAATAGTGGGGTTTAGTGGATCAAAATTACATGTATATAGGTGTGTTTTCGTGATTATGTGCAGGTTGATCTGAGTTCTTATTGGTCACATAGGTCTTATTGTGGGTTCTGTTATGCACTGGCTCAAACAGAGATCTTCACATGCATCACGTGAACAAGTCCGTGAAATAAAGACCCCGCTAAACCCCACTTTAGATAGAGAAAACTGGAGTTAATGTGAGTAAACATTTTTTTTTTTTATTTCTGCTCCAAGACATAGGTTGTGGTTGTGGGTACCCGTTAGAACCGCCTCAATGGGGCGGTTGTAACGAGCACTCAAAACCTATGTTTGGAGTATAAATAAGAAAAATGTAACACATTTTCATCAGAAATATTACTTTTTTTTTTGGTATTGTGAAAAAGTCACTATATCACACGTATGTGTTATCGTAATGAATAGTAAACAATTGAAAATATGGCGGGAGATGATTAGTATAAGCAACCTTTCTTGTTTTCAAATCTTGTTGATCTTTCTAGTATCATCACGAAAACACGCCTATATAATTTTGACCCCCCCCCCACACTTAAAGCCCACTTTTATACAGTAAAACTGGGGTTTACAGGGGCAAACCTTATTGTTCTTATTTCTGCTCTAAAATATAGATTATGGGTACTCGTTAGAACCGCCTCGATGAGGCGGTTCTAACGTGTACCCACAATCTATATTTTGAGCAAAAATAAGAAAAAAATCCACAATTTTTCATCTTAAAAGTTTCATTTTCTTGGGTGTAAAGTTTACAATGTATTTGCACAGGCATGTTTTCGCAATGGTTACTTTCTTGTTATAGTTGTAATTGAAAAGAAGTTAATGAAATATTGGTTAAACTAAACTGAAATATACATCGTCATGTCGAAAATTTGAGATTTGTCCAATCAAAGTACATGTATGTGAAACTGGTCTTATTTGTTTTCAATGTATAGAACCCTGGTGTCCCTCTGAGATGGTTGTAATGTGTATCCGGTTGAAGTCGGTTGATTTCTAAGAGTGCCCTAAAATTACCGTGTCATGCTGTCATTCTGTCAGTCTGTCCGTCCGTAACCCGTTTGTGAAAATTGGTGATAGTGATTTAACCGCTTGGAATATTTAAACAATTTTGGCATACTCAGAGATATCAATGAGATCTAACTGATGATCTTGCGAAATATTATATTCCATTTAGTATAGCCTCGCCGAGGCGAAAAATGTGAAACTTTTCGAACTGCTTCTCCTCGGAAACCGTTGGGCCGATTGAAGTCAAATTTCATATGGCGCCTCTATGGGATGGGGGAAACCAAAATTTGCTCATGGGGTCCAGGTCACATGACTAAAATGGCCGCCAAGCCATATATGGTCTGTCTGCCTGTCCGTCAGTAACCCGTTTGTGAAAATTGGTGATAGTGACTTAACCGCTTGGAATATTTAAATAATGTTTGGCATACTGATAGATATCAATGAGATCTAACCAATGAACTTGTGAAATATTACATTCCATTTAGTATAGCCTCGCCGAGGCGAAAAATGTGAAAAGTTTCGAACTGCTTCTCCTCAGAAATCGTTGGGCCGACTGAAGTCAAACTTCATATGGAGCCTCTGTGGGATGGGGGAAACCAAAATTTGCTCATGGGGTCCAGGTCACATGACCAAAATGGCCGCCAAGCCATATATGGTAAAAACCCTTCAAAAATAGTCTTCTCCAGAACCACTGGGCAGATTTCCACGAAACTTGATAAATAGCATCTGGGACGTAGGCCCATCATAAATTGCTAAAATGGTGACCCTGGGTTGACCTTGACCTTCTTTTTGCCTAGGTCAAACTTTGACACATATGCTTTTGTTGGAATATTTAAACAATTTTTGGCATACTGATAGATACCAATGAGATCTAACCAATGAACTTGCAAAATATTTCATTCCATTTAGAATAGCCTCGCCGAGGCGAAAAGTGTGAAAATTTTCGAACTGCTTCTTCTGGGAAACCGTTAGGCCGATTGAAGTTAAATTTCATATGGAGCCTCTATGGGATGGGGGAAACCAAAATTTGCTCATGGGGTCCAGGTCACATGAACAAAATGGCCGCCAAGCTATATATGGTAAAAACCCTTCAAAAATAGTCTTCTCCAGAACCACTGGGCAGATTTCCACGAAACTTGATAAATAGCATCTGGGACGTAGGCCCATCATAAATTGCTAAAATGGTGACCCTAGGTTAACCTTGACCTTCCTTGTGCCTAGGTCAAACTTTGACACATATGCTTTTGTATTGGAAAAGTGAGAATGCATTTTATCTTGCAAACGATTTAGAATACAGTACTAAACTATAAGATATATTTTTGCTCCTTACGATAAGGCGCATTTATTGGGGGAAACGTTTTAGGTCCAGGTAAAATGACCAAAATGGCCGCCATACCCATATATGGTAACACTCATAAAGCTAAAAGCATCCGGCGGGTCGTGCACTTCAGCTGAAGCACTGGTTATTTTACTTAAACCGAGCTAGTCGTCGACGCGTATTCGACTGAGCTAACAAAGCTTTTTGATAAGAGAAATGAAAGCATCACGAAAACACGCCTATATAATTTTGACCCCCTTGAACCCCACATTTATATAAAAAAACTGGGGTTTGAAGGGTAAACCTTATTTTTCTTATTTCTGCTTTAAAATATATATTATTGGTAATCGTTAGAACCGCCTCGGCGGTTCTAACGAGTACCCACAATCTATATTTTGAGCAGAAATAAGAAAAATATCACAATTTTTCATAAAAAAATTCTCATTTTTTCGGCGATAAAGGTGGCAATGTATTTGTATAGGCGTGTTTGCGTGATGTTTTTAAAGGAGTTGTAGTTCCCGATTACTCCCTTTAAAGTGTCGGTCTTCGATTTAAGCCCTCCAGTAAAATTCTTTTTACTGACCGTTCCAAGGCTGTTCATCTGGTTTATTTTTGTTATGGTTTGTCATTGAGTAAGTGTATTGCTTATTTTGTGGGAAAGCAACTGTCATTTTGGCTTTCCGCTATTGATTTTGTTTCATTAGGATATAGTTATATCATGTTTGTGTTTCTTTCCCTTTGGTGTCTCTTATGGGAGGTGTGGGTTAATAGTATCGATTTCTGATCATTGCCTTCGCTTCTATTCTATACCAAGAAATGCAAAGTCACACCTTAAATAACAATTGCTAACGGCGAACTCGCATTATAAGAGAACAGTACATTAAGGCGTTACATGTCACATTATCATGCTGGCAAGGCATTAGTCATTATCATAGGATGAATTGATTACAAGAAAAAACATCCACTCCAGTTTGTCTTTTGTATACTTAAAATGAGTTATGTAAAAGACACATGAGGCACAAGTGTATTTTTGTTTGTTTTGGTTTTACGGCCCTTCAAGATTATTACACTCATATCGAGCCGATCGTTAATCAGAGGTGGGCGAAAACCGGAGTACCCGGAGAAAAACCACCTGACCTTCCGTTGCAAAACTTGGTGTCTCACATGTGACCCGAGCGAGGCTCGAGCCACAGCGGTGAGAAAACTAATGATTAAGAGTCAGCGCGCTTAACCACTAGGCCACGGAGGTCCAACATGAGGCACAATAACATCATTTGCGTCATCAAGGGTTCAGTAAATACAAATAAAATACACATTTTTTTTTGCAATTGAGAACAGCTGAAATTATCTTCCATATCTAATTACTGTGACGATCCTCTAGTTTAAGTACATTATGATAACGCACCCGTGCGGCATAGTGCATTTTCTCATATTTCTTGAATGACTACTTTTCTGATGAAAATCGGTGATATTTTTTCCTATTTATACTGCAAACATAGGTTGTGGGTGCTCGTTAGAACTGCCTCAATGAGGCGGTTCTAACGAGCACCTTCAACCTATGTCTTGGAGCAGAAACAAGAGAAATAATGTATACCCCCGCAAACCCGAGATTTCTCCATATAAAATGGGGATTGGGGGTCTTCATTTCACGGACTTGTTCCAAGGTGGTTCTTCTGTGGCGGTTTATTTATGTTGTTGTTTGTTACTTACTGTGTGTATCACTTGTGTTATTTTTTTTTTTTGGATGGCCATTTTGTGGGAAAGTAACTGTCCTTGTGGCCTTCCTTTGTTTAGGTTTCCATTATGGTCTGGTCGCTTAATGTTTGTGTTGCTTTCCCTTTGGTGTCTTTGATGGGTGGAGTAAGTTAATTGTATCGATTCCTGATCTTTGTTTTACTTCTACTTTGTTTACGTGATGTAAAATTGAGATTTTAGTTGAGAGTATTAGAAACCCGCAATTTTTCATGTGAGCCATGACGTGTAATGACATGTATCTGCTCTACCATTTGCGAGCAAAGAAGGCGCATCATTACAAAAACACGCCTAAACAAATACATTGTCAATTTTATCGCTGAAAAAAAAATGAAAAAATTAAGATTAAAGTGTGATATATTTCCTATTTTTGCTCAAAATATAGATTATGGGTACATCGAGGCGGTTCTAATGAGTACCCACAATATTTATTAAAGATCAGAAATAAGGAAAAAAAAAAGGTTTACCCCTGTTAACTCCATTTTTACTATGTAAAATGTGGTTTAAGGGGGTCAAAATTATCGGGGGGGGGGGGGGGAAGGGTTTCGTGATGATCAACCTGAGAAGATGCACAGACTGATTTGCGCCTTAGTTTTCCGAATGCGTAGATTCTACAATATCATTAATTTCTATATCTCAAATTTCAAGACTCTGGCTATTATGTGTAGCTGAGTATGCCTATTCGCAGAGCATCAAGGCATGTTTTCCTGTGACAAGGCTTTTGTAGTGTCAATTAATATGATGGAGTGAATTCCATTGAGTCGCAAATCAAAATGTGTCGGATATGTATGCTTGGCAAAGACTCGCGTGTCTTCGCTCTGTCACAAATCTTCGCTGCGTGTTACGATATCGAAACGCACTGACTAAAAGAGAAAGGAAGGCCAATGCAATGATCAGGCTATAAAATTAACCGACACCTCCCATCAGAGACACCTAAGGGAAAGAAACACAAACATGAAACAGCTAGACCCCAATGGAAACATCAACAGCGGAAAGCCAAACGGACAGTTACTTTCCCATAAAATGGCCAATTGACTATCCAACTATGAGAAGGTTAACTACCCGCAACGCATGTTTGCAGCATAAATAAGAAAAAAATCAAAGATTTCCATCAGAAAAGTAGCAATTTTGGAGATGTGAAACAATGGACTATGTTGCACAGGTGTGTTATCGTAATATATTTTTAAATCGAAGTGTTTCGTCTCCATATGTCTATTATTGCTGATGAAGCCCCCGCCCATAGGGGCTTGAAGAAATATATGGGCTGCATGATGCTTCCACGCAGAGCTGAATCCGGCCCGCACACTAGTACTGGTAAACCGCTTAGAGGATCTAAGCCTGTCCAGGAACCGCGGTGCGAGGCGGACCGTCCATGCTAATAAACCCTTTTGGTTTCATTGGGCGACAGGGCTTGAGATGTCATTTCATCTCAATGTCGGGTAAAAGTCCCACAAAATTGGAAGCAACGTCTCAAAAATGACCTTTACAGTGTTGACGGGGACGTTAAACCTCAAATCAAACAAACAATTATTGTTGATGAGATGTAAGGCTGAAATAAAGTAACAAAAATCTAGCGGATACTGTTTTTCCAAAATGAGTCCAAGAGCAATAACTATGAAAATGCAAGAACATGTATGTAAACAGGCGACATGGGTCCTTAAGAATAAGATACTGCACGTGCGGACAGCCTAGACTGAATGCAGCATGTGCACGTACTTGCAATCATATTAGGGTCTACACATGCTGGCGGCATACACTGTATAATAACACTTCCGTCTGACATAGAACACTTCTCAATACTAAAACATACCTAGATCTATTCAAAATATGTTGAAAAGTTTAACCGCCGCCCCCAGCAAAAAAGGAGTTTTTTAGATAAACATTCGAATATTTTTCTTATTTCAGCTCATAACATACATTGCGGAAACTCGTTAGAAACCGCCTCAGCAAGGCGGTTTTAACGGGTACCCATTATCTATGTTTTGAGCAGAAATAAGTAAAATAATGTGTACCTTTGTAAATATGTTCTAGAAAGGGTTATCCTTTGGAAGCACAGAACTGGAAAATATGAAGTGTACATATTTTCTGGGCCAGACTAGCTAGTTTCGGCCAATAAGGCCTCATCAGTGACCCTCAAGGCTTTAAACCCTTGTGTATGTATGTAAGTGGGATTTAAAGAGGACAAATAATTACGAAAACACGCCTATGCAAAGACATTGAAAACTTTGCCACTGAAAAAAAAAACACGAAAATTTTAAGATGAAAAATTTTGATATTTTTCTTATTTCTGCTCAAAATATATCTTGTGGGTACTCATTAGAACCGCCTCATCGAGGCGGTTCTAAAGAGTACCCACAATCTCATCGCGGCGGTTCTAAAGAGTACCCACAATCTATATTTTAGAGCGGAAATAAGAAACATAATGTATACCCCTGTAAATCCCATTGTTACTATATAAAAGTGGGTTCAAGGGGGTCAAAATTAAATAGGCGTGTTTTCGTGATGTTTCATAGGTCTGTTTTCGTTCTCTTTTGTACGTTTCTTATTCACAGTTTGTATGTTGTTTATGCTTGATTGATGTGGATCCAATGGGCAGAAATTTTGAAGAAAAAAAATGTACCCCTGCCAACCCCAGTTCCCTGTTTATATAATGGGGCGCATAGGGGTGTTTATTACACGCATTTGTTAGCGTGATTGGAAGTCCTAGACTCAACCACAGGCGATGATGCTTCGATTGCAACATAGACCATCCTGTCAACATATTCTTTACATGTACTAATTTGTATAACAATGCGTATATATATAGGTTTTAGCCCTTGTTTTTGTTTAATAAATTAATCTTCTCATACAAAGATTTTCTTATCAACCCATCACGAAAACACGCTTATATAATTTTGACCCCCTTGAACCCCACTTGTGTATAGTAAAACTGTGGTTTACAGGGGTAAACAATATTTTCCTTATTTATACTCTAAAGTATAGCTTGTGGGTACTCTTTAGAACCGCCTCGAGGCGGTTCTAACGAGTACCCATAATCTATATTTTGAGTATAAACAAGAAAGAGATCACAATTTTTCATCTTAACAGTTTCATTTTTGTCAGCGATAAAGTTTACAATATATTATTATAGGCGTGTTTTTTTGTAATGCAATCAGGGCTTAGAGATTGACTGCATGATGCTTCCACGCAGAGCAACGCGCTGCGAGTCGGACCAGCCATGCTTATAAACCCTATAGGTTTCATTGGGTGGCTGGGCTTGAGATGTCATTTCATCTCAATGTAAAAGTCCCATAAAATTGGAAGCAACGTCTCCAAAATGACCTTTACAGTGTTGACGGGTGCGCTTAACATCAAATCAAACAAACAAATCAACCAATCAGTTTACTCGATTTCTTTTATCCATTAAATTACAAATAGCGTGTATCCAGATCTACAGAATTCAACTGGATTCATCACGTGAACATCTCCCTGAAATGAATACCCACATAAACCCCACTTGTATATAGAAAAAACTGGGGTTTACGGGGGTAAACGATATTTTCCTAATTTCTGCTCCAAGACATGAGTAGTGGGTACACGTTAGAACCGCCGCAAGGAGGCGTTTCTAACGAGAACCACCAAACTATGTTTGCAGTATAAAAAAGAAAAATATTACGAATTTTTCAGAAAAGTACCAATTTGGTAGATGTGAAAAATGCAGTATGTCGCACGCATTACGCAAACACTCCTATACAAATACATTGCCACCTTTATCGCCAAAACAAAAATGAAAATTTGATGATGAAAAATTGTGATATTTTTCTTATTTCTGTTCCAAATATAGATTGTGGGAACTCGTTAGAACCGCCTCATCGAGGCGGTTCTAACGAGTACCCACAATCTATATTTTAGAGCAGAAATAAGAAAAATAAGTTATACCCCCGGAAACCCTAGTTTTACTATACAAAAGTGGGGTTCAAAGGGGTCAAAATTAAATAGGCGTGTTTTCGTGATGCGGGTGTGTTATTGTAATGGTTCAGCCAATCACGTTAACAGGTCCGTGAGTTAAATTCTCTTGTAAATCCAAAGTTGTATAGAGAAAACTGTCGTTGCAAGGGTAGACATTATTTTCTTATTTCTTCTCCGAATTATTGGCTGTTGATTCTCATTTGAACCGCTTCATTCATAATCGGCTCAATGACACAAACAAAGAAGCCCGTAAATGCAAAATAGAAGTTAAGGCAATGATCAGGAATCGATACAATTAACCCACACCATCAATCAGAGACACCAAAGGTAAGGAAACACAAACATTAAATAGCTAGACCCAATGGAAACATCAATAGCGGAAAGCCCAAAGGACGGTTACTTTCCCACAAAATGGCCAATTGGCTATCCAAAACAAAAATATACAAGCGATATTCACAGTCAAAGACAAACCATAACAAAAATAAACCGCCACAGAAGAACAGCATTGGCACGATCAGTGAAAAGAATTTCACTTATTATACGCGACCGCAGTCCTCGCCATCAATGCCGTTGAGATTTTGACAAAATATTTGTTCAATCCGCATGGAGGCCTCCTAACTCATCAGTACAACATCTCGGAGAACACAGAAATAAAACAACCAAAAAATGAAACAACGATGAGGACTTTGTTACGAGAAGGAATAGGAAACCTTTCTGGTGCTTATGCACATCGAAAATATGTAAATAGGTATATGGCAAGGCGATGCGAGTGAAATTTTGTATGTGAAATACGGTAGGCAAAATATTCTACTCCACGTACAAATCATGCACATATCATACGATGTATGCATGAGTGGTTTGTGGAGAAATAACTTACCATACAGTTGGCCGCTATAAGGCTGATTTCTATAAAGTTTGCGTAAAATGTTGCCAACAGCCAAATTTCGCCATATATAATTTTCGATGTGGGTGTTCGTACCGACGGGAGTTTTACCATTGATCTGTAGGGAAGTTTCATCATTTTTTCCCTAAGTGAAATACAAATTTAACGTAAATCAATGATCCGCGGGAATTTGCTATATGGCTATGATTGTGGATAGCATCTTTATTTGTCACGGTCTTAGTGAGCAAGCACGGGTATGCATGATTTTGCCGTAGTATTTACCCTGAAAAACGAACATTATACCAGCAGCAGGTGAATTGTGAACAAGTGCACACAACATCGTGACGGACCAGAGAAAGAATCTTGAACGGTATGTTAAATCTATGTTTAATATTATTTGTCGTATGAACACGATTGTACGTTTTGGAGGGGTTTTCTTCTAGTATAACCCATTTTTCTGAAGCCTATTCTGGATTCACTTTGGACGCCTCTGTGGTGTAGTGATTATGTTACTAGATTTGCCAGCTAGGGGTCGCAGGATCGATCACAGGCTTCTCCAGAATTCGAATGAATCTTTTAAGCGAGGTCAGTGTGACCCTAGATGTTGGTGAGACGTAAAACGCTCATTCTAGATTCATTTAGACTTTTATAGATCCCTTTTGAAGAATATATTTATAAACGTCGGGTCCTTTGTTCGATCCATAACTTTTGCCTAGCGGTAGATGGAAAACCGTGGTCCCGTCATTATATGATATTAGGTGTTGAGGGGATTTAAAATTAACCATATCTTCATCATCAGGGCAAACTCTTACAAGAGCCTGTCGGGTTATCCGTGATGATGAACCGTGATAAATTTGATATCGCAAGCATGTTAATGTTGAGTAGAAATTTTGTTCAAGAAGAATTACTAGTTCATTTTGTAATGATGCCGTTTCTGTGTAAGAAATCTTTTTGTACATGTATGTATATGCAGAGAACGTGATGATGATAAGTGAGAGTATTTGGTCGCGACACGTTATAACGGCCTGAGCGGCGTGGATGACGTCAGCTGCATCATCAGCGTCACGAAGACGGTTGCGACGTTGTGCCTACCAAATACGGTAGGAATTTACGGCAAACAACATGGATATTATACGACAGACTGCATGCATGGTAGTTAACCCAATCACGGTTAGCAACTTTGCTTCCCTCTTTAATTGCACGCCGGTGGGTCAGGCCTCAGATTCTATGACGGCTCCAACGTAAAGGCTTATTGAAAATTAGAGAGATAATGTTGGTTGGTGCATGATGCTCTGTCTCTGGTTGGGCTCATCGGAGTCTAACTGTTGGTTTTCTTTTGCTCCAGCATTTCTGTGGTTTCTTGCTGTCGAGTCCTCACCGTTGTCTCACCTCCGTGGTTCTTTGATTTCTGTGTTCACGGAGATGTTGCACTGATGAGTTAGGAGGCCTTCATGCGGACTGAACAGATTATTTGTCTAAATCGCGACGGAAGTAAGGGCGAGGATTGTGGCCACGTAAAATCGATTTAAGCCCCCCAGTGGAAATCTTCCACTGACCGTTCCAAGGCGGCTCTTCTGTGGCGATTTATTTATGTTGTTGTTTGTTACTTACTGTGTGTATCACTTGTGTCTTTTGGTTTTGGATGGCCATATGGCCATTTTGTGGGAAAGTAACTGTCCTTATGGCCTTCCTTTGTTTAGGTTTCCATTATGGTCTGGTCGCTTAATGTTTGTATTTCTTTCCCTTTGGTGTCTTTTATGGGTGGAGTAAGTTAATTGTATCAATTCCTGATCTTTGTTTTACTTCTACTTTGATCCTTATCAGACACTAACAAATGGTGTGTAGAATAGATGCAAATCTTTATGTTTTAAGTTTCTAACTATTGTTCTTTTAATGAATTTGTGAATAGCTATATTTGTGAGCCGTGTCGCGGAGAAGGATATGAAATGCAGTTATGTTTCCTGTAATTTGCGGGTCACCAGATAGCGCAAAGGTGCGGTCTGTTCAATTGCCTCTTACCTGTGCTAATATAACGAGCACGAAATTGATGAGTATTATGCTCCGCTGTAGTGAGTATTAATTTGATTTCTGTAGTGGTCAGTCAGGAAGGATAAACTTTGAGTATTCTTGTGTCAAGCGCTGGGTGCTGATAATTTGATGCACAGTCATGTTGAGTTCTGCTGTGCAGTTATTCGTCGCATGTACGGATCAGCCTGTGTGTCTGGTCGGCGCATGCGCAATAACGGTATATGCATGAACATATTCTGACTTCTCCGGGAGGGGGATCATGATATAGCGTAACGTTTCGTGAACTGTATCTGTGTCGTTATCGTAATTTGCAGGCACAACGATGTGTGGTGACCTGCTGTTCCCTGCATAATAGGAGCAGGTACTGGTACGACGCAACGGTTCCGTTGCCCAGCATAGGCGAGGCAATAACAACAGGTTGTGAGTAACTTCAGATTGTGACGTCAAGTGAAACGAAGTAGAAGTTACCGGGACTTTAATTGTCGGAGGATTCAATTGACAATCATATAATCGAAAGTGTAGTCGACAATATAATCGACATTGTAGTCGACAATATAATTGACAGAGTGGTCGACAATATAATTTTCAGCGTCGACGCGGGGTTCACCCTAAGTGGACTTATATCTGGCAAGTCGCGATTTTGTATTTTTTATTTTGTTGTTCGTTTTTGTTATTTGCTTCTGTAGACAATCGCGTCATCCCGGCCCGAGCACAGAACATAGTTTTGCCTTCGGGGCGGATGTAGTGAATATGCTATAGAAGCAAATAAATGTAATGTTTAGTGTTGGTATTGTTGTATGCAGATGCTGTAAATAATTTATGTCGTCCATATAATATATTTCTTGTGCCTTACCCCACAGCTGTCCCTTCACCTGTCAGTGATCCCCACCTCAGTTGTCTTGTCAGCAGGGGGGAGGGGGGGGGGGGTTCGCGGGACGCCTTAAACCCACATGTAAAAGACTTGATGTAATACCGGAGCAAAATAAAATAAACAGTTAGACTCAGACGGGCTCAACCATCAGCATCAGGGACAACCAACACTACATAAGTAAGCCTTTAATACGCTGGAACCGTCCTAGAATCTGAGGTCTGATCCACCGCCGTGCAAATTAAAGGGGGAAGCAAAGTTATCAACCGATATTGGGTTAACTACCATGCATACATTCTATCGTATAACATATATGTTGTACCCAATATTTTTATCTGGAAGACTGATTTTAGGAAATCTGTGCTGAAGTCATTGCAAGCATATAGGTTTCTGAATTAATGTACTAAGTCACCATAAATTCGGATTCCGATAGACCTTGTTACAGAAGAAATTTATGTCCAAAAATATAAGTAGAGGCAATGATCAGGAATCGATGCAATTAACCCACAGCTCCCATCAGATACACTAAAACTGAATTTAAAATTGAGATCCTACTTAATACAGAAAAATCTGTATGTTAAATTGGTGCTTCTATTTATTTTCGTATTCCTACTACAAGAAATGTGTTGTGGATCTTCATTAGAATGCCCTCAAGGAGGCGGTTTGTACGAGCACTAACCACCTATAATTTGAGTATAATAAAAACACACATTTGCAGCAGAAAAAAATCGTTTTGGAAACATGAAAGAATGCACTCCGTCACATGGATATGTACTTGTAATGGAAAAACGACACTCTCCGAAAACGCTTATATATTCGACATTTAAAGGGAAGAATTTGTCCGCATAATAAATGTCTTCACTGAAAATATTTTCATGTTTCCTTTAACAACGCTTGTTTCGGAACTTTACCAATCGTCGAACTGAAACCTTTATGGAATCAAGTCATACAGGATGGCCGATGTTTACTGACAAATGTCAAAGCACCAACAAGCCCCAAACTAAAACATCGAGTATTATGAACCGATTCATGCACTCTGCAGCAGTGAACCAATATGCCGTTTTGACGAGTATCCAGCACGTTTCAGTATTCTGTGTCATTGCAGAACAAAACGGATCAAGAGAAATGAAAGCTCTCCTTTTTATGACACCATCATTAAAGTAACAATTTCATGTGAAAAATATATTGAAATAAACGTGCCCAATGAGTTGCTTTCTACAGACATCTAGTAATTGTTCCTAAATGGGCAAGAGACATTTCTCCTACTTTTCATTTATTTTTGTTTTGCGTAAATAAAACGTTTGATACTCCAGACAATAGTGCATGCTATCAAAACATAATGGAATCTGATAAAGTCTGGATAGTAATGCATGTCTAATGCAAATCAATGCACCGACAGCCATGGAGGGTCGATTTTCTCTTTATGTAGTAGCCAGTCCTGAGCTGAGACTTAACACTTAAATTCCAGTATTTAACCAAACATTGTGGACCCTGATCAGACGCCACGTAAAGCGGCGGCCGATCTGGAGCTTCAGTGTTTGCCAATGACCAAAAGCACATCAGAAGTGGAGGATTCAATTGACAATCATATAATCGAAAGTGTAGTCGACAATATAATCGACATTGTAGTCGACAATATAATTGACAGAGTGGTCGACAATATAATTTTCAGCGTCGACGCGGGGTTCACCCTAAGTGGACTTATATCTGGCAAGTCGCGATTTTGTATTTTTTATTTTGTTGTTCGTTTTTGTTATTTGCTTCTGTAGACAATCGCGTCATCCCGGCCCGAGCACAGAACATAGTTTTGCCTTCGGGGCGGATGTAGTGAATATGCTATAGAAGCAAATAAATGTAATGTTTAGTGTTGGTATTGTTGTATGCAGATGCTGTAAATAATTTATGTCGTCCATATAATATATTTCTTGTGCCTTACCCCACAGCTGTCCCTTCACCTGTCAGTGATCCCCACCTCAGTTGTCTTGTCAGCAGGGGGGAGGGGGGGGGGGGGTTCGCGGGACGCCTTAAACCCACATGTAAAAGACTTGATGTAATACCGGAGCAAAATAAAATAAACAGTTAGACTCAGACGGGCTCAACCATCAGCATCAGGGACAACCAACACTACATAAGTAAGCCTTTAATACGCTGGAACCGTCCTAGAATCTGAGGTCTGATCCACCGCCGTGCAAATTAAAGGGGGAAGCAAAGTTATCAACCGATATTGGGTTAACTACCATGCATACATTCTATCGTATAACATATATGTTGTACCCAATATTTTTATCTGGAAGACTGATTTTAGGAAATCTGTGCTGAAGTCATTGCAAGCATATAGGTTTCTGAATTAATGTACTAAGTCACCATAAATTCGGATTCCGATAGACCTTGTTACAGAAGAAATTTATGTCCAAAAATATAAGTAGAGGCAATGATCAGGAATCGATGCAATTAACCCACAGCTCCCATCAGATACACTAAAACTGAATTTAAAATTGAGATCCTACTTAATACAGAAAAATCTGTATGTTAAATTGGTGCTTCTATTTATTTTCGTATTCCTACTACAAGAAATGTGTTGTGGATCTTCATTAGAATGCCCTCAAGGAGGCGGTTTGTACGAGCACTAACCACCTATAATTTGAGTATAATAAAAACACACATTTGCAGCAGAAAAAAATCGTTTTGGAAACATGAAAGAATGCACTCCGTCACATGGATATGTACTTGTAATGGAAAAACGACACTCTCCGAAAACGCTTATATATTCGACATTTAAAGGGAAGAATTTGTCCGCATAATAAATGTCTTCACTGAAAATATTTTCATGTTTCCTTTAACAACGCTTGTTTCGGAACTTTACCAATCGTCGAACTGAAACCTTTATGGAATCAAGTCATACAGGATGGCCGATGTTTACTGACAAATGTCAAAGCACCAACAAGCCCCAAACTAAAACATCGAGTATTATGAACCGATTCATGCACTCTGCAGCAGTGAACCAATATGCCGTTTTGACGAGTATCCAGCACGTTTCAGTATTCTGTGTCATTGCAGAACAAAACGGATCAAGAGAAATGAAAGCTCTCCTTTTTATGACACCATCATTAAAGTAACAATTTCATGTGAAAAATATATTGAAATAAACGTGCCCAATGAGTTGCTTTCTACAGACATCTAGTAATTGTTCCTAAATGGGCAAGAGACATTTCTCCTACTTTTCATTTATTTTTGTTTTGCGTAAATAAAACGTTTGATACTCCAGACAATAGTGCATGCTATCAAAACATAATGGAATCTGATAAAGTCTGGATAGTAATGCATGTCTAATGCAAATCAATGCACCGACAGCCATGGAGGGTCGATTTTCTCTTTATGTAGTAGCCAGTCCTGAGCTGAGACTTAACACTTAAATTCCAGTATTTAACCAAACATTGTGGACCCTGATCAGACGCCACGTAAAGCGGCGGCCGATCTGGAGCTTCAGTGTTTGCCAATGACCAAAAGCACATCAGAAGTGGAGGCAATGACCAGGAATCGATACAATCAACCCACAGCTCCCATAAGAGACAAGCCTGTCCAGATTTTACATTGACGTCACAGAGTAAAGACTAGTAACCCGTATCAGTTGTTTTTACGTGGTCAGCGATGGTCACATGGATAATAGCATACGGAACGCTCCTGTGATAGAAACATTTAGTTGACGGATACACAATCGAGCCTAAAACGACGCCGATGATTATAAGCTATCATCGTTGCAATCGAAAACTACATTCACGCACGATAATGATTTTTACGTTCCTTTTTGTTTTTTCATGAATCTTTGTAACACAGTGAAACTTCATTGTGGAATTTTGAAAATATTTGAGGGTCAGTGATGAGGCCTAATTGGCCGAAAATAGCTAGTGTGGCCCAGAAACATTTCAACAATTTTTCAGTCATATCACGACGGTGTCTGGTTGCGACAGGGAGCTCAATGCTCACTTTTATAGTGCTGCCTCACTGAAGTATCATGTCCCAGACACATTACATGATACCACACCCAGTCACATTATCCTGACACTGGGTCGATCAGTCCTAGCTCCATCCCGTAAATCTGAGTGCCAAGCGAGGAGCAGCTAGTACCATTTTTAACGACTTTGGTATGTCGCGGGCCGGGATCGAACCCGCGACCTCCCGTTCCCCGGAGCGGACACTCTACCAACTGAGCTGTCGGGGCCGGTATCGTTCAGAGTTTAATATTCTGTGACGATTTATTTATGTTGTTGTTTGTTACTTACTGTGTGTATCACTTGTGCTTTTTTAATTTTGGATGGCCATATGGCCATTTTGTTGGAAAGTAACTGTCCTTATGGCCTTCCTTTGTTTAGGTTTCCATTATGGTCTGGTCGCTTAACGTTTGTATTTCTTTCCCTTTGGTGTCTTTTATGGGTGGAGTAAGTTAATTGTATCAATTCCTGATCTTTGTTTTACTTCTACTTTAAGTGCTACTGTTACTAATAAGGGAACGGAAACTATTTAGAACGAGTGTCCTCACTTGGAAGTGATACATGAGATTTAAAATGTTTCAACAGTGAGTAAAAAAAAACAACAAAAACATTATAAATGTTGAAACAGGAAAATTCTTACCGTTTTTGTTTTAAACTGCAAATGCTTCAGTCAAGAACAATAACTGCCCCATGCGATAAATATGTTTTCCCAAACAAACCTACAACTGCGAAAAAGTTAATGAAAATAGATGCAAGCTAGTGAAACCAAAACAAAATTTTATTTAGTGTCAAAAACAAAGAGAGAAACAAGCAGAATCTGATACAGTCAAAGTTGCCTTTGTTATTTTAGCCAACCCTTGAAAAACCCAATCCTGTCTTACTGCTATTAAAACGCATGTAATTAAATATTATGATAGAGTTTGAAAGATCAGGAAGAAATCTGTTTTGGTCTATAAAAAATTCGAATGAGGTTTTAAATAAATTGAAATCTAGACATTTTCGTGCTTCTAGTCTGTCTACCTACGATTTTTCCACTCTTTACACTACACTTCCTCATAATCTTATAAAAGAAAAGCTTAATGATTTAATTGAATGGGCTTTTCACAGAGAAGATTCTCTCTATCTTGCATGTAATGTCAGAAATGCATTTTTCACTTCTAAAGAGCATAAGAATTATACACTTTGGTCATGTCAGAAAGTGTGTGATGCCCTCACCTTTCTACTTGACAATATTTATATTAGATTCGGTACTAAGTTAAATAGACAAATTGTGGGTATTCCGATGGGTACTAATTGCGCACCTCTTGTGGCTGATCTGTTCTTGTATTGTTATGAAAGAGACTTCATTTTGTCGCTTTCCATTGAAAACCAATCTGAAATTATTGAAGCTTTTAGCTCTACTTCTAGATATTTAGATGATTTATTAAATATTGATAATACCTATTTTGATGGTTTGATCAGTCAGATTTACCCCCTAGAACTTCAGTTAAATAAAGCAAATTCTTCTGATACCGAGGCCCCGTTTTTGGATTTACATCTATCTATTGTAGATGGATTTGTTTCGTGCAAAATTTATGATAAACGCGATGACTTTGATTTTGAGATTGTAAATTTTCCTTTTTTGGATGGTGATGTTCCTCGTGCGCCATCCTATGGCGTTTATATTTCGCAATTAATTCGATTTGCTAGAGTGTGTAGTCATGTAACTGACTTCAACACTCGTAATAAGTTATTAACGGCTAAACTCCTTAATCAGGGTTATCGGTACCATAAACTACGCAAAGCCTTTTCAAAATTTTATAGACGCCATTCTGATTTAATTTCAAAGTTCAATATTGGACTTAAATCTCTTCTGCAACAAGGTCTATCGGGACCCGAATTTTATGGTGACTTAGTATATAAATTCAGAAAAAAATATATAACCGCAATGACTTCAGCACCCAATTTCGTAAAATCTTTCTTCGATATAAAAAGATTGGGTACAATATGGATATTATACGACAGACTGCATGCATGGTAGTTAACCCAATCACGGTTGGCAACTTTGCTTCCCTCTTTAATTGCACGCCGGTGGGTCAGGCCTCAGATTCTATGACGGCTCCAACGTAAAGGCTTATTGAAAATTAGAGAGATAATGTCGGTTGGTGCCTGATGCTCTGTCTCTGGCCGGGCTCATCGGAGTCTAACTGTTGGTTTTCTTTTGCTCCAGCATTTCAGTGGTTTCTTGCTGTCGAGTCCTCATCGTTGTCTCACCTCTGTGGTCCTATATTTTTGTGTTCACGGAGATGTTGCACTGATGAGTTAGGAGGCCTTCATGCGGACTGAACAAATTATTTGTCTAAATCGCGACGGAAGTAAGGGCGAGGATTGTGGCCACGTAAAATCGATTTAAGCCCCCCAGTGGAAATCTTCCACTGACCGTTCCAAGGCGGCTCTTCTGTGGCGAATTATTTATGTTGTTGTTTGTTACTTACTGTGTGTATCACTTGTGTCTTTTGGTTTTGGATGGCCATATGGCCATTTTGTGGGAAAGTAACTGTCCTTATGGCCTTCCTTTGTTTAGGTTTCCATTATGGTCTGGTCGCTAAATGTTTGTATTTCTTTCCCTTTGGTGTCTTTTATGGGTGGAGTAAGTTAATTGTATCAATTCCTGATCTTTGTTTTACTTCTACTTAATACGAGTATCTTCCGAGTTGTATACTTATCCACAGGCTCGACTGAGCCTAATTGGCCGAAACTAGCTAGTCTGGCCCAGAAAACGTGTACACTTCATATTTTCTAGTTCTGTAGTGTATTCCTTGCTTCCAAAGGATAACCCTTTTATAGAACATATTTAACGTCACTACAGCTGGTGTCTGGGAACGTGTGGCGGCCGTAGAAAGTCTCCCTGTTCTACATCATAGTGTAGTTTGTATTGTCTTGTCCTTTGGGATCATTGATTCCATTGTAGAATTTTGAAAATATTTGAAGGTCACTGATGAGGCCTAATTGGCCGAAAATAGTTAGTCTGGCCCAGAAAACATGTACACTTCATATTTTCCAGTTCTGTAGTATGTCCCTCTAGGCTGTGCCGCGGCGTTTCATTCGTTTTTCCCGTAGACCACAATGTAAAAATGAGCCCTTTATTTCGGCACTTTCTAGTGCCCCGGTATTCGCAAGTTTTTGCACGATGGCAGGAGACATAAATGCCTGTTGAAAGCGGCATACTGCACCTCTTCAACTCATTTCGCTTTCCCGAGAACTAAGCACAAAATTTAGTTTCTTGAATTTCAAAGGCTTTTGACTCGCAAGATACGTTTTGTAGCAGTATGAAATTTTGCAATCTTCGATGCACTGAGGTATGCTAGCAGCATGCAAAATTTCAGCTCAATCGCATATAAACAATCGAGTTATAAGGGCCTAAAATTCTGGGCGGGACAACACTATGCCGATAGTGTCTCATTGCTGCAAAGGTGACTTCATCGAATCGGCTAATAATTGCTGCCAAATGATGCGCCTTTGACCCAAGTGTCATGGGATAAACTGAGTGTTGTCTTCGTTTTTTGTGTTTCGAGTTATGGCTCTTGGAACGTCAAAGCTACATAAGTTTGGGCCCTTATATCTCCGAAACTATTTGACAGAAACAACTCCCATTTTAAACCAGGTTGTTTGGCACGCATGGGCACGTTTTGGCGACATTTTCATCCGTCTACGTTAAAGTGACGAAAATGTGAATTTTTTGCATCCACCACAGGTAAAAACAATCAAATATTCTAAGCCACTTTTCTTGGCCACTGTTGAACGCAAGATCTATAATTTGCCCCGAGGGTGTACTATATTGAGAGCGACTAACGGTGAAAAAAAACGCTATTGTTATCGCCCTCTAGGCTGTGACGCGGCGTTTTATTCGTTTTTCCCGTAGACCTCAATGTAAAAATGAGCCCTTTATTTCGGCACTTTCTAGTGTCCCAGTGTTCGCGAGTTTTTGCACGATGGCAGAAGACATAAATGCCTGTTGAAAGCGGCATACTTCCCCTCTACAACTCATTTCGTCTTCCCGTGAATTAGGCACAAAGTTTAGTTTCTTCGAATTTCAAAGGCTTATAACTCGCAAGATACGTTTTGTAACAGTATGAAGTGTTGTTATCTTCGGCACTGAGGTGTACTAGAAGCATGCAACATTTCAGCTAAATCGCGATACAAACAAGCAACAATTTTTAATTTTTATTATAAGGGTCTAACATTTTTTTTTTTTGGGGGGGGGGGGGGGGGGGGGGCAACAATATGCCGAAAGTGTCTCAATGTTGCAAAGGTGACTTCATCGAATCGGCTTATAATTGCTGCCAAAAGATGCGCCTTTGACCCAAGTGTCATGGGATAAAATGGGAGTTGTCTTTGTTCTTTATGTTTCGAGTTATGGCCCTTGGAAGGTCAATGCACCATAAGTTTGGGTCCTTATATCTCCGAAACTATTTGACAGAAACAACTCCAATTTTACACCATGTTGTTTGGCACGCATGTACTCGTTTTGGCACCATTTTCATGCGTCTACGTTTAAGTGACAAAAATGAGAATTTAGCATCCACCACAGGTAACAACAATCAAATCTTCTAAGCCATTTTGCTTGGCCTCTGTTGAAAGCAGCGATCTATAATGTGTCCCGAGGGTGTATTAAATTGAGAACGACTTCTCAATTGGGTACATCATGGATGTTATTCGACAGACTGCATGCATGGTAGTTAACCACATCACGGTTGGCAACTTTGCTTCCCTCTTTAATTGCACGCCGGTGGGTCAGGCCTCAGATTCTATGACGGCTCCAACGTAAAGGCTTATTGAGAATTAGAGAGATCTAATTCTTGGTAATGTTGGTTGGTGCCTGCTGCTCTGTCTCTGGTCGGGCCCATCGGAGTCTAACTGTTGGTTTTCTTTTGCTCCAGCATTTCAGTGGTTTCTTGCTGTCGAGTCCTCACCGTTGTCTCACCTCTGTGGTTCTTTGATTTTTTGTGTTCACGGAGATGTTGCACTGATGAGTTAGGAGGCCTTCATGCGGACTGAACAAATTATTTGTCTAAATCGCGACGGAAGTAAGGGCGAGGATTGTGGCCACATAAAATCGATTTAAGCCCCCCAGTGGAAATCTTTCCACTGACCGTTCCAAGGCGGTTCTTCTGTGGCGATTTATTTATGTTGTTGTTTGTTACTTACTGTGTGTATCACTTGTGTCTTTTAATTTTGGATGGCCATATGGCCATTTTGTGGGAAAGTAACTGTCATTATGGCCTTCCTTTGTTTAGGTTTCCATTATGGTCTGGTCGCTTAATGTTTATATTTCTTTCCCTTTGGTGTCTTTGATGGGTGGAGTAAGTTAATTGTATCGATTCCTGATCTTTGTTTTACTTCTACTTTTCAACATATAGTAAATGACTTCAACACTCGTAATAAATTATTAACGGCTAAACTTCTTAATCAGGGTTATTGGTACCATCAACTACGCAAAGCCTTTTCAAAATTTTATAGACGCCATTCTGATTTAATTTCAAAATTCAATATTGGACTTAAATCTCTTCTGCAACAAGGTCTGTCGGAACCCGAACATTATGGTGACTTTGTATATAAATTCAGAAAAATATATAACCGCAATGACTTTAGCACCCCATTTCGTAAAATCATTCTTCGATATAAAAAGATTGGGTACAATATGGATATTATACGACAGACTGCATGCATGGTAGTTAACCTAATCACGGTTGGCAACTTTGCTTCCCTCTTTAATTGCACGCTGTTGCGAGATGGAATAGGAAACCTCTCTGGTGCTTATGCACATCTAAATTATTTTAGTAGATATATGGTAGGGCGGTGCGAGTGAAATATTTTAGGTGAAATATGGTAGGCAAAATGTGCTGCTCCATGAACAAGTCATGCACATATCATACGATGTATGCATGAGTGGTTTATAGAGATCTTTTTTTACAATACAGGGGGCCGCTATAAGGCTGAGTTCTATAAAATTTGCCTAAAAATCGCCAACCGCCAAATTGTGCCATATATGATTTTCATTCCCGTCACGTGTTGTGTGGGTGTTCGTTTTGACAGGAGTCATGGCATTGATTTATAGGGTCGTTTCATCAATTTTTCCTATGGGAAATATACTATTTCGTCGTCAGTTTATGACGTCATATTAGACTACCAGTACGCAACGTCATACTTTGCTGAAAGCATTTGGCATTTCAAATCGCATGTGCTTTAATAACTAACGTTTTAGTTAGATTAACGCGTATAACACACATCTTAACGTTTTAGTTAAGCCCATTCAATCATCACTGATCATAACTGATCAGTTTATAGTGGTTTTGATAGTAACGTGAGATTACCGTTATCAATAATGGAGCGTTTAATGCAAATGGGAAAGGACTTAGGTTATGAGGGGAAGGAGTTACAAGGTTTTGTTAAGGAGCAGCAAGATATTGAGCGGGCAGAAAGGCAAGAGCAAAGGGATTTAGAAAGGTTAAGGTCTGAGGAAAAGGAAAAGGAAAGGGTACATGAACTAGCTAAGTTAGAAGTAGAAGAAAAGGAAAAGGAAAGGGCACATGAACTAGCTAAGTTAGAAGAAAAGGAAAAGGAAAGGGAGGAAAGGGAAAAGGAAAGGGCACATGAACAAGCTATGTTGAATGTTAAGAGGGAACTTGAAATGGCACGCATTAAGAGTGAAAGGGACGCAAAAGAGATTAGTGAGGCCCATTTAGAACAAATAAAACATGGGTTTGAGCTACAGCACCAAGAATTAAGGAACCAATTAGAAATGCAGAGAACGAAGCTCGAGCTAGAATTTGAAAAGCAAAAAGCTGAGAAGGTGGCTCATGCCGGGGATCCTAAGTTACCTTATTTTGAAGAGGGTAAAGATAAAATGGACAGTTATTTATCTAGGTTTGAGTAATATGCTACGGCTAATAAATGGGATAAGAGTGTTTGGGCCGCGTATTTAAGTGCATTGCTCAAAGGGCACGCACTTGATGTATATGACCGGTTGTCAAATGAGGACGCGGCGGATTATGATAAGTTAATGGACGCTTTATTAAAGAATTTTGACATGACAGAGCGCAGATTTAGGAAGCAGTTTCGTTATAGTAGGCCCGAGAAATCAGAAACGTTCATACAGTTCAGTAGTAGACTGAGAAGTTATTTAGAAAAATGGCTTAATATGGCAAAGATAGAAAAATCTTTTCCGGCTGTCTGTGATTTCATGGCAAGGGATCAGTTCCTGGAGTCATGTAATAGAGAACTGTATGTACATCTGAAGCCAAAACAGTTTGGTAATTTAGATGAAATGGCTAGGGAGGCAGATTTGTTTGCAGAAGCGCGCGGGGGCGTATATAGTTGCATTAATAAAGGGCAACGCGATAATAGAGGCGCAGCGCAGGGTAAACAGGACAAAGTTGACTCGAACAAACCGAGTGGTAGATCGGATATCAAGTGTAGCATATGCGGTAAGGGGCATTTAACAATTAAATGTTTTAAGAACCCCGACAGGAAACAATTGTATAGCGCAGAGGTAGGAGCAACTGGAGTTGGGAATAGCGGTGTTAAGGAAAATTTTAACACGCGCGTAGAGACTCAAGGTTCTCAGGTTAAGAACGAGAATACGCAGAATGTAGGTCGTGGTTATACACGTGGTCGGGGTAATTTTAGAGGGTCTTTTCGCGGACGCGGTAAAAATAATAGCACACCACGTGGCGCAGCACACCAAGTTAGTTTTTGTCAAATGGAAGTAACTAGGAAAAGTGATGAGATTGGAAGTATTTTTGAAAATAAGGTTGGTGATCCTTTGGTTTCGGATAGGGAGGAAACTAGGGAAGGTGTCTGTTACTTCTTAAAGGCAAGGTTACCGACGGCACAAGGATTGGTTAATAATAAAAAGGTGGTTGTATTAAGAGATACTGGGTGTACAGGCTGTGTCGTTCGGAGAAGTTTGGTTTCGGATAGTCAGTTAATAGGGAAGGAATCAAATGTTACGTTGATTGATGAATCCACACAAAGGTATCCTTTGGCAATGATTGACATTGATTGTCCTTTTTTCACTGGGAAAACTGAAGCTTTGTGTATGGATGATACGTTGTACGATTTGGTTATCGGTAACATTGATGGATCAAAACTTCCTGATATGTCTCATTTCTCAGCTGCGGCTGTAACTAGGTCTCAAACTAGGCAGGATGAGAAGCCTGACAGAAAACTTAAGGTTCCTGATCATATCATTAACGATGACAAGGAGGCTTTCAAGCAAGCTCAGGTTGATTATCCAACTTTGGAAAACATCAGGAAAAGGGTTGTATCTGGGAACAAGACTGTGAGTCGTGGTTTAAACCGAGGTGAAACTAGGTTTATTGAGAAAAAGGGTTTGGCATATAGGGAGTTCACAAAGGGTAACAAAGTCTCTTTCCAACTTGTGGTACCTCAAAGTTTCCGAGGAAAGATGTTGAAACTGGCTCATGAAACGCTTATGTCTGGACATATGGGTATTAGGAAGACATTGGATAGAGTTGTAACTGAGTTTTATTGGCCCGGTATTTGCGGTGATGTCGCTAGATTTTGTAAATCTTGTGATATTTGTCAGAGAACCATTCAGAAAGGTCGGGTCACTAAAGTACCTCTAGGAGAAATGCCATTGATTGATACGCCATTTAAGAGGGTGGCAGTGGACATAGTTGGTCCAATTGAGCCTCGGTCTGATAGGAAATCTCGGTATATTTTAACCATGATAGATTATGCGATAAGGTATCCAGAGGCGATAGCTTTACCGAGTATTGAGACGGAATGTGTCGCGGAAGCGCTTATTGAAATGTTTAGTAGGGTTGGCATTCCTGATGAAATGTTGACTGATTGTGGATCACAGTTTACTGCTGAGGTAATGAAAGAAGTCATCAGACTTCTTTCTCTTCAACAGTTAACGTGTAGTCCGAGACACCCGATTTGCAACGGACTGATAGAGCGTTTCCACGCTACGTTAAAGCAGATGTTACGTCGCATGTGTGCTGAACGTCCAAACGATTGGGATACATATCTTCCAGCTTTATTATTTGCGGTTAGGGAAGTCCCACAAGAGTCTTTAGGATACTCCCCTTTTGAGTTGTTATATGGACGTAACGTCAGAGGTCCAATGGCAATATTAAGAGAATTATGGGCTGAAGAGGTACGCGATGAGCAAGTTCTTTCGACGTATCAATACGTTGTTGAGCTTAGGGAACGGTTAGAGCAGACATGCAAATTAGCGCGTGATAATTTAAAGAAGGTTCAGATTAAGCAGAAAGCTTATTATGATAAAGGCGCGAGGTCGCGTAAATTTGACGTCGGCGATAAAGTGCTGTTGTTACTACCGACAGACAGTAATAAATTATTGCTTCAATGGAAAGGTCCTTATGAAGTGGTTGAGGTAGTAAACAGAATGGATTATAAGATTGACGTCAATGGAAATGTTAACACATATCACGCTAACATACTAAAGCAATATGTTGAGCGTCAGACTGTGACGTCTCATTGTCTGATCTCTGAACCTATTATGTCGACAGACAGTCATGACAGAAATGACGTCGACGAGTCTTCATTTGAAGACAGCAGTTTTGAAACTGCAGAGCAACCGGAAAGTGACAGTGACGTTAGCATCCCACACACACTAACGTTAGAGGAGAGTGAGGAGACAGAAGGGCTGAGAGAACAGCGCCTTGCAGGACTGACATGTCAGACAGACCAAATTATATGTACCACATTTATGTCAGAACCTGTGAAATCAATCAAATCTGTTAAGCCAGAAAGGCCACCGCCAGTAAGATTAAAAAGATATCCGTTTTCTAACAAACAACAGAGTGTCAGGGGAACAGGAAAATTCTGGGGCAAACAACCATAACTTAAATAGCTAAGTTTTACTTAAGAAAATTTGGGGGCAGACTACCTTAGTAGGTAATTTTTCGCACGGTTGTTGTGTAAATAGCTGTCTTGTTTAGATAGGTTCATCCTATTCCATCTCTGTACACAAAGAAAACATTTCTGATCGTTTTTTTTCTCCAAAATGGGAAACTTTGGTTACAAGATGGAATAGGAAACCTCTCTGGTGCTTATGCACATCTAAATTATTTTAGTAGATATATGGTAGGGCGGTGCGAGTGAAATATTTTAGGTGAAATATGGTAGGCAAAATGTGCTGCTCCATGCACAAGTCATGCACATATCATACGATGTATGCATGAGTGGTTTATGGAGATCTGTTTTTACAATACAGGGGACCGCTATAAGGCTGAGTTCTATAAAATTTGCCTAAAAATCGCCAACCGCCAAATTGTGCCATATATGATTTTCATTCCCGTCACGTGCTGTGTGGGTGTTCGTTTTGACAGGAGTCATGGCATTGATTTATAGGGTCGTTTCATCAATTTTTCCAATGGAAAATATACTATTTGAACGCAAATCCATTATCTACTCGATTTATGCTATCTAGCTTCATTTGTGGACGGTATCTCCACCTCGCCACGATTTTAGCAAACTGATATGAGTATGCATGATTTTCTGGTAGTATTCATAGATATAAAAACCCTGAGAAAAACGAACACTTTAGCAGCAGGTCAAGTTGTAACCAGTATACACAACATTGTGTCGGGAAATTGAAAGTATATTGAAAGGTATGTTAAATCTATGTTTAGTATTATTTTTGTATGAACATGCTTGTAGGTTTTGGAGGGTTTTACTTCTAGTATACCCCAACTTTCTGAAGCCTATTCTGAATTCACTATTGAATAATAAAAATCTAAAATGAGATCCTTCAAGAGCAATGAAAACATTCATAAGAAAGAAGATGGGTCATACTACGTAGTTTTGGCTACTAAAGCCCCATCAGTGACCCTGTAATGATCCGACAAAGAAAGCCAGAGGGAACATACTGCAATCTTGCGAATTTCGAATAGGCAGTCGATTCAAAGACTGATATAAATCAAAATTGGGTCTAAATAATTAAACACATGTCTAGAATATGAGTCCAAACCAATAATTCATTTCCGATTTCTCAGAATATTCACGCTGACCCCAAAGGACCAAAAGTAAAATATAAACTGCACTATGGTTGATGTACGGGGAGACGTTTTACGGCCGCCACACGGCACAACACCAGCTGCAGTGAAGGCAAATAAAAATCTAAAATGAGATCCTTCAAGAGCAATGAAAATATTCATAAGAAAGAAGATGGGTCATACTACGTAGTTTCGGCTACTAAAGCCCCATCAGTGACCCTGTAATGATCCGGCAAAGAAAGCCAGAGGGAACATACTGCAATCTTGCGAATTTCGAATAGGCAGTCGATTCAAAGACTGATATAAATCAAAATTGGGTCTAAATAATTAAACACATGTCTAGAATATGAGTCCAAACCAATAATTCATTTCCGATTTCTCAGAATATTCACGCTGACCCCAAAGGACCAAAAGTAAAATATAAACTGCACTATGAAGCCTGTAGTGATTAGGCTTCTAGCTTTGCCAGCTAGAGGTCGCAGGATTGATCCCAGGCTTCTCCAGTAGTTTAATGAGTCTTTCTAAGTGAGGTCCTGTCTCATTCTGACCCTAGATGTTGGTGAGACGTAAAGTTTGGACACCCGCTCATTCTGGATTCATACAGGCTTTTAGATCCCTTTTGTAGAATGTAATTAATAAACGCCGGGTCACTTGTTTGACCCATGATTTTTGACTAGCTTTGGTTAGAAAACCATGGTTCCGTCCCAATATGATATTAGGTGTAGAGGGGACGTAAACTTAAGACGGGTTTAACCATATCTTTATCATCAGGGCAAACTCTTACAAGAGCCTGTCGGGTTATCCGTGATGATGAACCGTAATGAATTTTATTTTACAAGCGTGTTCACGTTGATTAGAAATAATTTTGTTCAAGAAGAATTACGAGTTCATTTTGTAATGATGCCGTTTTGTCAGATAACTCAGCTTGTGCATGTATGTACATATAAAGAACGTGATGATGATAAGTGGGAGTATTTGGTCGCCACACGTCATAACGGCCTGAGCGGTGGGGATGACGTCAGCTGCGTCATCGGCGTCGCGAGGACGGTTGTGACGGGCTGCTTACCAAATACAGAGAGAATTTACGGCAAACAGTGTTGACACTAACAAATGTTGTGGATTATAGATGAAAATCTTCTGTTTGTAGTTTCTATCTGTTATTAATGTAATGAATTTGTGAATAGCTATATTTGTGAGCCGTGTCGCGGAGAAGGATATGAAATAGAGATTGTTATGTTTCCTGTAATTGGCGGCTGACCAGGTAGCGCAAAGGCGTGGTCTGTTCAATTGCCTCTTACTTGTGATAATGTAGTGAGCACAAATTTGATGAGTATTATGCTCAGTAGTAGTGAGCATTAATTGATTTCTGTAGTGCTCAGTAAGGAAACATGAACTTTGAGTATTATTGTGTCAAGCGCTGGGTGCTGATAATTTGATGCACAGTCAAGTTGAGTTCTGCTGTACGGTTATTTATCGCATGCACTAATCAGCCTGTGTGTCTGGTCGGCGCATGCGCAATAACGGTATATGCATGAACATATTCTTAATTCTCCGGGAGGGGGATCATGATATAGCATGTATGTTTTGTGAACCGTGTCTTAGTCCAGTTATCGTAATTTGCAGGCACAACAATGTGTGGTGACCTGCTGCTCCCTGCCTTATAGCAGCAGGTACTGGTACGACGCTGGTGGTTAGGGTCCAGCAAGGGCGGACAGACCACCGTAAGTAGCGCATACCATTGTCCATTGGGAACAAATGTGAGACCATTCAAATGGAAGAGGTCATATAAATAACCTGCAGGCGATTCAAACGAATCAAATTAGTGCAATCGCGCAATAATACACCAACCTGTGGTCGACAACAATGTCGACAGACTAGTTTACACTAGTTCGCGAGAGGAAGATTCACGCGAGAGGGGGATTCACCCTAAGTTATAAACTGGCCAGTCGCGTCTTAAGTTGTTTCTTTTTTTGTTTTTGTCGTTGTTTTTGTTGTTTGCTTCTGTAGGTATTCACGTCACCCGTTCCGAGCACAGAACATTGTTTTGCCTTCGGAGCGGACGTCGTGAGTTGGCTACAGAAGCAACAAATTGTGATGTTTTGTGTTAGTAAGTGTTGTATATAGATACTGTAATTAATTCATGTAATTCATCTAATATCTTTCTTGTGCCTTACCCCACAGCTGTCCGTACACCTGTCAGAGATCACGCTCGGTTGTCTTGTCAGCATGGGGGTTTGCGGGACGCCGTAAACCCACATGTAACAACAATACAAGAACAGATCAGCCACAAGAGGTGCGCAATTCGAACCCATCGGAATACCCACAATTTGTCTAAATAACTAAGTACCGTATCTAATATAAATATTGTCAAGTAGAAAGGTGAGGGCATCACACACTTTCTGACATGACCAAAATGTATAATTCTTATGCTCTTTAGAAGTGAAAAATGCATTACTGACATTACATGCAAGATAGAGAGAATCTTCTCTGTGAAAAGTCCATTCAATTAAATCATTAAGCTTTTCTTTTATAAGATTATGAGGAAGTGTAGTGTAAAGAGTGGAAAAATCGTAAGAAGACAGACTAGAAGCACGAAAACGTCTGGATTTCAATTTATTTAAAAAGTAGAAGTAAAACAAAGATCAGGAATTGATACAATTAACTTACTCCATCCATAAAAGACACCAAAGGGAAAGAAACACAAACACCAAGCGACCAGACCATAATGGAAACCTAAACAAAGGAAGGCCACACGGACAGTTACTTTCCCACAAAATGGCCATACGGCCATCCAAAACCAAAAGACACAAGTGATACACACAGTAAGTAACAAACAACAACATAAATAAACCGCCACGGAAGAGCCGCCCCGGAACGGCCAGCGGAAGACCTCCACCGGGGGGCCTAAATCGACCCCACGTGGCCACAATCCTCGCCCCCACTTCCGCCGCGATTTAGACAAATAATTTGTTCAGTCCGCATGAAGGCCTCCTAACTCATCAGTGCAACATCTCCGTGAACACAGAAATCAAAGAACCACAGAGGTGAGACAACGGTGAGGACTCGACAGCAAGAAACCACTGAAATGCTGGAGCAAAAGAAAACCAACAGTTAGACTCCGATGAGCCCGACCAGAGACAGAGCATCAGGCACCAACCAACATTATCTCTTTAATTTTCAATAAGCCTTTACGTTGGAGCCGTCATAGAATCTGAGGCCTGACCCACCGGCGTGCAATTAAAGAGGGAAGCAAAGTTGCCAACCGTGATTGGGTTAACTACTATGCATGCAGTCTGTCGTATAATATCCATGTTGTACCCAATCTTTTTATATCGAAGAATGATTTTACGAAATTGGGTGCTGAAGTCATTGCGGTTATATATTTTTCTGAATTTATATACTAAGTCACCATAAAATTCGGGTTCCGATAGACCTTGTTGCAGAAGAGATTTAAGTCCAATATTGAATTTTGAAATTAAATCAGAATGGCGTCTATAAAATTTTGAAAAGGCTTTGCGTAGTTTATGGTACCGATAACCCTGATTAAGGAGTTTAGCCGTTAATAATTTATTACGAGTGTTGAAGTCAGTTACATGACTACACACTCTAGCAAATCGAATTAATTGCGAAATATAAACGCCATAGGATGGCGCACGAGGAACATCACCATCCAAAAAAGGAAAATTTACAATCTCAAAATCAAAGTCATCGCGTTTATCATAAATTTTGCACGAAACAAATCCATCTACAATAGATAGATGTAAATCCAAAAACGGGGCCTCGGTATCAGAAGAATTTGCTTTATTTAACTGAAGTTCAAGGGGGTAAATCTGACTGATCAAACCATCAAAATAGGTATTATCAATATTTAATAAATCATCTAAATATCTAGAAGTAGAGCTAAAAGCTTCAATAATTTCAGATTGGTTATCAATGGAAAGCGACAAAATGAAGTCTCTTTCATAACAATACAAGAACAGATCAGCCACAAGAGGTGCGCAATTAGTACCCATCGGAATACCCACAATTTGTCTAAATAACTTAGTACCGAATCTAATATAAATATTGTCAAGTAGAAAGGTGAGGGCATCACAAACTTTCTGACATGACCAAAGTGTATAATTCTTATGCTCTTTAGAAGTGAAAAATGCATTTCTGACATTACATGCAAGATAGAGAGAATCTTCTCTGTGAAAAGCCCATTCAACTAAATCATTAAGCTTTTCTTTTATAAGATTATGAGGAAGTGTAGTGTAAAGAGTGGAAAAATCGTAGGTAGACAGACTAGAAGCACGAAACTGTCTAGATTTCAATTTATTTAAAACCTCATTCGAATTTTTTATAGACCAAAACAGATTTCTTCCTGATCTTTCAAAGACTTTATCACAATATTTAATTACATGCGTTTTAATAGCAGTAAGACAGGAAGTTAATAATTTAGAAAGTTCAGTGGTAGTGCAAGAACTAGAATTTGCAATAAACCGTGATTTGTAAGGTTTTTTATGAAGTTTTGGTAACCAGTATAGCGTAGGAAGCTTGTCTTGGCCTTCGTTAACACACACAGCAAACTTGGTGGCTGAAAGACAAACATGTCTATCTACTATAGCTCTCTCTTCAGCCAAAGGCTGAAGTTCATAGGCCTTAGTACCACCAAGCTCCTGCTTAAGCGTGTTAACATAGTGGAGCCGTCACACAACGACGACGTTGTTAGCGGCCTTGTCTGCAGGGGCCAAAACAAACTTCTTATGAAATTCTTGAATACCTAGTTTAAGATGACGTAAAGACGTCTTGGGCTTAGGAGGTAATAAGTTAGTATTTTGAGAATAGAAAGAAATGCGTTTATTCACTAGTCTTAAAATGCTAAGTTTCCAGTCCTTTAGGGCTTTACACTCAACATACTCTCGCTTACACCATCGATTACCGAATTCATTCAAGGAAGCAGCGATTTCATCTCTACATTTACTGAAATCAATTTTAGAAGGAAACCGATATTTCGGTCCTTTAGAAATTATATTCCTTATCCTAGAATCAGGAATAATTTTCAAATTGCCAGTAATTACACGACCAGCAGCAGGATAGCAATACTTTGAGTTTTTACAATCACATGAATCAGGAGTATTAGTATCAATATCAAGATCTGAAAC
Source organism: Lucinisca nassula (assembly GCA_963580285.1). Lineage (NCBI taxonomy): Eukaryota > Metazoa > Mollusca > Bivalvia > Lucinida > Lucinidae > Lucinisca > Lucinisca nassula. The sequence continues at coordinate 156,475,436 of OY757018.1, forward strand.
AAGTTTATTGAAATTAAAAATGATAGATCTAACAGGTTTGTTATATTTATAGCAAATTATAGGTGTTTCAGTATTTTGAAAATAAGCAGGAATGGAAGAAAGCACCGATCTCTCACGGAAGATACTGGGCAAATCTATAAAATCCATACCCTTATTAATGAAGGATATTTTGAAGAAATGACGTTTATGATTAATTTCAGAATCAATGTAAGGACGGAGAGTATGCTGAGTATAGCCTCTAGTTAAGAGAGCCGCATCATATAACTGATGAGAACTATCGTAGAATTTATTCGCCTCGGTGTCCAGAAGACGTAAAACAGAAACGGGTAATGAACTTAAAAATGAAAGCATAGAGTGGCGTCCATGATTTAATAATATAATTGACAGTCACTTTAAAACCTCATTTGAAATTTTTATAGTTCAAAACAGATTTCTTCTTGATCTTTCAAAGACTTTATCACAATATTTAATCACATGCGTTTCAATAGCAGTAAGACAGGAAGATAATTATTTAGAAAGTTCAGTGGTAGTGCAAGAGCTAGAATTTGCAATAAACCGTACTTTGTAAGGTCTTTTATGAAGTTTTGGTAACCAGTATAGCGTAGGAAGCTTTTCTTGGCCTTCTGTAACACACACAGCAAACTTGGTGGCTGAATGACAAATATGTTCATCTACTATAGCTCTCTCTTCAGCTAAATGCTAAAGTTTATAGGCCTTAGTACCACCAAGCTCCTGCTTATGCGTGTTAAGCCGTCACACAACGACGACGTTGTTAGCGGCCTTGTCTGCAGGGGCCAAAACAAATTTCGTATGAAAATCTTGAATACCTAGTTTAAGATGACGTAAAGACGTCTTAGGCCTAGGAGGTAATAAGTTAGTATTTTGAGAATAGAAAGAAATGCGTTTATTTACTAGTTTTAAAATGCTAAGTTACAAACAAATATTTACAGTTAATACATGTATTTAAATATATAATGCCTCAAACAAATATTTACAGTTATCTGAATATTTTGGCAGACATAGTAACTTTGAAAGGTCAGATCCTTTGCAAGCACTTTTGAAATTACATAATGTTCAACCTTTTACTTTTGGCCTGATATTAAAACTAAAGTAGAATCTAAACCAATGAAGTTGCCACCACATTTGTCAGGTTTGGAAGAGATCCCTTTACAAAATCTACTCCATGAAACAAGAAACAATAAACATGTAATATTAGGTGAGAATAAATCCAATACTAGTTGGATACATGTTATGTTTATAAGTATTGCATCAACGGTATTATTAATTGCAATTCCCCCAGGTATTAGACTTTCTGCCTTGCCGTGACCCTTGGGGCTCAATTCCCACTCGGCACATTGCTGCTGTGGTCTCTGTGCCCACTGGGAAGAGCTAAAGGAATTACCACCCGTTTGTCGTGGGTGGCGTCTGTAAGCCGGAAGAAGGGATCCTGGAGGTTGAGGGTTACCTGAGGTTGCGGTGCTTCAGTTGCTCAACACGCCTCTTTGGCCTGGCTTTTCGGTGTAGACGGGTGGCCGTGCGGTCCGGCACGGTCAATCGACTGGTCACGCCGAGCCCTAGAGATATCGCTTTGCTTTTCTCTTCAACTCTTTTTGTATCTTTCCTGACACCAACCGTATGCCCATTTACCTTACTTTTTCTGTCTTTTTATCTCTAGAAGGCGGTGGCTAAACGGATCAATCGTGTAGGCATTTTGTTTATACGAGTATATCTCATGTGTATCTCTAACACCTGCGAGTTGGATAACCACTTCATTATGGTGTTCTCCTGTAGCGCTCCACGGAGGGCGGATAGCACTTGGGACGAAACTAGGATTTTTTCCTTATGGCAAATGGAATAAAAACATAACCGCAACGCACATAACCGCAACGCACCTAAACGTAAAAAAGACGAGGATTCATCCGAATCGGATGGACACAATCAACAATCCAGTCAGCAATCTAGTGAACAATCTAGTCAGCAGTCTGCTGAACCAAATCTCAACAATGTTCCGCGTTTCTTGGTTATCACGTCACTTGATGATACAAGGACTGTATCTAGTCTCCAACTTTGTCATCGAAAAAAGTATTTTTTCTATTGCCGGACACCCTACGAGTATAAAATAACTCAAATCGGGTGATCTTCTCTTGGAAGTCGAGAGAAAACAGCAAGTGGTAAGCCTGCCAAACACCAACAAACTCTTTGATCTTAAAGTTAAAGTCTCGTTACATAACACGCTCAATTCATCTAAGGGAGTGATTCGCAGCCCAGAACTGCCTTCTTGTTCAGATGAAGAGATAGTCGATAACTTGAAATATCAGGGAGTTGTTGGTGTTCGTAACATTAAAGTTCGTACAAATGGTGTCTAAAACCAACATCAACTTATGTGTTGACTTTTAATACACCAATTCTACCCAAGAAAATCAAAGAAGCATATCTTTCCATTAACGTAGAGGTTTACATCCCAAACCCTCTTATATGTTACTCTTGTCAGGCTTTTGGCCATCACGAAAGCAGATGTCAGAGAGAAAAACATCTGTCCTTATTGCGGTGAAGAAAAGCATGTTGATAATCACCTCAACTGCAAAAAAGAACCCAAAATGCGTAAATTGTGATGGCAAACATGCTGTTTTCTCCCGTGACTGTCCGGCGTGGAAAAAAAGAAAATGAAATACTCACCGTCAAATACCAAACATTCCCAGAAGCGCGGAAAATTGCCGCAGAGCGATACATAACACCAACCATCAATTTCGCCAGCATCACAAAGGGTGCTGGTGTAAAATGTACCAGCTCCGCAATGCAGACTGCTGAATCATACAGAGCTAAACTGAACAAATTTGGTGCATGGAGTAAACCCACTCCAGCACCACATAGTTCTACCAATTTTTCAAATGGCGCAATCCAGGTTGCTCCGGATCGGTCGACAGCGACCGTACCGAAGCCAGCGCCGAATGTAAAAGAGAAACCCCATTCAGGCCGAACTAATAAGGGATCGGAAGATCCGACCAAAAACATAACTTGTCTGAAAGACAAACAGACAGACAACGTAAAATGGAAAGAGACAATATAAAATTTCAGAACAGATTCGGATCTTTGAGTGACAGTGATATGGAATTCACTGAAACTCCATCATCACCAAATGGCAATAACAGATCGACGTCAGCAACACCACGGGGTGATGGTAGCAGATCTATATCACCAATTGCAGCCCCAAAATAGTTTCTAGTCTTAATCTCTTCACAAAATGGATTTAAAACAAAAAATAATACAATGGAATTGTCGAGGTCTTAAATCAAATTATAACGAACTCTTATTACTTATTTCGTTATTAAACCAAACGGTTTTTTGTTTGCAAGAACTTTTTTAAAAACAGATGACAACATTGGTGTCAGGGGTTTCTATACATACAACTATATCTATTCTTATGGTAACAAATCATCTGGTGGCAGTTCAATTTTTGTTAAATCATGTTAAGCACAAAGAGAGATCAAATTAAAAACAAACCTTCAAGCTGTAGCAGTATCGGTTTCTCTGGATAAAGAAACTACAATTTGCTCTCTATATATCCCACCCTCATTTTCTTTAAAGCCCGAACATCTTGACTCATTGCTGAGTCAACTTCCATCGCCATATCTTTTAGTTGGCGACTTCAATGGTCACAATATTCTATGGGGCTGTAAAGATATCAATAACAGAGGAGCACTTGTTGAAGATTTTATTGCAAAGAGCGATCTTTGCTTGATGAATGATAAATCTTATACTTACCTTCACCCTGCGACAGGTCATTTGTCTTCTTTTGATCTCTCTTTGTGTCATCCATCTCTCTTCTTGGACTATGACTGGTCTGTTCATGATGAACAGTGCGGAAGTGATCACTTCCCTGTTATAATTGAGAGCGTAAACGAACCAGATGAGGACTGTAACCAAAATGGAAAATGAATACAGCCGACTGGGAATTATTCCATAATTTATGTGAAGAGTTATCAGTTGATCACTTTAATGAATCATCCGACATTGTTTCTGATTTCACAGATACACTTATTAATATATCAGAACAATGCATTCCAAAGACCTCAACAAATACTAAGAAAAGCAAGCCTTGGTTTAATAATGACTGTAAAGAAGCTATTCAAAAGCGTAAACAGGCTCTAAATAAGTTCTGCAAAAGTCCCACTTCAGAAAAGCTAAACGATGTAAAAGTTTTTAGAGCCAAAGCTCGGCGAACAATCCAAGCTTTCAAACGAAAGTCATGGAGAGAATCTGTCTCCAAATTGAACTACAAAACCCCAATTAAAAAGGTTTGGGATATGGTACGAAAAATTTCAGGAAAAACAAAGTCCTCTAGTTTTACACATTTAAATACTGAAATTGACACAATAGCTTCAACAAAAAAAGATATTTCAGATACTCTGTTACGAGATGGAATAGGAAACCTCTCTGGTGCTTATGCACATCTAAATTATTTTAGTAGGTATATGGTAGGGCGGTGCGAGTGAAATATTTTAGGTGAAATATGGTAAGCAAAATGTGCTGCTCCATGCACAAGTCATGCACAAATCATACGATGTATGCATGAGTGGTTTGTGGATATCTGTTTTTTACAATACAGGGGGGCGCTATAAGGCCAAGTTCTATAAAATTTGCCTAAAAATCGCCAACCGCCAAATTGTGCCATTCATGATTATCATTCCCGTCACGTGTTGTGTGGGTGTTCGTTTTGACAGGAGTCATGGCATTGATTTATAAGGTCTTTTCATCATTTTTTTCCTATGGGAAATATACTATTTGAACGCAAATCCATTATCTACTCGATTTTTGCTTTCTGGCTTTAATTGTGGACGGTATCTCCACCTCGCCACGATTTTAGCAAGCTAATACGAGTATGCATGATTTTCCGGTAGTATTCATAGATATAAAAACCCTGAAAAAAAAAACGATCACTCTTTAGCAGCAGGTCAAGTTGTAACGCACACCCACAACATTGTGACGGGACAGTGTGGGTATATTGAAAGGTATGTTAAATCTATGTTTAGTATTATTTTTGTATGAACATTACTTCTAGTATATCCCAACTTTCTGAAGCCTATTCTGTATTCACTGTTGAAGCCTGTAGTGATTAGGCTACTAGCTTTGCCAGCTAGAGGTCGCAGGATCGATCCCAGGCTTCTCCAGTAGTAGAATGAGTCTTTCTAAGTGAGGTCTTGTCTCATTCTGACCCTAGATGTTGGTGAGACGTAAAGTTTGGACACCCGCTCATTCTAGATTCATTTAGGCTTTTAGACCCCTTTTGTAGAATGTAATTTATAAACGCCGGGTCACTTGTTTGATCCATGACTTTTGACTAGCTGTGGTTAGAAAACCGTGGCCCCGTCTCTATATGATATTAGGTGTAGAGGGGACGTAAACTTAAGACAGGTTTAATCATATCTTTATCATCAGGGCAAACTCTTACAAGAGCCTGTCGGGTTATCCGTGATGATGAACCATGATGAATCTGATTTTTCAAGCGTTTTCATGTTGAGTAGAAATAATTTTGTTCAAGAAGAATTATAAGTTCATTTTGTAATGATGCCGTTTTTCTCTGATAACTCAGTTTGTGCATGTATGTGCATATAAAGAACGTGATGATGATAAGTGGGAGTATTTGGTCGCCACACGTCATAACGGCCTGAGCGGCGGGGATGACGTCAGCTGCGTCATCGGCGTCGCGAGGACGGTTGTGACGTGGTGCCTACCAAATACAGAGATAATTTACGGCAAACAGTGTTGGCCCTTATCAGACACTAACAAATGTTGTGGATTATAGATGAAAATCTTTCTGTTTGTAGTTTCTATCTGTTGTTAATGTAATGAAGTTGTGAATAGCTATATTTGTGAGCCGTGTCGCGGAGAAGGATATGAAATAGAGTCTGTTATGTTTCCTGTAATTGGCGGCTGACCAGGTAGCGCATAGGCGTGGTCTGTTCAATTGCCTCTTACTTGTGATTATGTAGTGAGCACAAATTTGATGAGTATTATGCTCAGTTGTAGTGAGCATTAATTGATTTCTGTAATGCTCAGTAAGGAAACATGAACTTTGTGTATTCTTGTGTCAAGCGCTGGGTGCTGATAATTAGAGGCACAGTCAAGTTGAGTTCTGCTGTGCAGTTATTTGCCGCATGCACTAATCAGCCTGTATGTCTGGTCGGCGCATGCGCAATAACGGTATATGCATGAACATATTCTTACTTCTCCGGGAGGGGGATCATGATATAACATGTATGTTTCGTGAACTGTATCTTAGTCCAATTATTGTAATTTGCAGGCACAACAATGTGTGGTGACCTGCTGCTCCCTGCGATATAGCAGCAGGTACTGGTACGACGCTGTCGGTTAGGGTCCAGCAAGGGCGGACGATACAACATGTACAGGTCGTAAAAATGTGAGACGAATGTGAGACCATTTAAATGAAAGAGGTCCAATAAATAACCTGCAGGCGATTCAGGCGAATCAAACTAGTGCGCGGTCGCTAAATAATACATATCAACCTGTGGTCGACAACAATGTCGACAAACTAACTTACACTAGTGCGCGAGAGGGCGATTCACGCGAGTAGGGGATTCACCCTAAGTTATAAACTGACCAGTCGCGTCTTGTGTTGTTTCTTTTTTTTATTTTGTTGTTGTTTTGTTGTTTGCTTCTGTAGGCATTCACGTCACCCATTTCGAGCACAGAACATTGTTTTGCCTTTGGGGCGGACGTCGTGAGTTGGCTACAGAAGCAACTAATTGTGATGTTTTGTGTTAGTAAGTGTTGTATATAGATACTGTAAATAATTCATGCCATCCATCTAAAATCTTTCTTGTGCCTTACCCCACAGCTGCCCGTACACCTGTCAGAGATCACGCCCAGTTGTCTTGTCAGCATGGGGGTTTGCGGGACGCCGTAGACCCACATGTTACATTTGGTCTCATTGAAGTGAGGATTTGATCTCTGGCTGGTGTTCCCGGCTGTGGAACAGCACATTGATGCTCTGAAACATCAATCCAAAAAAAAAAAAAAAAAAAAATGCATTGACAGCCCCATTTGGAAATTAACTTGAATCTTCCTTCCTGCGTTGATGAAGTGCAAAACCCATGTATTCAACTAAATGGATACTGACAAATTTATAATTTCTGAGCAGGAAGGCAAGGCAAACCCCACTTTTTTCTTGGTAACGAAAAAAATTAAGTAGACCCCACTTAATTGTGTTACCTGACATTCTACTCAGTAAAACTGGAGTTACTAATTGATCTTACCCACACATGGTTCTGACGTAGTGACGTTAACAATTTACTGACGTTGACATAACGGTAGCGTTAATATTTACGCTGTGGCTTGAGGTTAGGTATGAAGTAATAGAATAATTAATGGTGACTTGTTATGATCGGAGTTTTGTAATGTGATGAAACTTCGGATTGTAGCATTTTTCTGTAAACGTCGTCAGTTTATGACGTCATATTAGACTATCAGTGCGCAACGTCATACTTTGCTGAAAGCATTTGACATTTCAAATCGCGTGTGCTTTAATAACTAACGTTTTAGTTAGATTAACGCGTATAACACATATCTTAACGTTTTAGTTAAGCCCATTCAATCATCACTGATCATAACTGATCAGTTTATAGTGGTTTTGATAGTAACGTGAGATTTACGTTATCAATAATGGAGCGTTTAATGCAAATGGGAAAGGACTTAGGTTATGAGGGGAAGGAGTTACAAGGTTTTGTTAAGGAGCAGCAAGATATTGAGCGGGTAGAAAGGCAAGAGCAAAGGAATTTAGAAAGGTTAAGGAAAAGGAAAAGGAAAAGGAAAGGGCACATGAACTAGCTATGTTGAATGTTAATAAGGAACTTGAAATGGCGCTCATTCAAAGTGAAAGGGAGGCAAAAGAGATTAGTGAGGCCCATTTAGAACAAAAAAACATGGGTTTGAGCTACAGCACCAAGAATTAAGGAACCAATTAGAAATGCAGAGAACAAAGCTCGAGCTAGAATTTGAAAAGCAAAAAGCTGAGAAGGTGGCTCATGCCGGGGATCCTAAGTTACCTTATTTTGAAGAGGGTAAAGATAAAATGGATAGTTATTTATCTAGGTTTGAGAAATATGCTACGGCTAATAAATGGGATAAGAGTGTTTGGGCCGCGTATTTAAGTGCATTGCTCAAAGGGCGCGCACTTGATGTATATGACCGGTTGTCAAATGAGGATGCGGCGGATAATGATAAGTTAAAGGATGCTCTATTAAAGAATTTTGACATGACAGAGCGCAGATTTAGGAAGCAGTTTCGTTATAGTAGGCCCGAGAAATCAGAAACGTTCATACAGTTCAGTAGTAGATTGAGAAGTTATTTAGAAAAATGGCTTAATATGGCAAAGATAGAAAAATCTTTTCCGGCTGTCTGTGATTTCATGGCAAGGGATCAGTTCCTGGAGTCATGTAATAGAGAACTGTATGTACATCTGAAGCCAAAACAGTTTGGTAATTTAGATGAAATGGCTAGGGAGGCAGATTTGTTTGCAGAAGCGCGCGGGGGCGTATATAGTTGCATTAATAAGGGGCAACGCGATCATAGAGGCGCAGCGCAGGGTAAACAGGACAAAGTTGACTCTAACAAACCGAGTGGTAGATCGGATATCAAGTGTAGCATATGCGGTAAGGGGCATTTAACAATTAAATGTTTTAAGAACCCCGACAGAAAACAATTATATAGCGCAAAGGTTGGAGCAACTGGAATTGGGGATAGCCGGTGGGTCAGGCCTCAGATTCTATGACGGCTCCAACGTAAAGGCTTATTGAGAATAAGAGAGATAATGTTGGTTGGTGCCTGATGCTCCGTCTCTGGTCGGGCTCATCGGAGTCTAACTGTTGGTTTTCTTTTGCTCCAGCATTTCAGTGGTTTTTTGCTGTCGAGTCCTCACCGTTGTCTCACCTCTGTGGTTCTTTGATTTTTGTGTTCACGGAGATGTTGCACTGATGAGTTAGGAGGCCTTCATGCGGACTGAACAAATTATTTGTCTAAATCGCGACGGAAGTAAGGGCGAGGATTGTGGCCACGTAAAATCGATTTAAGCCCCCCAGTGGAAATCTTCCACTGACCGTTCCAAGGCGGCTCTTCTGTGGCGATTTATTTATGTTGTTGTTTGTTACTTACTGTGTGTATCACTTGTGTCTTTTAATTTTGGATGGCCATATGGCCATTTTGTGGGAAAGTAACTGTCCTTATGGCCTTCCTGTATTTAGGTTTCCATTATGGTCTTGTCGCTTAATGTTTGTATTTCTTTCCGTTTGGTATCTTTTATGGGTGGAGTAAGTTAATTGTATCAATTCCTGATCTTTGTTTTACTTCTACTTTAAAGAAAATTTTAACACTCGCGTAGTGACTTAAGGTTCTCAGGCTAAGAATGAGAATACGCAGAATGTAGGTCGTGGTTATACACGTGGTCGTGGTAATTTTAAAGGGTCTTTTCGCGGACGCGGTAAAATAATATAATAATAATATAATAATAATAATAATAATCCACCTTATTTATAGAGGGTAACACCGTTTGTAAACTAGTACTAATCTTCCATGTGGCCCTCTTTTCCTGGGTATAAACCAGTACTAAGCAATGTGGATAAAGTATCTTGCTCAAGGAATCAACACTTGCCGCTCGTGGGGTTCGAACCCGGTACCTCTCGATCCCGAGGCCGATACTTTACAACTGCACCACAGCGCTCCACTTTGCAAATAATGGCACACCACGTGGCGCAGCACACCAAGTTAGTTTTTGTCAAACGGAAGTAACTAGGAAAGTTGATGAGATTGGAAGTATTTTTGAAAATAACGTTGGTGATCCTTTGATTTCGGATATGGAGGAGTGTAGTAAGGAAACTAGGGAAGGTGTCTGTTACTTCTTAAAGGCAAGGTTACCGACGGCACAAGGATTGGTTAATAATAAAAAGGTGGTTGTATTAAGAGATACTGGGTGTACAGGCTGTGTCGTTCGGAGAAGTTTGGTTTCGGATAGTCAGTTAATAGGGAAGGAATCAAATGTAACGTTGATTGATGAATCCACACAAACGTATCCTTTGGCAATGATTGACATTGATTGTCCTTTTTTCACTGGGAAAACTGAAGCTTTGTGTATGGATGACATGTTGTACGATTTGGTTATCGGTAACATTGATGGATCAAAACTTCCTGCTATGTCTCAATTCTCAGCTGCGGCTGTAACTAGATCTCAAACTAGGCAGGATGAGAAGCCTTACAGAAAACTTAAGGTTCCCGATCAGATCATTAACGATGACAAGGAGGCTTTCAAACAAGCTCAGGTTGATGATCCAACTTTGAAAAACATCAGGAAAAGGGTTGTATCTGGGAACAAGACTGTGAGACGAGGTTTAAACCGAGGTGAAACTAGGTTTTTTGAGAAAAAAGGTTTGGCATATAGGGAGTTTACCAAGGGTAACAAAGTCTCTTTCCAACTTGTGGTCCCTCAAAGTTTCCGAGGAAAGGTGTTGAAACTGGCTCATGAAACGCTTATGTCTGGACATATGTGTATTAAGAAGACATTGGATAGAGTTGTAACTGAGTTTTACTGGCCCGGTATTTGCGGTGATGTCGCTTGATTTTGTAAATCTTGTGATATTTGTCAGAGAACCATTCAGAAAGGTCGGGTCACTAAAGTACCTCTAGGAAAAATGACATTGATTGATACGCAATTTCAGAGGGTGGCAGGTGACATAGTTGGTCCAATTGAGCCTCGATCTTATAGGAAATCTCGGTTTATTTTAACCATGATAGATTATGCGACAAGGTATCCAGAGGCGATAGCTTTACCGAGTATTGAGACGGAACGTGTCGCGGAAGCGCTTATTGAAATGTTTAGTAGGGTTGGCATTCCTGATGAAATGTTGACTGATTGTGGATCAGAGTTTACTGCTGAGGTAATGAAAGAAGTCATCAGACTTCTTTCTCTTCAACAGTTAACGTGTAGTCCGAGACACCCAATTTGCAACGGCTTGATTGAGCGTTTCCACGCTACGTTACAGCAGATGTTACGTCGCATGTGTGCTGAACGTCCAAAAGATTGGGATAAATATCTGCCAGCTTTATTATTTGCGGTTAGGGAAGTCCCACAAGAGTCTTAAGGATACTCCCCTTTTGAGTTGTTATATGGACGTAACGTCAGAGGTCCAATGGCAATATTAAGAGAATTATGGGCTGACGAGGTACGCGATGAGCAAGTTCTTTCGACGTATCTGTACGTTATTGAGCTAAGGGAACGGTTAGAGCAGACATGCAAATTAGCGCGTGATAATCGAAAGAAGGTTCAGATTAAGCAGAAAGCTTATTATGATAAAGGCGCGACGTCGCGTAAATTTGACGTCGGCGATAAAGTGCTTTTGTTACTACCGACAGACAGTAATAAATTATTGCTTCAATGGAAAGGTCCTTATGAAGTAGTTGAGGTAGTAAACAGAATAGATTATAAGATTGACGTCAATGGAAATGTTAACACATATCACGCTAACATACTGAAGCAATATGTAGAACGTCAAAATGTGACGTCACAATGTTTGCTTTCTGTAGAGTCCATTCCGTCAACTGAAAATGATGACGTTGACGAATTCTCATTGGAAGATTGCGCTTTTCCTACTGCAAAGCAACCAGAGACGTTTAAGGACGTCAATATTTCAGAAATGACGTCGACGAGTCTTCATTTGAAGACAGCAGTTTTCAAACTGCAGAGCAACCGGAAAGTGACAATGACGTTAGCGCCCCGTACACACTAACGTTAGAGGAGAGTGAGGAGACAGAAGGGCTGAGAGAACAGCGCCTTGAAGGACTGACATGTCAGACAGACAAAATTATATGTACCACACTTATGTCAGAACCTGTGAAACCAATCAAATCAGTTAAGCCAGTAAGACCACCTCCAGTGAGATTAAAACGATACCCTTTTTCTAACAAACAGCAGAATGTCCGGGGAACAGGAAAATACTGGGGCAAACCACTATAACTTAAATAGCTAAATTTTACTAGCGAAAATTTTGGGGCAGACTACCTTAGCAGGTAATTTCGCACGGTTGTTGTGTAAAATATGTTCTATAAAAGGGTTATCCTTTGGAAGCAAGGAATACACTACAGAAGTGAAAAATATGGCGTGTACGTGTTTTCTGGGCCAGACTAGCTAGTTTCGGCCAATTAGGCCTCATCAGTGACCCTCAGATATTTTCAAAATTCCACAATGGAATCAATGATCCCAAAGGACAAGAAAATATAATCTACACTATGATGTAGGGCTGGGAGACGTTTTACCGCCGCCACACATTCCCACACACCAAGCTAAAAAGCTGTCTTGTTAAGATAGGTTTCATCCTATTCCATCTCTGTACACAAAGAAAAAACATTTCTGATTGTTTATTCTCCAAAAGGGGGAACCTTTGTTACGAGATGGAATAGGAAACCTCTCTGGTGCTTATGCACATCTAAATTATTTTAGTAGGTATATGGTAGGGCGGTGCGAGTGAAATATTTTAGGTGAAATATGGTAGGCAAAATGTGCTGCTCCATGCACAAGTCATGCACATATCATACGATGTATGCATGAGTGGTTTGTGGAGATCTGTTTTTACAATACAGGGGGCCTCTATAAGGCTGAGTTCTATAAAATGTGCCTAAAAACCGCCAACCGCAAAATTGTGCCATATATGATTTTCATTCCCGTCACGTGTTGTGTGGGTGTTCGTTTTGACAGGAGTCAAGACATTGATTTATAGGGTCGTTTCATCATTTTTTTCCTATGGGAAATATACTTTTTGAACGCAAATCCATTATCTACTCGATTTTTGCTATCTGGCTTTAATTGTTGACGGTATCTCCACATGCTTGTAGGTTTTTAAGGGGTTTACTTCTAGTATACCCCAACTTTCTGAAGCCTATTCTGAATTCACTGTTGAATATGTTCTATAAAAGGGTTATCCTTTGGAAGCAAGGAATACACCACAGAAGTATAAAATATGGAGTGTACATGTTTTCTGCGCCAGACTAGCTAGTTTCACTGAAGCCTGTAGTGATTAGGCTACTAGCTTTGCTAGCTAGAGGTCGCAGGATCGCTCCCAGGCTTCTCCAGTAGTAGAATGAGTCTTTCTCTGTGAGGTCCTGTCTCATTCTGACCCTAGATGTTGGTGAGACGTAAAGTTTGATCACCCGCTCATTCTAGATTCAATTAGGCTTTTAGACCCCTTTTGTAGAATGTAATTAATAAACGCCGGGTCACTTTTTGATCCCCCAGGTATTAGACTTCCTGCCTTGCCGTGGCCCTGGGGGCTCAATTCCCACTGGGCACATTGCCGCTGTGGTCTTTGTGCCCACTGGGAAGAGCTAAAGGAAGTACCATCCGTTTGCCGTGGGTGGCGTCCTGTAAGCCGGAAGAAGGGATCCTGGAGGTTGAGGGTTACCTGAGGTGGCGGTGCTTCAGGCACCCAACACGCCTCTTTGGCCTGGCTTTTCGGTGTAGACGGGTGGCCGTGCGGTCCGGCACGGTCAATCGGCTGGTCACGCCGAGCCCTAGAGATACCGCTTTGCTTTCTCTTCAACTCTTTTTGTATCTTTCCTGATACCAACCATATGCCCATTTACCTTACCCTTTTCTGTCTTTTTATCTCTAGAAGGCGGTGGCTAAACGGATCAATCGTGTAGGCATTTTGTTTATACGAGTATATCTCACGTGTATCTCTAGCACCTGCGAGTTGGATAACCACTCCATTATGGTGTTCCCTTGTAGGGCTCCACGGAGGGCGGAGAGCACTTGGGACGAAGCTAGGATTTTTTTTATTATGGCTTTTCGAAAAAAACACAACCGCAACCAAGCACCTAAACGCAACGCACCTAAACGTAAAAAAGACGAGGATTCATCCGAATCGGATGAACACAGTCAAAAATCCAGTCAGCAGTCAAGCCAACAATCGAGTCAGCAGTCTGCTGAACCAAACTTTGCCGGATCATTACAGGGTCACTGATGAGGCTTTATTAGCCGAAACTACGTAGTATGACCCATCTTCTTTCTTATGAATGTTTTCATTGCTCTTAAAGGAACTCATTTTTTGATTTTTATTTGCCTTCACTGCAGCTGGTGTTGTGCCGTGTGGCGGCGGCAAAACGTCTCCCCGTACATCAACCATAGTGTAGTTTATATTTTACTTTTGGTCCTTTGAGATCAGCGTGAATATTCTGAGAAATCGGAACTAAATTATTGGTTTAGACTCATATTCTAGACAGTTTTTTAATTATTTGGACCCCATTTTGATTTATATCAGTCTTTGTATCATTTTTAATTTCAATAAACTTGTTTCAGATCTTGATATTGATACTAATACTCCTGATTCATGTGATTGTAAAAACTCAAAGTATTGCTATTCTGCTGCTGGTCATGTAATTACTGGCAATTTGAAAATTATTCCTGATTCAAGGATAAGGAATATAATTTCTAAAGGACCGAAATATCGGTTTCCTTCTAAAATTGATTTCAGTAAATGTAGAGATGAAATCGCTGCTTCATTGAATGAATTCGGTAATCGATGGTGTAAGCGAGAGTATGTTGAGCATAAAGCCCTTAAGGACTGGAAACTTAGCATTTTAAAACTAGTGAATAAACGCATTTCTTTCTATTCTCAAAATACTAACTTATTACCTCCTAAGCCCAAGACGTCTTTACGTCATCTTAAACTAGGTATTCAAGAATTTCATAAGAAGTTTGTTTTGGCCCCTGCAGACAAGGCCGCTAACAACGTCGTCGTTGTGTGACGGCTCCACTATGTTAACACGCTTAAGCAGGAGCTTGGTGGTACTAAGGCCTATGAACTTCAGCCTTTAGCTGAAGAGAGAGCTATAGTAGATAAACATGTTTGTCTTTCAGCCACCAAGTTTGCTGTGTGTGTTAACGAAGGCCAAGACAAGCTTCCTACGCTATACTGGTTACCAAAACTTCATATAAAACCTTACAAAGCACGGTTTATTGCAAATTCTAGCTCTTGCACTACCACTGAACTTTCTAAATTATTAACTTCCTGTCTTACTGCTATTAAAACGCATGTAATTAAATATTGTGATAAAGTCTTTGAAAGATCAGGAAGAAATCTGTTTTGGTCTATAAAAAATTCGAATGATGTTTTAAATAAATTGAAATCTAGACAGTTTCGTGCTTCTAGTCTGTCTACCTACGATTTTTCCACTCTTTACACTACACTTCCTCATAATCTTATAAAAGAAAAGCTTAATGATTTAATTGAATGGGCTTTTCACAGAGAAGATTCTCTCTATCTTGCATGTAATGTCAGAAATGCATTTTTCACTTCTAAAGAGCATAAGAATTATACACTTTGGTCATGTCAGAAAGTGTGTGATGCCCTCACCTTTCTACTTGACAATATTTATATTAGATTCGGTACTAAGTTATTTAGACAAATTGTGGGTATTCCGATGGGTACTAATTGCGCACCTCTTGTGGCTGATCTGTTCTTGTATTGTTATGAAAGAGACTTCATTTTGTCGCTTTCCATTGATAACCAATCTGAAATTATTGAAGCTTTTAGCTCTACTTCTAGATATTTAGATGATTTATTAAATATTGATAATACCTATTTTGATGGTTTGATCAGTCAGATTTACCCCCTAGAACTTCAGTTAAATAAAGCAAATTCTTCTGATACCGAGGCCCCGTTTTTGGATTTACATCTATCTATTGTAGATGGATTTGTTTCGTGCAAAATTTATGATAAACGCGATGACTTTGATTTTGAGATTGTAAATTTTCCTTTTTTGGATGGTGATGTTCCTCGTGCGCCATCCTATGGCGTTTATATTTCGCAATTAATTCGATTTGCTAGAGTGTGTAGTCATGTAACTGACTTCAACACTCGTAATAAATTATTAACGGCTAAACTCCTTAATCAGGGTTATCGGTACCATAATCTACGCAAAGCCTTTTCAAAATTTTATAGACGTCATTCTGATTTAATTTCAAAATTCAATATTGGACTTAAATCTCTTCTGCAACAAGGTCTATCGGAACCCGAATTTTATGGTGACTTAGTATTTAAATTCAGAAAAATATATAACCGCAATGACTTCAGTACCCAATTTCGTAAAATCATTCTTCGATATAAAAAGATTGGGTACAACATGGATATTATACGACAGACTGCATGCATGGTAGTTAACCCAATCACGGTTGGCAACTTTGCTTCCCTCTTTAATTGCACGCCGGTGGGTCAGGCCTCAGATTCTATGACGGCTCCAACGTAAAGGCTTATTGAGAATTAGAGAGATCTAATTCAAGGTAATGTTGGTTGGTGCCTGATGCTCTGTCTCTGGTCGGGCTCATCGGAGTCTAACTGTTGGTTTTCTTTTGCTCCAGCATTTCAGTGGTTTCTTGCTGTCGAGTCCTCACCGTTGTCTCACCTCTGTGGTTCTTTGATTTTTGTGTTCACGGAGATGTTGCACTGATGAGTTAGGAGGCCTTCATGCGGACTGAACAAATTATTTGTCTAAATCGCGACGGAAGTAAGGGCGAGGATTGTGGCCACGTAAAATCGATTTAAGCCCCCCAGTGGAAATCTTCCACTGACCGTTCCAAGGCGGCTCTTCTGTGGCGATTTATTTTATGTTGTTGTTTGTTACTTACTGTGTGTATCACTTGTGTCTTTTAGTTTCGGATGACCATATGGCCATTTTGTGGGAAAGTAACTGTCCTTATGGCCTTCCTTTGTTTAGGTTTCCATTATGGTCTGGTCGCTTAATGTTTGTATTTCTTTCCCTTTGGTGTCTTTTATGGGTGGAGTAAGTTAATTGTATCAATTCCTGATCTTTGTTTTACTTCTACTTTGTATCGACTGCCTATTCGAAATTCGCAAAATTGCAGTATGTTTCATCTGGCTTTCCTTGCCGGATCATTACAGGGTCACTGATGAGGCTTTATTAGCCGAAACTACGTAGTATGACCCATCTTCTTTCTTATGAATGTTTTCATTGCTCTTAAAGGAACTCATTTTTTTATTTTTATTTGACAATGTTCCGCGTTTCTTGGTCGTCACGTCGCTTGACGATACACGAACTGTGTCAAGCCTTTCTCCCTTTGTTATCGAGAAAAGTATTGTCGCCATAGCCGGACACCCAAAGAGTATTAAATCACTCAAATCAGGTGACCTTCTCTTGGAACTCGAGAGAAAGCAGCAAGTTGTAAGCCTGCTCGCCACCAAAAAACTCTTTGATCTTTCGGTAAAAATATCTCTTCACAACACACTAAACTCATCTAAAGGAGTGATTCGCAGTCCAGAACTGCGTCATTGTTCAGACGAAGAGATCATTGATAACCTGAAAGATCAAGGGGTTATTGGTGTTCGTAACATCAAAGTCCGTAGAAATGGTGTACTAAAACCAACAGCAACTTATGTGTTGACTTTTAATACACCAATTCTACCCAAGAAAATCAAAGTAGCATGTCTTTCCATTAACGTAGAGGTATACATCCCAAACCCTCTTAGATGTTACTCTTGTCAGGCTTTTGGCCATCACGAAAGCAGATGTCAGAGAAAAAACTCTGTCCTAATTGTGGTGAAGAAAAGCATGTTGATAATCACCTCAACTGCAAAAATGAACCCAAATGCGTAAATTGTGATGGCAAACATGCTGTTTTCTCCCGAGACTGTCCGGCGTGGAAAAAAGAAAAAGAAATACTCACCGTCAAATACCAAAGGGGGATAACATTCCCAGAAGCGCGGAAGATTGTCGAAGAGCGATACATAACACCAACCACCAGTTTCGCCAGAATCACAAAGGGTGCTTGTGTAAAATGTACCAGCTCCGCAACACAGACTGCTGAATCATACATAGCTGAACTGAAAAAAATCTGGTGCATGGAGTAAACCCACTCCAGCACCACAAAATTCATTCAATTTATCAAATGGCGCAATCCAGGTTGCTCCGGTTCGGTCGACAGCGACCGTACCGAAGCCAGCACCGAATGCAAAAGAGAAACCCGACTCTGATCGAACTAATAAGGGGTCGCAAGATCCGATCAAAAAACATCAATTGTCTCAAAGACAAACAGACAGACAACGTAAAATGGAAAGAGACAATATAAAATTTCAGAACAGATTCGGATCTTTGAGTGACAGTGATATGGAGTTGACTGAAACTCCATCATCACCAAGTGGCAATAACAGATCGAGGTCTGCCACACCACGAGCTGGTGGTAGCAGATCTATATCACCAATTGCACCTCCATAATAGTTTCTAGTCTTTAAATATCTCTCATTAAAATGGATTTAAAACACAAAATAATACAATGGAATTGTCGAGGTCTTAAATCGAATTATAATGAACTCTTATTACTTATTTCGCTACTTACCCCATCGGTGTTTTGTTTGCAAGAAACTTTTTTAAAAACTGATGACAACATAGATGTCAGGGGTTTCAATACATACAACTATATCTATTCTGATGGTAACAAACCATCTGGTGGCAGCTCAACTTTTGTTAAATCATGTTTACCACAAAGAGAGGTCAAATTAAAAACAGACCTACAAGCTGTAGCAGTATCGGTTGCTCTGGATAAAGAAACTACAATTTGCTCTCTATATATCCCACCCTTATTTTCTTTAAAGCCCGAACATCTTGACTCATTGCTGAGTCAACTTCCATCGCCATATCTTTTAGTTGGCGACTTCAATGGTCACAATATTCTATGGGGCTGTAAAGATGTCAATAACAGAGGAGCACTTGTCGAAGATTTTATTGCAAAGAACGATCTTTGCTTGATGAATGATAAATCTTATACTTACCTTCACCCTGCGACAGGTCATTTGTCTTCTTTAGATCTCTCTTTGTGTCACCCATCTCTCTTCCTGGACTATGACTGGTCTGTACATGATGATCAGTGCGGAAGTGATCACTTCCCTGTTATAATAGAGAGCGTAAACGAACCAGATGAAGATTGTAACCAGAAATGGAAAATGAATAAAGCCGACTGGGAATTATTCCATAATTTATGTGAAGAAGAGTTATCAGTTGATCACTTAAATGAATCATCTGACATTGTTTCTGATTTCACAGATACACTTATTAATATATCAGAGCAATGCATTCCAAAGACCTCCACAAATACTAAGAAAAGCAAGCCTTGGTATAATAATGACTGTAAAGAAGCTATTAAAAAGCGTAAACAGGCTCTATATTTCGCAATTAATTCGATTTGCTAGAGTGTGTAGTCATGTAACTGACTTCAACACTCGTAATAAATTATTAACGGCTAAACTCCTTAATCAGGGTTATCGGTACCATAAACTACGCAAAGCCTTTTCAAAATTTTATAGACGCCATTCTGATTTAATTTCAAAATTCAATATTGGACTTAAATCTCTTCTGCAACAAGGTCTATCGGAACCCGAATTTTATGGTGACTTAGTATTTAAATTCAGAAAAATATATAACCGCAATGACTTCAGTACCCAATTTCGTAAAATCATTCTTCGATATAAAAAGATTGGGTACAACATGGATATTATACGACAGACTGCATGCATGGTAGTTAACCCAATCACGGTTGGCAACTTTGCTTCCCTCTTTAATTGCACGCCGGTGGGTCAGGCCTCAGATTCTATGACGGCTCCAACGTAAAGGCTTATTGAGAATTAGAGAGATCTAATTCAAGGTAATGTTGGTTGGTGCCTGATGCTCTGTCTCTGGTCGGGCTCATCGGAGTCTAACTGTTGGTTTTCTTTTGCTCCAGCATTTCAGTGGTTTCTTGCTGTCGAGTCCTCACCGTTGTCTCACCTCTGTGGTTCTTTGATTTTTGTGTTCACGGAGATGTTGCACTGATGAGTTAGGAGGCCTTCATGCGGACTGAACAAATTATTTGTCTAAATCGCGACGGAAGTAAGGGCGAGGATTGTGGCCACGTAAAATCGATTTAAGCCCCCCAGTGGAAATCTTCCACTGACCGTTCCAAGGCGGCTCTTCTGTGGCGATTTATTTTATGTTGTTGTTTGTTACTTACTGTGTGTATCACTTGTGTCTTTTAGTTTCGGATGACCATATGGCCATTTTGTGGGAAAGTAACTGTCCTTATGGCCTTCCTTTGTTTAGGTTTCCATTATGGTCTGGTCGCTTAATGTTTGTATTTCTTTCCCTTTGGTGTCTTTTATGGGTGGAGTAAGTTAATTGTATCAATTCCTGATCTTTGTTTTACTTCTACTCTAAATAAGTTCTGCAAAAGTCCCACTTCAGAAAAGCTAAACGACGTAAAAGTTTTTAGAGCTAAAGCTCGGCGAACAATCCGAGTTTCAAAACGAAAGTCATGGAGAGAATATGTCTCCAAATTGAACTACAAAACCCCCATTAAAAAGGATTGGGATATGGTACGAAAAATTTCAGGAAAAACAAAGTCCTCTAGTTTTACACATTTAAATACTGAATTTGACACAATAGCTTCATCAAAAAAAGATATTTCAGATACTCTTGGGAGCACATTCTTGAGAAATTCATCATCGCGTAATTATTCTGACACTTTTAGAAATTTCAAAAAGGACCAGGAGAAAAGAAAACTTAACTTCAAATCCCTTAATCACGAAGAATACAACACACCTTTTAACTTATCCAAACTCGTTGAAGCCTTTGAAAAATCACATGATACGGCAACCGGCCCCGATGAAATTCATTATCAGATGCTTAAGCATCTGCCAAAATGTTCTCTTACAACACTTTTAGATATCTTTAATAATATTTGGGAAACGGGAGTCTGTCCTGAGAGCTGGCGTGTAGCTACAGTTGTACCAATTCCGCAACCAGGGAAAGATCATGCAGAGCCTACAAATTATCGTCCGATAGCTTTGATAAGTTGTTTGTGTAAAACATTGGAGAGAATGATAAACAAGAGATTAGTATGGTACTTAGAGTCCAACAACCTCTTTTCAGAATATCAATCGGGTTTTCGTTCGGAACGTAGTACCAATGACAATTTAATAAGACTAGAAACATTTATACGAGATGCGTTTATTAACAAAGAACACGTAGTAGCTGTCTTTTTCGACTTGGAGAAAGCATATGATACAACATGGCGTTATGGTATATTGAAAGATCTCCATAACATTGGCTTAAGAGGAAAACTTCCCAGTTTTATTGAAAGCTTTTTAGGGGAGCGCATGTTTCAGGTGCGTGTGGGGTCTACCGTGTCAGATTTCTATGATCAGGAGCAGGGTGTCCCACAGGGTAGTATTCTTTCAACTACGCTATTTAACATCAAAATAAACAATATTGTACAATGTTTGGACGACAAAACTGATTGTTCCTTGTACGTTGACGATTTCTGTATATGTTACCGTTCAAAAAATATGAAAACAATTGAACGAAAGTTGCAACAAAATTTAAAACGAATAGAAGAATGGACTGATAAAAATGGTTTCAAGTTCTCCAAGTCGAAAACGCAGTGTGTTCATTTTTGTAAGCTACGGAAGAAACACGAACATCCTTCCTTGTTTTTATACGGATCACAAATTCCTGTTGTTGAAGAAGCCAAATTTCTTGGGGTCATATTTGATCAAAAGTTATCTTTTATTCCCCATATTAAATATCTTAAAGCGAAATGCTTAAAAGCTTTGAATCTTTTGAAAGTTTTAGCCCATACAAGTTGGGGAGCAGATCGGTATACTTTATTACATCTTTACCGGTCTTTAATAAGATCTAAATTAGATTATGGGTCTGTTGTTTATGGTTCTGCCAGAAAGTCCTATTTAAAATCACTGGATACTATCCATCACCAAGGCCTTCGTCTGGCTATGGGAGCCTTTCGTACTTCTCCCGTATTAAGCCTTTATGTAGAAGCAGGTGAACCATCTTTAACTTCGCGCAGAGAGAAACTTTCTCTTCAGTATGCTATTAGACTTGCTGCTAATCCATCTAACCCGCCATTCAAAATTTCATTTCCACCTCAATTTGTGGATAAGTATGAAACTAAACCCACAGCAATCAAACCTTTTGGATTACGTATTTTACCAGTGCTAGGAAATTCAGGTATCGACCTTAGAAATATTCAAAAACATGAAACGGCGGAAGATCCATCTTGGTGTATTAAAAAACCTTCTATTCTGTTTGACTTACATGATGGTAAAAAATCCGAATCAAATCCAATGCTACTCAAACAAAACTTTTAGGTATTGCAGTCAAGTTATGATGATTACCAGCAAGTCTATACTGATGGTTCCAAAGAAGGAGATAAAGTTGGTTGTGCGTATGTTTCTAAAGATACACATCAAACCTTGCGCCTTCCAGAGGGTTCATCTATTTTTACAGCTGAAGCCAAAGCAATAGACCTAGCTTTAGATTTTATCAGTTCTTCAACAATTCAAAAAGCAATTATATTTTCTGATTCACTTTCTGTGCTTAAGGCTTTAGACCATTCATCATCTAAAAATCCTCAAATAGAAAAGCTGATCGAAAAACATCATGAAATTTCTAAAACGCACCAAATCTTGTTTTGTTGGCTTCCGAGCCATATTGGCATTGTCGGCAATGAGTTTGCTGACAGGAAAGCAAAGGAATCGCTCAACCTTGATCCGTCTGTTTTTAAAATTCCTTTTAATAATTTTAAACCATTTATCAACAGATACATCTTTTCGGAATGGTAAGGCGAATGGGACCGTGAAATAAATAACAAACTCCATGCCATAAAACCTGTCGATGGAACAAAATGCTCTCCTCCACAGTTTACCAGGAAAGAGGATGTAGTGCTAACACGACTGCGCATTGGCCATACTAGAGTTACTCATTCTTTTATTTTAAATGGTGATGAACAGCCTTCCTGTGTAGGCTGTGATCAGCCATTCACTGTGAAACATATTTTAATTGAATGTGTAGACTTTTCACAGTCCCGTAAATTATACTTCAACGCTAACACTTTGCAACAATTGTTTCAAGATGTACCTTTTGAAAATATTATTTTATTCTTAAAAGATATTGGACTTTTTCATAAGATCTAACTGTTTCAGATTTTTATACATATCATACTTACTATTTTACTTTTAATATCCTCCTAATTCTTCATGCCATTTAACCATTGACCGCTTGACGCTTATGACCCACAAAGAGGGTTGACGCGTCGTTAAACACGAAATCATCATCATCATCACTTTTTGATCCATGACTTTTGACTAGCTGTGGTTAGAAAACCGTGGTCCCGTCTCTATATGATATTAGGTGTAGAGGGGACGTAAACTTAAGACGGGTTTAACCATATCTTTATCATCAGGGCAAACTCTTACAAGAGCCTGTCGGGTTATCCGTGATGATGAACCATGATGAATCTGATTTTACAAGTATGTTCATGTTGAGTAGAAATAATTTTGTTCAAGAAGAATTATAAGTTCATTTTGTAATGATGCCGTGTTTGTCTGATAACTCAGTTTGTGCATATATGTTCATATAAAGAACGTGATGATGATAAGTGGGAGTATTTGGTCGCCAAACGTCATAACGGCCTGAGCGACGGGGATGACGTCAGCTGCGTCATCGGCGTCGCGAGGACGGTTGTGACGTGGTGCCTACCAAATACAGAGAGAATTTACGACAAACAGTGTTTGCCCTTATGAGACACTAACAAATGTTGTGGATTATAGATGAAAATCTTTCTATTTGTAGTTTCTGTCAGTTGTTTTTGTAATGAATTTGTGAATAGCTATATTTGTGAGCCGTGTCACGGAGAAGGATATGAAATAGAGTCTGTTATGTTTCCTGTAATTGGCGGCTGACCAGGTAGCGCATAGGCGTGGTCTGTTCAATTGCCTCTTACTTGTGATAATGTAGTGAGCACAAATTTGATGAGTATTATGCTCAGCAGTAGTGAGCATTAATTGATTTCTGTAATGCTCAGTAAGGAAACATGAACTGTGTGTATTCTTGTGTCAAGCGCTGGGTGCTGATAATTTGAG
This sequence comes from Lucinisca nassula, assembly GCA_963580285.1. Taxonomy (NCBI): domain Eukaryota; kingdom Metazoa; phylum Mollusca; class Bivalvia; order Lucinida; family Lucinidae; genus Lucinisca; species Lucinisca nassula. The sequence continues at coordinate 156,499,417 of OY757018.1, forward strand.
GCACAGTCAAGTTGTGTTCTGCTGTGCAGTTATTTGCCGCATGCACTAATCAGCCTGCATGTCTGGTCGGCACATGCGCAATAACGGTATATGCATAAACATATTCTTACTTCTCCGGGAGGGGGATCATGATATAACATGTATGTTTCGTGAACTGTATCTTAGTCCAATTATCGTAATTTGCAGGCACAACAATGTGTGGTGACCTGCTGCTCCCTGCGATATAGCAGCAGGTACTGGTACGACGCTGTCGGTTAGGGTCCAGCAAGGGCGGACGAACCAACATGAACAGGTCGTAAAATGTGAGACGAATGTGAGACCATTCAAATGAAAGAGGTCCAATAAATAACCTGCAGGCGATTCAGGCGAATCAAACTAGTGCGCGATCGCTAAATAATACATATCAACCTGCGGTCGACAACAATGTCGACAAACTAGTTTACACTAGTGTGCGAGAGGGCGATTCACGCGAGTGGGGGATTCACCCTAAGTTATAAACTGGTCAGTCGCGTCTTGTGTTGTTTCTTTTTTTATTTTGTTGTTGTTTTGTTGATTGGTTCTGTAGGCATTCACGTCACCCGTTCCGAGCACAGAACATTGTTTTGCCTTTGGGGCGGACGTCGTGAGTTGGCTACAGAAGCAACTAATTGTGATGTTTTGTGTTAGTAAGTGTTGTATATAGATACTGTAAATAATTCATGTCATTCATCTAATATCTTTCTTGTGCCTTACCCCACAGCTGCCCGTACACCTGTCAGAGATCACGCTCGGTTGTCTTGTCAGCATGGGGGTTTGCGGGACGCCGTGAACCCACATGTAACATACTCTTGGGAGCGCATTCTTGAGAAATGCATCATCGCGTTATTATTCTGACACTTTTAGATATTTAAAAAAAAAACAAGAGAAAAGAAATATAAACTTTAAATCCCTTAATCACGAAAACAACAACAAAACCTTTTAACTTATCCGAACTCGTTGAAGCTATTGAAAAACCACATGATACGGCAACCGGCCCCAATGAAATTCATTATCAGATGCTTAAGCATCTGCCAAAAAGTTCTTTTTCCACACTTTTAGATATCTTTAATAATATTTGGGAAACGGGGGTCTGTCCTGAGAGCTGGCGTGTAGCTACAGTTGTACCAATTCCGAAACCAGGGAAAGATCATGCAGAATCTACAAATTATCGTCCGATAGCTTTGACAAGTTGTTTGTGTAAAACATTGGCGAGAATGATAAACAAAAGATAGTCTGGTACTTAGAGTCCAACAACCTCATTTCAGAATATCAGTCGGGTTTTCATTCGGAACGTAGTACCAACGACAATTTAATAAGACTAGAAACATTTATACGAGACGCTTTTATTAACAAAGAACACGTAGTAGCTGTCTTTTTCGACTTGGAGAAAGCATATGATACAACATGGCGTTATGAAATATTGGAAGATCTCCATAACATTGGCTTAATAGGAAAACTTCCCAGTTTTATTGAAAGCTTTTTAGGGGTGCGCATGTTTCAGGTGCGTTTGGGGTCTACCGTGTCAGATCTCTATGATCAAGGGCAGGGTGTCCCACAGGGTAGTATTCTTTCAACTACGCTATTTCACATCAAAATTAACAATATTGTACAATGTTTGGACGACAAAACTGATTGTTCATTGTATGTTGATGATTTTTGTATATGTTACCGTTCAAAAAATATGAAAACAATTGAACGAAAGTTACAACAAAATTTAAAAAGAATAGAAGAATGGACTGATAAAAATGGTTTTAAGTAGCAGCAGGGGGGTTGAATGGACTTTTTGTTTCAGCCATAAAGGGTCCATTTAACCTTTTAAGCCTCCCAATCTATTTTGGCAAAAAGAAACACTCTTTTTGGCAAATTTAGCCTCCCAGCAGATTTATAAAAAAAAATAATAACAAAATAAGCCTTCCAACCCCAACACATTTTTTGCGACACAATGTCACCACATCGCAGCACTAGTAGCGCATGTTAACAACCCAGGGGGGTGATATATTTTTCGTTGCCAAATTGGGCCTCATAACCATGAAAGCATTTCCACCCCAACTGGCTGCGACATACCAAGGGCACTCGGCGAGTGCCTTGTATAGGCAAAACCCCAGAGCCTCAGGGGGCGGCCCACCTACCTCGCCGGCCTTGGGGATCGGGTCTGGGATAAGGAAGTAACCTATGTTCTGTGGCGTCTGACCTGGGCATGCACTGTTTGCCAGGGTCTACTCTTAAGGGAAAAAATTTGCCCCTCTGTTGTTGCGAAAGACATACAGGTAAATTGGGCCGGGTGACAGGGTTTCTTCTTTCTTATGAATGTTTTCATTGCTCTTAGAGGAACTCATTTTTGATTTTTATTTGATATGTTATTTCATCGGGTAAAAGTCTCAAAAGATGGAAGCAACATCTCCAAGATGACCTTTACAGTGTAGATGGGGCGTTAAACCTCAAATCAAACAAACAAAAGTACAGGCCTCCGTGGCCTAGTGGTTAAGAGCGCTGACTCTTGATCATTAGGTCTCTCACCGCTGTGGTTCGAGCCTCGCTCGGATCACATGTGAGACGCCAAGTTCTGCAGCGGAAGGTCAGGTGTTTTTTCTCCGGGTATTCCGGTTTTCGCCCACCTCTGATTAACGATCGGCTCGATATGAGTGAAATAATCTTGAAAGGGCCGTAAAACCAACCCCCACAAAAAAAGCACAAAAAAAACAAACAAACAAAAGTCTACAAATGTAATATAAATACGTACCTTCATGTGTGTGTGTGTATGTGTTAATTATCCGAAAATATCCAGACGCTTACACATTAGACAAAATCGATACACCGATTGGTCTATAAATAAACACAAATATGCTATCAATTTTCACTATCGGAAATAATATTACGTCAGCCGACTAAATCTTTTCAATTTTCGCAGTTTTTTTAATTGTTGATATACGTATGGAAGCCTTTTTCTAACAGACTCAATTTTCATAGTTAAAAAAGAAAATATTTTTTTCAATTTATTTTATGTATTACGTAATTCGTAAATCAAAGCTTATCCTTGTTAAAAAAACACATCTTTCTCGTCCCCATTTGGGACACCCAATCCATAAGCTCTAGCGCTAAATTCTTTCTCTCTCCAGCCCAATGCCCCTAGCTCCCTCTAGTAAATTATCTAAAAACTTTCGATTAATATCCGCCCAGTTAGAAATTGAATGAAGGGGGGAGCTAAAACACCGAAGGAAGCCTGATACATAAATAAAAAAAAAAAAAAAAAAAAATAACGAAAAATACCAGGCTTCCCAAGGGGTGTTTTGCTGTTTTTGACTTCAAATCTCCGGAGACACGACCTTTTTGTATTCGGAAACAGTGACTATAACCCCACTTCTTCAATCTAAGACCACTTTTGACAGTCCCAAAGGTGGTATATGACCAGAGGACATTGTATGCAGAAACATTATTGCAAACACTGTGGACCAAGATCAGTCTCCTTCTTGTTTTGTCTGCGCAGTTCTCTATGAGAGTTTATAGGCTACAAAGGCTGTCACACCTATTCCCAGGATAATGAAGGCAATCTCGCGGTCTCTCTGGTCGTCACTCGGTTAGTAAAAAGTCTGAGAGCTGGGGTTCGGGGCCCAGGTCAGCAAGGCTGACATTTTTACCGGTGACCTGAGCATACAGGCGCATTGCGTCATCGACGTCTTTGAAAAGTAGAAGTAAAACAAAGATCAGGAATTGATACAATTAACTTACTCCACCCACCAAAGACACCAGAGGGAAAGAAACACAAACATTAAGCGACCAGACCATAATGGAAACCTAAACAAAGGAAGGCCATAAGGACAGTTACTTTCCCACAAAATGGCCATATGGCCATCCAAAATAAAGGACACAAGTGATACACACAGTAAGTAACAAACAACAATATAAATAAATCGCCACAAAAGAACCGCCTTGGAACGGTCAGTGGAAAGATTTCTACTGGGGGGGGGGGGGCTTAAATCGATTTTACGTGGCCACAATCCTCGCCCTTACTTCCGTCGCGATTTAGACAAATAATTTGTTCAGTCCGCATGAAGGCCTCCTAACTCATCAGTGCAACATCTCCGTGTTTACAAATAATAAAAAAACACAGAGGTGAGACAACGGTGAGGACTCAACTGCAAACAACCACTGAAATGCTGGAGCAAAAGAAAACCAACAGTTAGACTCCGATGGGCCCGACCAGAGACAGAGCATCAGGTACCAACCTACATTTCCTTGAATTAGATCTCTCTAATTCTCAATAAGCCTTTACGTTGGAACCGTCATAGAATCTGAGGCTTGACCCACCGGCGTGCAATTAAAGAGGGAAGCAAAGTTGCCAACCGTGATTGGGTTAACTACCATGCATGCAGTCTTTCGTATAACATCCATATTGTACCCAATCTTTTTATATTGAAGAATGATTTTACGAAATTGGGTGCTGAAGTCATTGCGGTTATATATTTTTCTGAATTTATATACTAAGTCACCATAAAATTTGGGTTCCGATAGACCTTGTTGCAGAAGAGATTTAAGTCCAATTTTGAATTTTGAAATTAAATCAGAATGGCGTCTATAAAATTTTGAAAAGGCTTTGCGTAGTTTATGGTACCTATAACCCTGATTAAGAAGTTTAGCCGGTAATAATTTACTACGAGTGTTGAAGCCAGTTGCATGACTACATGAAAGTTCGAACGTGTGCCCCTGGCGGCGGAGTTCCTCAGTGATAAAATCAATACGCTCGGTCTGTTTTCGAGACCATTCTGCCTGTGCAGCCTGCAATTCTTCGACAGCTTTATCGTGACGCTATCGTACTTCGACCACGCCAGATTTTGACAACATGGAGAACAAGTAGTTCGATTCAGAGAACGCCAGAGCGTTCACTAGGGCACTGCCAACAAGCATAGCAATACTCGCCATTACTTCATGATATCAGCAGGTATCATCCCCTGTTTAATTAGCATGTCTTTGGTTGCCATGGCGAGAGCGACGTCAACTATAGCCATGCCAACGTCGCGGGGTATGAAGTCTAGTTTCGGGGGGGGGGGGTACCCCCATCGCCATCTTGCCAAGCCGGGCGTATCGCACAGCGATGCCACTGGCGACTGCGCTATGGTAGAGCGCGTTTACAAGCATTTTACCATCAGTTGCCGGTGTTGTCATTATTGCTACGCAACGGGCTTCACTCCATATAGAATGGGTCTGGGCTTGTCCTTAATTGTGTTTGCTGCGAAACAACAAGCCGCTTTGGCATCGACGCTGTCGATGAGTCAACGGGGGTGCCACTTGTGGCGTTTGTACAACCTGTGTGGCGCGCAAGCGCAGAAGAAACATGAGTGCACCGCCAGTAAGACAAGCCCCAATAATCCATGGTGTCCAGTCGGTTAGTCCATGGTTGTAAGCTGCACCACTAGGTGACGGTTCCTTTGAGACCGCTTCCTTTGGAGGAATACTGACATCAGCTGCGCTGACTGGTGGACGAAATCAGTCTTTAGCCGTCCGAAGCTGTTCGAGCAGCCGTGCCTGTTTGGCCTTTCTGGTAGCAGCTCCAGCACGCCCGGCCGCCACTTTTTTCCGATCCTTAACCGTGTTGCTTCGCAAAGGCTTGGGGGTCGTAACTCTGGCTGCCGGACTCTGTGCTGTCTCTCGGTTCTCCTGTTGCTCCGCAACAATCTGCTCGTTCTCCGACATCGTTTATGTCATAAATGGTAATAGGGCATTGATGTCCAAATCGACAGTGCTTCACTGTAGTAAGCGCGGTAGTTAGCGGCGCCAAGTACATGCCATAGCGATGGTAGAGCACTGCTAAGTGCGTGTCCGACAAACGGGTCACCCTCGAGGTCAGCAATATGACCAGGTTGGTTTTCGGCCGGTATCGGGAGAGATGCCAGCCCCGTATAAAGCTGGAGCGCTGTATGCCCCAGCGTCTTCGTCATCGCTGTCCCAAGCCTTGTTTCATAGCAGGCGTAAAGCTTTTCGATTTCGCTATTGTCCAGAGCGTCGATCTGTTCTGCGGTGAGGACGTTCCCATGGACCACTAGTCTATATTACTTGGCTTGGCCTCCCGCTACCAATGCGGCGAGCCTTTCGCGGTAATTTTGCACCCGGTCCTCGAGGAGCGGCTCCTCATGGCCGTCTGACGTCGCTGCCGTTCCTTCCGAGGTTGGGGATCCACAGTTCTGCCTTTGCTCTGTCGTTCCTATCAGCTCATTGATCAGTTCGTCACAGTCCAAAGCTATTGCTTTGCGATTCATTGCGAGTTTGCGGACCAGTCTAATATAGTGTCGAAAGCGCTGAAGAAGCGTGCGTGTATGTTAACACACATCCGAATAATGTAAACATACTGCCTAGCAATATAGAACAGCAGCACCAGCTGCGAGCCAAGCACTGTGATTGGCAGTCCTTCAGTTACTTCGTACATTACTTAACACCATATAAGCAGCTGGTTGGTCTGTCTTTAATAAAAGATTAGCATGCTTTATCTCGGCTAACTGCTGCCTCACCGACGCCCGCTGTTCTCGTGTGGAGATCACGTCATTCTCGCGCAAGCATGTTTCGAATGAATCACGATCCTTGCAGTGAAACAAACAGACCCAGCGCGTCTGCTCGCGCAAGTCCTTCAGGACGAAGTTGTACTTTTGGGTGAGGACCCAGACCCTCTGGTCGGCGTGGCGGCCCGAGAACGCTAGCTCTGACAACATGTCTTTCTTTTTCGTCAAAGCCTTCGTGACCGAGCAGTCATCGATGATATATAAGGTAGGCTCGCCCATAAACATCTGGTAAAACGCTCGCAGGTAATCGTGAAGGCGCTTGCCGGGGTCTAGAACGTAGACCTCAGGATCGGTCCAGATCCATGGGAGCTTGTATGTTTTATTATACTTTATGGTGGGGCAGAGGACCACGATGTGCCGAAAGAACTCCCGGTAGGGGCCATCAAGCAGATCGAGGATATAAACGGGTTTTCCGCATCCCGTTTGCCCGCATATTGTCACCGAATGGGCCGTGCGCGGTAGGAGATTCATTAATCGTTCCTCAGAAACATTAATAGACCGCTGAGACGAACCGGCCATTTTCAATGTTAAGCTGTGCATCTATGATGACCTAGAGGTAGCTGTTCAATGCGCCAGCAACCTCGGCTATTTTCGTTATCTGGATGGTCACATCTTCGCTGGCATTCTCTATCCGCCTGCCGGAGCCGTGGAGCCGGTCGTCGTCGCTTGTCCTGATGTCAAGCCGCAGCGCGTACTTGCTCGTGAGGTATTCCGCAAGGCTGACGTCGGCTAGGGCAAGGTCTTTTTCGACCGTTGCCACTTCAGGGTCTCGCTTGTTACCGGCTGCGAAGAGCTTCCTCGCTTCATCAAACATCTGGGAAGAGCGCATCCCTTGGCTGAAGAGTTGGTTGGGGATCTCCTCGATTGTGACCTCGACCTTGGCGATTTTCGGGTTATAGAAGGCCTCTGTGTCGCGAGCGAAGGGCTGTTACGCGGCTTCATCCTCAAAGATGCCCTTCATGCTGCGGACGGGCACGTTGAGATTGATATTCCAGAGGGTGTCGCTCTTGTCTTTACCGATTTTGCGGTGCCGAAGTACCCTGTCGTACAGGATCGAAATGAGGCTTCTGTACTGAGTGTTAATCATTTGAGCCAGCTCCGGCAGGGTGACCATGTCATACTCAAGACAGATGTTTTCAATGTCGAAAGAGACACCTCTGCCTGTGGCCTGGATCACACGGTTGTAGTCGTTGAACGTGAGCTCATACTCGAGTCGGTCGCCCAGCGCGCTCTGGTAGAATGGCATTAGGCTCTCAAGTAGCCCGAAGTGTAGTGGGATCTAGAAACGATTGCCGAAAGCATCGGTGATGGCTTTGTCCGCTAGAACGGACTCATCTTTGTTGCCAGCATTGATTCGGATCCTCGTCGTATTTTGGTTTTCCGACGTATCAATGCCTTGGTACTGGCCATTTTTCCTCTCTGAAGCCGTCCTCCAGAGATCGCGGTAGCAGCGGTACACATCACTATCGTCGATGCTGGGGACCTCGTTCCCCGAGATTTTAATAGCGGTCTTTTTCACGAGGTCGCGGCCTAGGTTCTGAACCAAGGTCCTATAGGCATCTTCGCTGTGCAGCTTTATCGCGAAGGCCAACCTCGCGGTCCCGGGGACCGCTAACATCATGTTGGCCGAGGTTGGGGAATCGAACGAGAAGCTGCTGGTTCGGGACAATCGTGCTGGGGGTGTTAGTTATCGACGCTGATTGCCTCACCCCTTTCACCCCAAGGGGTTCGCGGAGGCACCGGTAGGGGTCAAGCTTTCGTCCGTACTTACTTGATGACATGGTGTCAGCTTCGTTGACGCTCGACAAAGTCGTCTGTTTTAAAGATGCGCGCAAACCTTCAAATGAACATACTTGTTACATAAATATGACTGACTTTGATTTCGAAAACCCAACGTTCGACCCCGACGGGCCCGACCCTTATGATGACGCCAACTATGATGTGCCCAACCTGCCAGACGCTGTTATGGACCCACCACCGGACGTCGAGCAAGGACTACGCGCGGCTGGGGACAATCTTCAGAACCTCCGAGGCGAGTTAAGACGGGCAGCACTTTCTGACCAGAATAGGCGCCTGGTCGATACTTTCTACAAAGATGTGAGCCGTGCTTATAAAGGGTTGCGCCTCGAAGGCAGTATCGACTTTGACCAGTTTGAGATAGTTGATGATGGTAGAAACACTCTATTCGACCCCCGGCGACAAAAAGATTCATATCGCTGCGACAAGGGGAGGATTCGGGTTTCTGGCTCTGTCCACACTGGCCTCTAGATATGGAAACAGGGGCGTAAATGCAATTCGGCAATCACTGGGGCTAACTGACTGTCAATCGAATATGCCGCGTCTCCACAAAGAGGCTGTGGATACACTCCAAAAAAGCAGAGGAAACCCTCCAAAAAAACATTGAATCCGTCGAGATGACAGAGCTCCCCGGCGTAGCCCACGACGTTATTCAAACAACAGGAGATGTCGAGACCGCATTGAAGACAATTGATGATCAGCCTATCGACACCGCGTGGGTCACCCAGTCCAAAAGAGAGCTCGCTGGGCTTGAAAAGGCCATGACTCGAACCCGAGATGAGTTGGCGAACAACCTGGCAAAGCTGTCAAAGGTCGACGAGGTAAAATGCCAATTAGAAAAACACTTTGCCAGGGAGCGGCGGAAACGGACGGAAACGGACGACCCCGATGATGATGATGATTTCGTGTTTAACGACGCGTCAACCCTCTTTGTGGGTCATAAGCGTCAAACGGTTAATGGTTGACGGCAATAGAATTATGAGGATATTAAAAATAATAAGTTAGTTTGATATGTATAAATATCTTAAACAGTTAAATCTTATGAAAAAGTCCAATTTCTTTTAAGAATAAAATAATGTTTTCAAAAGGTACATCTTGAAACAATTGTTGCAAAGTGTCAGCTTTGAAGTATAAGTTACGGGACTGTGAAAAGTCTACACATTCAATTAAAATATGTTTCACAGTGAATGGCTGATCACAGCCTACACAGGAAGGCTGTTCATCACCATTTAAAATAAAAGAGTGAGTAACTCTAGTATGGCCAATGCGCAGTCGTGTTAATACTTAGTCTACATCCTCTTTCCTGGAAATCTGTGGAGGAGAGCATTTTGTTCCAACGACAGGTTTAATGGCATGGAGTTTGTTATTTATTGCACGGTCCCATTCGCCTTGCCATTCCGACAAGATGTATCTATTGATAAATGGTTTAAAATTATTAAAAGGAATTTTAAAAACAGACGGATCAAGATTGAGCGATTCCTTTGCTTTCTTGTCAGCTGACTCATTGCCGGCAATGCTAATATGGCTGGGAAGCCAACAAAACAAGATTTGGTGCGTTTTAGAAATTTCATGATGTTTTTCGATCAGTTTTTGTATTCGAGGATTTTTAGATGATGAATGGTCTAAAGCCTTAAGCACAGAAAGTGAATCAGAAAATATAATTGCTTTTTGAAATGATGAAGAACTGATAAAATCTAAAGCTAGGTCTATTGCTTTGGCTTCAGCTGTAAAAATAGATGAACCATCTGGAAGGCGCAAGGTTTGGTGCGTATCTTGAGAAACATACGCACAACCAACTTTTTCTCCTTCTTTGGAACCATCAGTATAGACTTGCTGGTAATCATTATAACGTGACTGCAATACCTGAAAGTTTTGTTTGAGTAGCATTGGATTAGATTCGGATTTTTTACCATCATGTAAGTCAAACAGAATAGAAGGTTTTTTAATAAACCAAGACGGAACTTCCGCCGTTTCATGTTTTTGAATATTTTTAATATCGATACCTGAATTTTCTAGCAGTGGTAAAATACGTAATCCAAAAGGTTTGATTGCTGTGGGTTTAGTTTCATACTTATCCACAAATTGAGGTGGAAATGAAATTTTGGATGCCGGGTTAGCTGGATTAGCAGCAAGTCTAATAGCATATTGAAGAGAAAGTTTCTCTCTGCGCGAAGTTAAAGATGGTTCACCTGCTTCTACATAAAGGCTTAATACGGGAGAAGTACGAAAGGCTCCCATAGCCAGACGAAGGCCTTGGTGATGGATAGTATCCAATGATTTTAAATAGGACTTTCTGGCAGAACCATAAACAACAGACCCATAATCTAATTTAGATCTTATTAAAGACCGGTAAAGATGTAATAAAGTATACCGATCTGCTCCCCAACTTGTATGGGCTAAAACTTTCAAAAGATTCAAAGCTTTTAAGCATTTCGCTTTAAGATATTTAATATGGGGAATAAAAGATAACTTTTGATCAAATATGACCCCAAGAAATTTGGCTTCTTCAACAACAGGAATTTGTGATCCGTATAAAAACAAGGAAGGATGTTCGTGTTTCTTCCGTAGTTTACAAAAATGAACACACTGCGTTTTCGACTTGGAGAACTTGAAACCATTTTTATCAGTCCATTCTTCTATTCGTTTTAAATTTTGTTGCAACTTTCGTTCAATTGTTTTCATATTTTTTGAACGGTAACATATACAGAAATCGTCAACATACAAGGAACAATCAGTTTTGTCGTCCAAACATTGTACAATATTGTTTATTTTGATGTTAAATAGCGTAGTTGAAAGAATACTACCCTGTGGGACACCCTGTTCTTGATCATAGAAATCTGACACGGTAGACCCCACACGCACCTGAAACATGCGCTCTCCTAAAAAGCTTTCAATAAAACTGGGAAGTTTTCCTCTTAAGCCAATGTTATGGAGATCTTTCAATATACCATAACGCCATGTTGTATCATATGCTTTCTCCAAGTCGAAAAAGACAGCTACTACGTGTTCTTCGTTAATAAAAGCATCACGTATAAATGTTTCTAGTCTTATTAAATTGTCATTGGTACTACGTTCCGAACGAAAACCCGATTGATATTCTGAAATGAGGTTGTTGGACTCTAAGTACCAGACTAATCTCTTGTTTATCATTCTCTCCAATGTTTTACACAAACAACTTGTCAAAGCTATCGGTCGATAATTTGTAGGCTCTGCATGTTCTTTCCCTGGTTTCGGAATTGGTACCACTGTAGCTACACGCCAGCTCTCAGGACAGACCCCCGTTTCCCAAATATTATTAAAGATATCTAAAAGTGTTGTAAGAGAACTTTTTGGCAGATGCTTAAGCATCTGATAATGAATTTCATCGGGGCCGGTTGCCGAATCATGTGATTTTTCAATGGCTTCAACTAGTTCGGATAAGTTAAAAGGTGTGTTGTATTCTTCGTGATTAAGGGATTTGAAGTTAAGTTTTCTTTTCTCCTGGTCCTTTTTGAAAGTTTTAAAAGTGTCAGAATAATTACGCGATGATGAATTTCTCAGGAATGTGCTCCCAAGAGTATCTGAAATATCTTTTTTTGTTGAAGCTATTGTGTCAAATTCAGTATTTAAATGTGTAAAACTAGAGGACTTTGTTTTTCCTGAAAATTTTCGTACCATATCCCAAACCTTTTTAATGGGGGTTTTGTAGTTTAATTTTTAGACATATTCTCTCCATGACTTTCGTTTTGAAGCTCGGATTGTTCGCCGAGCTTTAGCTCTAAAAACTTTTACGTCGTTTAGCTTTTCTGAAGTGGGACCTTTGCAGAACTTATTTAGCAGAGCCTGTTTACGCTTTTTAATAGCTTCTTTACAGTCACCATTAAACCAAGGCTTGCTTTTCTTAGTATTTGTGGAGGTCTTTGGAATGCATTGTTCCGATATATTAATAAGTGTATCTGTGAAATCAGAAACAATGTCGGATGATTCATTAAATTGATCAAATGATAACTCTTCTTCACATAAATTATGGAATAATTCCCAGTCGGCTTTATTCATTTTCCACTTCTGGTTACAGTCCTCATCTGGTTCGTTTACGCTCTCAATTATAACAGGGAAGTGATCACTTCCGCACTGATCGTCATGAACAGACCAGTCATAGTCTAAGAAGAGAGATGGGTGACACAAAGAGAGATCTAAAGAAGATAAATGACCTGTCGCAGGGTGAAGGTAAGTATAAGATTTATCATTCATCAAGCAAAGATCGTTCTTTGCAATAAAATCTTCAACAAGTGTTCCTCTGTTATTGATATCTTTACAGCCCTATAGAATATTGTGACCATTGAAGTCGCCAACTAAAAGATATGGCGATGGAAGTTGACTCAGCAATGAGTCAAGATGTTCGGGCTTTAAAGAAAATGAGGGTGGGATATATAGAGAGCAAATTGTAGTTTCTTTATCCAGAGAAACCGATACTGCTACAGCTTGTAGGTCTGTTTTTAATTTGATCTCTCTTTGTGGTGAACATGATTTAACAAAAGTTGAACTGCCACCAGATGGTTTGTTACCATCAGAATAGATAAAGTTGTATGTATTGAAACCCCTAACATCGATGTTGTCATTAATGTTTAAAAAAGTTTCTTGCAAACAAAACACCGATGGGGTTAGTAGCGAAATAAGTAATAAGAGTTCCCCGTACATCAACCATAGTGCAGTTTATATTTTACGTTTGGTCCTTTGAGATCAGCGTGAATATTCTGAGAAATCAGAAATAAATTATTGGTTTAGACTCATATTCTAGACAGGTTTTTAATTATTTGGACCCACTTTTGATTTATATCGGTCTTTGAATCGACTGCCTATTCGAAATTCGCAAAATTGCAGTATGTTTCCTCTGGCTTTCTTTGCCGGATCATTACAGGGTCACTGATGAGGCTTTATTAGCCGAAACTACGTAGTATGACCCATCTTCTTTCTTATGAATGTTTTCATTGCTCTTAAAGGATATCATTTTAGATTTTTATTCATTATAATTCGATTTAAGACCTCGACAATTCCATTGTATTATTTGTGTTTTAAATCCATTTTAAGGAGAAATATTAAAAAGACTAGAAACTATTATGGAGGTGCAATTGGTGATATAGATCTGCTACCACCAGCTCGTGGTGTGGCTGACCTCGATCTGTTATTGCCACTTGGTGATGATGGAGTTTCAGTCAACTCCATATCACTGTCACTCAAAGATCCGAATCTGTTCTGAAATCTTATATTGTCTCTTTCCATTTTACGTTGTCTGTCTGTTTGTCTTTGAGACAATTGATGTTTTTTGATCGGATCTTCCGATCCCTTATTAGTTCGACTTGAGTCGGGTTTCTCTTTTACATTCGGCGCTGGCTTCGGTACGGTCGCTGTCGACCGATCCGAAGCAACCTGGATTGCGCCTTTTGATAAATTGATTGAAGTTTGTGGTGCTGGAGTGGGTTTACTCCATGCACCAGATTTTTTCAGTTCAGCTATGTATGATTCAGCAGTCTGTGTTTCGAAGCTGGTACATTTTACACCATCACCCTTTGTGATGCTGGCGAAACTGGTGGTTGGTGTTATGTATCGCTCTTCGACAATTTTCCGCGCTTCTGGGAATGTTATCCCCCTTTGGTATTTGACGGTGAGTATTTCTTTTTCTTTTTTCCACGCCGGACAGTCTCGGGAGAAAACAGCGTGTTTGCCATCACAATTTACGCATTTGGGTTCATTTTTGCAGTTGAGGTGATTATCAACATGCTTTTCTTCACCACAATTTGGACAGAGTTTTTTTCTCTGACATCTGCTTTCGTGATGGCCAAAAGCCTGACAAGAGTAACATCTAAGAGGATTTGGGATGTATACCTCTACATTAATGGAAAGATATGCTACTTTGATTTTCTTGGGTAGAATTGGTGTACTAAAAGTCAACACATAAGTAGCTGTTGGTTTTAGTACACCACTTCTACGGACCTTGATGTTACGAACACCAACAACTCCTTGATCTTTCAAGTTCTCAATGATCTCTTCATCTGTACAAGGACGCAGTTCTGGACTGCGAATCACTCCTTTGGATGAGTTTAGCGTGTTATGAAGAGATATTTTGATTGGAAGATCAAAGAGTTTCTTGGTGGCGAGAAGACTTGTGATTTGCTGTTTTCTCTCGAGTTCCAAGAGAAGGTCACCTGATCTGAGTGTTTTAATGCTCTTTGGGTGTCCGGCTATGGCGTGTATACATTTCTCGATTACAAAGGGAGAAAGGCTTGACACAGTTCGAGTATCGTCAAGCGACGTGACGACCAAGAAACGCGGAACATTGTCGAAGTTTGGTTTAGCAGACTGCTGACTAGATTGTTGACTTGACTGCTGACTGGATTGTTGACTGTGTTCATCCGATTCGGATGAATCCTCTTGTTTTTTACGTTTAGGTGCGTTGTGGTTAGGTGATTTGCGGTTGTGTTTTTTTCCATAAGCCATATGAAAAAAATTCTAGTTTCGTCCCAAGTGCCCTCCGCCCTCCGTGGAGCCCTACAAGGGAACACCATAATGGAGTGGTTATCCAACTCGCAGGTGTTAGAGATACACGTGAGATATACTCGTATAAACAAAATGCCTACACGATTGATCCGTTAAGCCACCGCCTTCTAGAGATAAAAAGACAGAAAAGGGTAAGGTAAATGGGCATATGGTTGGTATCAGGAAAGATACAAAAAGAATTGAAGAGAAAGCAAAGCGGTATCTCTAGGGCTCGGCGTGACCAGCCGATTGACCGTGCCGGACCGCACGGCCACCCGTCTACACCGAAAAGCCAGGCCAAAGAGGCGTGTTGGGCACCTGAAACACCGCCACCTCAGGTAACCCTCAACCTCCAGGTTCCCTTCTTCCGGCTTACAGGACGCCACCCACGGCAAACGGGTGGTACTTCCTTTAGCTCTTCCCAGTGGGCACAGAGACCACAGCGGCAATGTGCCCAGTGGGAATTGAGCCCCCAGGGCCACGGCAAGGCAGGAAGTCTAATACCTGGGGGGGGGGGACGACCCCGAGATGCAGCAGGAGATTCAAGACCGAATCAGGAAACTGGAGGGCGATCTCTCTGACATCGAAATCGAAAGACAGTCGAGGCTCGAAGCCCTCTATACGAACAGAGAAGCTCTCCGGTCCCAGATTAACAGAATCCGTGAGACATTCAGGCGGCTCCTTCATGAAGACAAGACGCTGGCTGAGCGAATACGGACACTCGTTTGCGAACAGGGGATAACGATCGTGAGCATCCTTACAGCGGTTGGGATGGCAATTTCGACCCTAGTGCTTGCGCTGACCGGCGGCGGGGGGAGTGTACCGGCTCCGGCTCCCAGGCCACCCGTCAAGGTTGGGGTCAAGGAGTGGGTAGAAAGCATTTACAGTACCACGGGCGTGCCCTGGCAAATTTAGCAGGCAAGGCCGCGGCTGCCCTGCCCGGAATCATCGGGTCCATCGTCTCTCGGCTCTTGAGCACGCTAGGGAAGGCCGCTTCGTGGCTCGCAGATAATTTGTGGGCCTTGGTCATCGGCGTTGGGGCCCTTCTTCTCGTGACTGCACGGGACTGGCTAGCGCGCGACCAACCAAAGCACCACTAAGCCAACCCCGATCCCTGCGACTATAAGAGCTGTTTTTTCTTCTTCATGATCGAGACCGGATTTCCGGTCCGGAGCAACCGCGGCAGACGTAGGCGACCCTTCGGGCGGTGGCCCTGTGAGTACTGGCGGATCGGTCCCGGCTGGTGCGGCAGTATTCCCCTGGAATGTCCTATCGACTTTAGAGGCAGGTTGAATCAGTGCCGCCTTGTTTATTCCTGGGTTGCGGCCGATAGCAGCGTCTGACCCCGCTATTCGGATTTGGTTATTATAACCTTGGACATTGTCTGGATGGAGTGCCTTGTCGCTCGGCATCAAGTAGAACGCTCTCCCGCAGGCGTAATCTAGTGGTGTGGATGCATATTGCAACGTCTTTTGATAGCGATCGATGCTGCTGGGGATATAGACGGGTGAGGCGATGGCGTCTTAAAGATTCGCCGTAAACTGCTTTTGGGCGTCGAACCACTTTCCGACTTGGAGAATCTTGGAACGGGTCTGAGCTTGCGCTCCCAAGATTGCTCAAACGTAAGTCCGAATCGAGTCGTTGAGGCGCGAGACACCCGCTTGCATGAAGCCATCTGATTTATCGAGAATGAACATCGTCCACGCCTTTGAAATATCCGCATTATGGTGTATGGCATCCTTCGGGTGAAAGAAGGGCCCATCGGTGTCACGACAAGGTGTTTCTTATCTTATAGGCATGAAATTACTTGTTCTCTTACAAGAGAGCAATACTGACATGTTTACAAGTTAACCGAATTTTTATATATTTTTTTTTGCCTACGGTAGCTAGGTCTTGTCAAGAAAACCGTCCATTTATTTTTTCCTTGATAAACGTAGGTTTCTTTCTTCGTTCTTTTCGGACGGTTTCGGACCTGCACACAGCTAAACACATGTTCTTGATGGAAGTTACGTCTGTCAAATCAGACAGATCCTGTTAAGAAGGCGTATTTTCTAACCAACTAACCTTCTTGAACCCTCTGTTATTCTCTGCTGGCTGGCCTATGCAGTACTCCATACAGGTGACATGTCGATCAGGCGATCCGACTTTTGCGAGCTATTGTAGCAAGGCCATCGCATGATCATATACGTGTACTGACACATCCCTATATAAGTAACTGACCGCTCAACATCGGGTGTGGGACATTATTTCCAGAGCCGATGTTGCAGTATCGAGCATAGGCCGATAGCAGTGAGTATAATGATTTTTTATTTGTTATCTTTGATTCTTAGATGCAGCGCTATTCTTGCTAGTCAGTATCCTTCTTGTGTTAATATTGCCATATTTTCCCTGTACAGCACATAAGGGTGGCAGCTTAGTGTTGCGCATAGCAGAAATGGGGTTTAAGCGCTGAATCTATTGCTTACATTGATCGCCATCTATTGTAAGGGTAGCTAATTTTGGCGATTTATGTACCGTTCATTGTAGGGGCAGATAACTGCGTTAGGATTAAAAGTTACCGTGTATGACGCCGTTTGTTCATAGGGCACGCACTCACGCACGCACGCATCTTTTTGCAATATAATTTGTGTAGATTCTGATCAGGCGCAGTTAAACGGCACACACACCATTATCTGCGCTTCATTGCATTGAAGGCCCTGATCAGACGCAACACTGATTTTTTCGCAGTAATATTATTGTACATTTTTTTTATCTTCTTTCGTTGGAAAGTAGAAGTAAAACAAAGATCAGGAATCGATACAATTAACTTACTCCACCCATCAAAGACACGAAAGGGAAAGAAACACAAACATTAAGCGACCAGACCATAATGGAAACCCAAACAAAGGAAGACCATAAGGACAGTTACTTTCCCACAAAATGGCCATATAGCCATCCAAAATAAAAAGACACAAGTGATACACACAGTAAGTAACAAACAACACCATAAATAAATCGCCACAGAAGAACCGCCTTTGAACGGTCAGTGGAATGATTTCCACTGGGGGGCTTAAATCGATTTTACGTGGCCACAATCCTCGCCCTTACTTCCGTCGCGATTTAGACAAATAATTTGTTCAGTCCGCATGAAGGCCTCCTAACTCATCAGTGCAACATCTCCGTGAACACAAAAAAATCAAAGAACCACAGAGGTGAGACAACGGTGAGGACTCGACAGCAAGAAACCACTGAAATGCTGGAGCAAAAGAAAACCAACAGTTAGACTCCAATGGTCCTGACCAGAGACTGTTCAGATTCAATGAAAGCTTTAATGAAATATTGTTAGGGTGCATTTTCTGTAGACCCTGATCAGACGCCACCTGCGTCTACGCGCGATATGTTTTTTATCAATCATATGGCTCCAAGCAGATTTTCCAGTTATTATTTACAGGGGAGTACATTTTTCTCGCCGGTCTAGCCTGTAAGATTGGGCGAGCATACTGTTCTCCATGATGTTTGACAAAATGATATCCTTTACTCGTCGTGGTTGGCAAAGCGAGGAGTCCCAGCATATTCGGCTGGTTGTCATCATGAGGGAGTACCCTTCATTCTTAGTTTAGAGTCGGCGTACTTATATCAGAGTACTCCGAGCGATTCATTGTCGCTGCGATGTTAATATGACGTGGATGCATTCATTTTTCCGTGTTTCTGCTTTGGCATGCGGATCGTGGGTACTCGTTAGAACAACGCGCAGTGATACTGTTCTAACGTGTGGGTGCGGTCCGTATTCTGGGCAGAAGTAGGGAACAATGGCAGACTTTTCACCGTCATTTTCAGCCATATGTTTTGTTAGAAGAACATTATATTTATTGTAACGCATTGGTTGTTTGCGCAATGGCGTTTTAAGGACAATTTCAATCATTTAAAAGTGTAATGTTTCTGCATTTTATTTGTACATGTATAAGCTCGTTTCTTACGTGTGATAGTTTTGTCTTAAATATAGTAAGCTCTGGTGCACGGAGGTTATATCAGTCCCACCACGTGTATTCGGTCGCAACGTCGTGACGTCAAATTGACGCTGACGTCATGACCGTTGACGTCGAATATACGTTGATATAACGCTCGCTTGCCCGCTCCTAGTAATCTGTGTATGCAGGTTTGCCGTGCAGTGAGGGGTGGCTTTCAATTATCGCATTTGTCAAAGGTCAAATTATCTTGAAAGTTTCACAACCCCCACTTGCGCGGGCATGGCATCCCACATCAGGGAGAGAATATGAAAAGTTGAGGTTAGCAGAAATTATTATGAGATGTTCGTTAATTTCAGACATCTACAAGGGTTATAAGATCTACCATGGCCTGTGGCCCGTAGTAGCATCTAATCTACTACTTCGTCAAGCAAAGACGGTAATCCATACTTGACGTAGAGTCAGATAAACGAATCTCTAACCTGAAGGACGCATCTCCAACATGAAGTACACATACAGTCGTATGAAGGACGCATAAAGGCGTCGCGTAACTTCAAGAGAGATCTCCTTAAACGTGTATAGTTAAAAAAATGAACATATATTCGAATCCTAAAATGGAAACAGATAAGGAATTAACTTATTGCTCCTAAGAGCATTATGCGCATGGCCATACGTAACTTTTTTTCGTGAGTGTGAGTGTGTGTTGTGTGCTGTTTTATTGAAGTGACGTTGTAAATAAATATTTGTGTTACTTGGACTTTGTTCTTTCTCGATTAGACCACCCCTCGTCTATCTTGACGCACGCTGCCTTTGGGTGTGTGTGAGGCTGAACTGAGCCGCGGGCCAGCTCAACCTCCCACTCACCAGAAGTCATGTGACATTGGTGTCAGAAGTGGGATAAGGTCTTTGAAAGAAAGTGCAGGTCTTAAGTTATTAACGGGCTCATTTGCATGTGTTGTTGTCATATTCCAAGAGCCCATTCATTCATATTTTTGTGGATGTAGCGGCTTGTGATATGAAGCTACATGTATGTTCAAGTACTGTTATAGTACTGTGAAATCATGTAAATCAAAATCATGTAAGGATTTAGTAACTTAACTAAAGGGAATACTGAGATACAGCTTCATCCTTTTCTCGGATGGTGGTTAGAGTTTCCAATTATTTACGTCAGGCTTGTGTTACCGCTCAATGTTCCGTTGTGTATGTCCCTTATAGCTTCCCGTCGTTGCGTGCTTTTTGTTGAGTTTTCCCCTTTTGAATTCTGTTTCTTGTCCATGACGTCACGTAGGTCTAACATCAATATGACGTCAGAATAACGTTGTTTTTGACGTTCATCAGTGATATTGTGTTAATACGCGAGACGTAGCTTCAATGGTAATGATCATTTGGAGTCACGTTTATCATAACTCCAAAATAGGAACGAAACGCCAATTATGATGTTCAAATTTTGACGTTTTCATCAATTAAGCTTGCTTAACAACAATAAGTAGCTTGTTTGATCAGTATTTTATCTAGTCTTGTTCACAAGATAATTAACTCGTGATATATTTGCTAGTTTTATAGCATTTGCCATTTATATTTTGACCGACGTGTAATTATACGTCATTCCAAAATGGACAAGTTATTTGAACAAGGAACCCGCTTAGGTTATGAGGGGCAGGAACTCCAAAATTGGGTTAAGGAACAGCAGGCATTTGAATGGGAGGAAAGGGTCCGCGTAAGAGAATTGGAGTTGGCTAAATTAGCTCAGGTAGAAAAGGATATAGAATTGGAGTTTGCTAAGGTAGAGAAGGATAGAGAATTGGAATTGGCTAGAATAGCTCATTTAGAGAAGGAAAGAGAATTGGAATTGACTAAATTGGCCCATGAGAAGGAAATAGCGGAGTTGAACATAAGGTTGGAACGCGAACGTTTGATGGCAAACGTTAAAATCGCGCATGAACACACTGAGAAAGCAGCGCGGGCTAAGGATCCTAAGTTGCCTTACTTCGACGAGGCAAAGGATAAGATGGATAGTTACATTTCGCGGTTTGAGAAATACGCGACCGCGAATAAGTGGGGAAACAGATCTTTGGGCTATAAGTTTGAGTGCATTATTGAAAGGCCGTGCCCTGGAAGTTTATGATAGGCTCTCAAATGAAGATGCAAATGATTATGTTAAGCTCAAAGAGGCATGGCTGAAAACTTTGACATGACTGAAAGAGGTTTCCGGAAAAAGTTTCGTTACGAGAGACCGTTTAAGAGTGAGACTTTCAAACAGTTCAGTGGCAGACTGAGAAGTTATTTTGATAAGTAGTTGTCCCTTGGTAATGTTACGAAATCATATGACGCAGTCTGTGATTTTATGGCAAGGGATCAATGTTTGGAAAGTTGCAATGGGGAATTGTACGTTCATTTGAAGCCTAGAGAATTTGAAAGTGTATCTGACATGGCTAGGGAGGCTGATCTCTTTGCGGAAGCGAGAGGCGGTGTCCTTAGCTGTGTGTCGGAGGCAGCACAAGGCGGGAAAGGGGGACCTCAAAATAAGCCCAACGATCTAAACAAAAATAATGATGCCACTTCCGGTAAGAAACCGGACATAAAATGTAGTATATGCGGTAAGGCGCACTTAACATTTAAGTGCTGGAACCACCCCAGCCGTAAGATGGTTTCGAGCGCGAATATAGAGGAAAATAAAACGGTTGACAATACGGCTGAACATAATATTGGTCGTGGTGCTAACCGCGGACGCGGAAGAGGTAGAGGAGATTATCGCGGACGCGGTAGAGGAATGGATCAGAACCAAAACAGTAGTACAGTTAAGGGAGATCATCAGATAAGCTTTTGTAGAGCAAATTGTAATAATAACAATGACCCTATTATTGATAGTGATATGCAGAGTGCTTATCCAGTGAAAGATGTCTCTTGTTGTTACTTTTTTGAGTAAGGATAAGGAAGGGGTTTGTTATTTCTTGAAGTCTAGGTTACCCCCAGCTTCTGGTTTGGTGAATGGGAAAAAGGTAGTGGTATTACGAGATACTGGGTGTACTGGTGTGGTAATTCGTAGATGTTTGGTATCTGATCAGTTGATTGATAAGGAATCTGAGGTCACATTGATTGATCAGACTTCCAATGTTTGTCCTATGGCACTAATTGATATAGATTGTCCCTTTTTCAAAGGTACTACTGAGGCATTATGCATGGATGATACACTTTTCGACTTGGTTATTGGTAAATTGACGGTTCTAAGCTGCCTGATATGTCACATTTCTCGGCAGTTAATTCAGCTAGTGTGGTTACCAGGTCACAAGCCAGGGATGAAGAAAAAGTGTATAGAAAACTTAAGTTCCCGGAACAGATTTTGAGTGGTGACAGGTGGTGACAGGTGGTGACAGGGAAACTTTCAAACTTGCTCAGCAGAGTGATTCTAGTTTGCACTTGATCCGGCGTAGTGTACAATCTGGGACGGTTTCGGTCACTAGAGGCTTGAATAGGGGTGAAGCTAAGTTTGTCAGTAAGAAAGACTTGATGTATAGGCAGTTCACTCTCGGCAATAAGACCTCATTACAACTTATTGTTCCTTCTGGTTATAGAGAAAAGGTTCTTAAATCCCATGAATCTTTATTGGCAGGACACTTGGGTATCAGAAAAACCTTTGACAGAGTTGTATCGGGAGTTTTATTGGCCTGGTGTTTGTGGCAATGTATCTAGGTTTTGTAAGTCGTGCGACATTTGCCAGAGAACCATACCGAAGGATCGTGTCCTTTAGGTACCTTTAGATAGAATGCCGATTATTAATACACCATTCAAGAGGGTGGCTGTTGATATTGTCGGTCCCATTGAACCTCGGTCTGATCGTTAGTCCCGGTACATTTTGACCTTAATTGATTATGCCACGCGATATCCTGAGGCAGTGGCATTGCCTAGTATTGAAACTGAGCGGGTAGCGGAGGCCCTTGTCGAGATGTTTAGTAGAGTTGGTGTACCTGATGAGTTGCTTTCAGACTGTGGTACCCAGTTTACCTCTGAGGTCATGAAGGAGGTCAGTAGGTTGCTGTCATTGCAGCAGTTAACGCCATCGATTTATCATCCGATTACAAATGGTTTAATTGAAAAATTTCATGCTTGCCTGAAGCAGATGCTGCGCAAGTTGAGTGCTGAACGACCCAGAGACTGGGATAAGTATTTACCAGCATTGTTGTTTGTTGTAAGAATAGTTCCTCAAGAGAGTCTTGGTTTCTCGCCTTTTGAACTGTTGTTTGGTCGTGATGTCAAAGGCCCAATGTCTATTTTGAGGGAACTTTGGTCAGAGGAGGTAGAGGACGAACAGGTGCATTCAACTTATCAAAATATGTTATTGATTTGAGGAACATAATTGAGAAAACGTGTAAATTAGCACATGAACACCTTAGGAAGGCTCAAATCAGGCAAAAAAGTACTATGATACGAGCGCAAAGTCGCGCCAGTTTAAAGTGGGAGACAAAGTTATCATTTTACTTCCCACTAGTAGCAACAAGTTGCTATTACAATGGAAAGGTCCGTATGTAGTTGAAGAGGTAGGTAATAAAATGGACTATAAAATTGGTGTAGAGGGGGTACTGAAGACATATCATGCAAATATGCTAAAGCAGTACGTCGAACGGCATACTGCGTCCCATTGCCTTTTGTCAGCAGAATCAGTACCTTCCACTGAGAACGACGAGAGCGACACACTATCATTAAATGATTGTATATTCCCATAAGGAACTGATAATGAATCATTTGAAGAAGTCCAAGTTTCGGCAAGTTAACGCCGGAAAAACAAGATGAAATTAAGTCGCTCATAAGTCAGTATCCGAACGTACTGACGAGTATACCGGGTCGTACTGACCTAATCAAACATGATATAAAACTGCGGATGACGGAACCAGTACGGTATAAGGGTTATGCTATCCCATATTAGACACGTGACGTCATGGAAAAGGAACTTCAGGAAATGCTTGAGTTTTATGTTATTGAGCCCTCGGTTTCGCCATATTCCTCGCCGATCGTTCTTGTACCAAAGAAGGACGGATCGATACGGTTTTGTATCGATTTCCGTAAGCTAAATAAGATTACGGAATTCGATGCAGAACCTATGCCGAATATGGAGGAAGTTATCAATAGAATGTCCGGCCATAGGTACTTCACGAAAATGGATCTTTGTAAAGGCTAATGGCAGTTAGTCCTCGCCGAGGCGGCAAAACCTCTCACTGCATTTGAAACTCCTAAAGGACTTTTCCAATTCAAAACCATGCCGCTTGGATTGGTAAATGCCACTGCTTCATTCTGTAGGCTGATGCGTAAGGTTTTGTGTGACCTTTCCAATGTTGACAGTTTTTTTGATGATATGTGGATTTTTACCCAAACATGGAGGGAGCATGTGACGTCTCTACGTCAGGTTCTTGACCGCCTCGGGTCAGCTGGTTTGACGGCGAAACCTTCGAAATGCATGACTGGGTTTGATAAGATTGATTGTCTCGGTCACAGTATCGTCGAGCAGACATTAAGACCGCAAGAAGACAAAATTCATGCCATTAAGGAGGCACCCAAACCCAAAACTAAGAAGCAGTTCAGATCTTTTCTTGGTTTGGCAGGGTTTTATCGGAGGTTTATCCCTAATTTCGCCACCATAGCTTCCCCGTTAACTGATTTGACAAAGGACAGACCTAACAACATCAAGGATTGGCAAGACTGTCATGAGAAAGCTTTTCAGACGTTGAAAAATAGGCTCATGTCTAGCCCTATTCTTCGCCTGCCCTTGTTTAATGACAGTCATCCCTTTATTCTTAGAACCGATGCGTCAGACACGGGCATTGGTGCTGTCCTTCTGCAAGAGTTTGAGGATGAAGGTCAACTTCCAATAGCGTATGCTAGTAGGAAACTTCTACCTAGGGAACGCAACTACTCTGTCATTGAAAAGGAATATTTAGCCATTGTATGGGGAATTGAGAAGTTCCACAAGTTTTGGCTTGAAACTGACCATAAGCCTCTGTCGTACATGCAGTCCGCCAAGGGACTTAACCCTCGTATCATGCGATTGGCATTAAAGATTCAGCCCTATCGATTCAGAATCATAGCCATCCGAGGATCGGATAATGTAGGGGCTGATTATCTCAGTAGATCATGAACATAGTTGTATGTATATTGTTGTATATAGCTGTGTGCAGGTTAACAAGAACCTCTTGTCGATAGTTAAGAAAAAGGAAACTTTCATATCCTTTTCCCTTCCAAAGGGGGAACTTTTGTCACGACAATGTGTTTCTTATTTTTCAACCCGAAACTTATAGGCATGTAATTACTTGTTCTCTTACAAGAGAACAATACTGACATGTTTACAAGTTAACCGAATTTTTATATTTTATTGTGCTACGGTTGCTAGGCCTTGTCAAGAAAACTGTCCAATTATTTTTCCTTGATAAACGTAGGTTTCTTCGTTCTTTTCGGACGGTTTCGGACCTGCGCACAACTAAACACATGTTCTTGATGGAAGTTACGTCTGTCAGATCAGACAGATCCTGTTAAGAAGGCGTATTTTCTAACCAACAAACCTTCTTGAACCCTCTGTTATTCTCTGTTGGCTGTCCCATGCGGTACTCCATACAGGTGACGTGTCGATCAGGCGACCCGACTTTTGCGAGCTATTGTGGCAAGGCCATCGCATGATCGTTTACGTGTACTGACACATCCCTATATAAGTAACTGACCGCTCAACATCGGGTGTGGGACATTATTTCCAGAGCCGGTGTTGCAGTATCGAGCATTGGCCGATAGCAGTGAGTATAATGATTTTTATTTGTTATCTTTGATTCTTAGATGCAGCGCTATTCTTGCTAGTCAGTATCCTTCTTGTGTTAATATTGCCATTTTTCCGTGTACAGCACACAAGGGCGGCAGCTTAGTGTTGCGCAGAGCAGAAATGGAGTTTTGAGCGCTGGATCTATTGCTTACATTGATCGCCATCTATTGTAAGGTTAGATAATTTTGGCGATTTATGTACCGTTCATTGTAGGGGCAGATAACTGCGTTAGGATTAAAAGTTACCGTGTATGACGCCGTTGGTTCATAGGGCACGCACGCATTTTTTTGCAATATAATTGGTGTAGATTCTGATCAGGCGCAGTTTAAGGTCACACACACCATTATCTGCGTTTCATTGCATTGAAGGTCCTGATCAGACGTAACATTGAGTTTTTCGCAGTAATGTTATTGTACATTTTTTTCTCTTCTTTCGTTGGAAGACTGTTCAGATTCAATGAAAGGTGTAATGAAATATTGTTAGGGTGCATTTTCTGTAGACCCTGATCAGACGCCACCTGCATCTAGGCGTGATATGTATTTTATCAATCATATGGCTCCAAGCAGATTTTCCAGTTATTATTTACAGGGGAGTACATTTTTCTCGCCGGTCTAGCCTGTAAGACTGGGCGAGCATACTATACTCCATGATGTTTGACAAAATGATATCCTTTACTCGTCGTCGGTTGGCAAGGCGAGGAGTCCCAGCATATACGGCTGGTTGTCATCATGAGGGAGTATCCTTCAATCTTAGTTTTGAATCGGTGTACTTATATCAGAGTACTCCGAGCGTTTCATTGTCGCTGCGATGTTAATATGACGTGGATGCATTCATTTTTCCGTGTTTCTGCTTTGGCATGCGGATTGTGGGTACTTGTTAGAAAAACTTCGTACAGTGATACTGTTCTAACGTGTGGGCGCGGTCCGTATTCTTGGCAGAAGTAGGGAACAATGGCAGACTTTTCACCGTCATTTTCAGCCATATGTTTTGTTAGAAGAACATTATATTTATGGTAACGCATTGGTTGTTTGCGCAATGGCGTTTTAAGGACAATTTCAATCATTTAAAAGTGTAATGTTTCTGTATTTTATTTGTACATGTATAAGCTCGTTTCTTAAGTGTAATAGTTTTGTCTTAAATGTAGTTAGCTTTGGTGCACTGAGGTTATATCAATCCCACCATGTGTATTCGGTCGCAACGTCGTGACGTCAAATTGACGTTGACGTCATGATCGTTGACGTCGATTATACGTCTATATAACGCTCGCTTGCCCGCTCCTAGTGATCTGTGTATGCAGGTTTCCCGTGCAGTGAGGGGTGGCTTTCAATTATCGCATTTGTCAAAGGTCAAATTATCTTGAAAGTTTCAACCCCCCCCACTTGCGCGGGCATGGCATCACACATCAGGGAGAGAATATGGAAAGTTGAGGTTAGCAGAAATTATTATGAGATGTTCGTTAATTTCAGACATCTACAAGGGCTATAAGATCTACCATGGCCTGTGGCCCGTAGTAGCATCTAACCTACTACTTCGTCAAGCAAAGACGGTAATCCATACTTAACGTAGAGTCAGATAAACGAATCTCTAATCTGAAGGACGCATCTCCAACATGAAGTACACATACAGTCGTATGAAGGACGCATACAGGCGTCGCGTATAACTTAAAGTGAGATCTCCTTAAACGTGTATAGTTAAAAAATGAACATATATTCGAATCCTAAAATGGAAACAGATAATGAATTAATTTATTGCTCCTAAGAGCATTATGCGCATGGCCATACGTAACTTTTTTTTTTCGTGAGTGTGAGTGTGTGTTGTGTATTGTTTTATTGAAGTGACGTTGTAAATAAATATGTGTGGTACTTGGACCTTGTTCTCTCTCGATTAGACAACCCCTCGTCTATCTTGACGCACGCTGCCTTTGGCTGTGTGTGAGGCTGAACTTAGCCGCCGGCCAGCTCAACCTCCCACTCACCGGAAGTCATGTGACACTGCGGTATTTCCCCGAAGGAGAAGACCACTGCGGTATTTCCCCGAAGGGGTCATAAATGAACTAAAAGATCCGAGGCCTTGACACCCGTAGTCCAGCTTTTGCCTCCAATTTGTAGAAGGCGAAACGGCGAACTCCTCGCAAAGCCGCTTGCAGGCCCTGGAGTCATATTGGTTATCGTACCATAAATAGGACTCGTCCCCAGGGAGGGCGACTTTTAGCTTCTCAAGCAGACGCCTCGTCGTATAATAGACATGAAAGCAACACAGGCTTGCAAGAGGGGCTCCTCCGCTTGGAGGTTGTCCTAAAATGAAACACCACATCCGGTGGTTGCACACCAAACCGCAAAGTTCAGCTGGCACTGCCACCGGTTGAAGGGGATGTGCTGCCAGCTGTCCCACGCCTTGTTTGCCTTAGTTACGTCCCCGGTGAGCGGAGGGTTTTGATAATGCTGCCAAGTGTTTTCCCACACCGAGTTTACCTTTTGTTTGCTTGTAAGCGGTTGATTTCGATAATCGAAGATGTTCGGGTACTAGGCAAAGAACTGACTTCCCTTATCGTCGACTATTATGACTAGGTTGGACTCCCCTGCTGCTGACTCCGTATATTTGAAATGGCCGCCTGCCTGATATTTTGTCGAGCTATTAAACGTAAACGCCTTTGTAGTTATACCCATTTTGGTGATTAAATGCACACCACACTTACTGACGTTCAAAATTATGTGCCAATCAATCTTGCCAGGACCCTGTCTGCGGGTGAGCGAGAGATTGCTCTCTGCGAGTTGACGTATTATCACTGGTGGTACAACATATGCTCGGTGAACAGGAACAATAAGTTCTCAAATAAAAAGACAGAAAGAAACATTACCTGATGGGTATTATAACGTCTGTGAGTTGAACGAAAAGGTGTTTCAGCGGTTGAACGCCGAACTCACTCTAGATGAACCGTCTGGTCTACTGCAATTAACGGTAAAGCCCGATGGATCGCGAATTAGCTAATATCTTAGGCTTTTCCGACAATACTTTCAAACCTCCTCCCTTGGCGCCGTTCAATAACAATGGCCATTACTTGGAAGGAGGCCGCACCAAGACGTTCACTGCAAAGAAGCCACACAAGCTGGCCGTCCATCGTGAGGTCTACTTTCACCTTGCTGAATTAAGTGCGTCAGACAATCTGCATAACGGTCGCCCCTCTACACTACTTAGATCTGTCCCCGTCGAGAACGAAAAGTGTGGAGCTGGTAGAACTGAATCATTTCTCGTCTTTCAGTACAAAAGGTTGTCGTCAGGGCCTGTTTCACAGCTAACTATCTCACTTAGAGATACCAACGGGGAGATGTTACAATTCGAGTATATGAGTGCAACCCTACATTTAAGGAATGGTTGACGCAAGCGGCCCCGGTGGGGTCAGAAAATGCCATGGGGTGGCTTTGGCTGATCTTGGTGACACTGAGGGGTTCGATAAGGACGGGAAAGAAGATCGATTGTATGCCTTCCAGCTCTCTGAGGGAGTCTACAAAAGAAAAGAGGTCGCCCAAGCGGGGGCATTGAAATTCGGTGATCTCAGCGACGTAGATACTCGGGCAACCTCATCGGGTTCAAACCTTGAAAGCATGGCGATTAGATTTATGTGGGCGTAGGCCAGCATGCTCGCCTTCAGGTGAGCGTACTGTGGTTGGGAGCCATCATAATATATGAGAATATAGCCTAGAGGACACTTTTCGGGAGCTCCGACCAGGGTACCGCTTTTGCGGGTGTCTCGCACGAAAAAGTAGAGTTCTCCCTGGTCAGTCAGAAGCCTTCGTGTCAGTCTTTTACCACCAACTCCGTTGTTAGCTCCATTGGCACCTTTGGCGCCCTGGGTGAACTTTCCGATAACACTGCAGCCTTGGTCACGGTCTCCTGGGAGCCACACATAGGTTTGCTTCTTAAAGGTGATAATGGCTTCCCGAACCTTGAGGCTCTTCAGCAAACCAGACTCTGTGAGGAAGGTAAGGAGCTGTGTTGGGGCCCACCCACCACTTTCGGAGGCGAAATGCTTCCCGAACCCGGCAGGGATGACAGAATGGCAGGTTGCATCAAACTCCCATTCTTGAATCTCGGCGAAGCCTGTGCCTATGTCTTTTGGGAGAGCGCCATTGATGGCTACACTGACCATCCGGTTGGTCGGGTGTCCGAACCGCTCGAAATAGGGTTTGGCTTCACCCATGCCCTGGAAGGATGCCGGATAGCAGGCCTTCATGTCGATGCTGTCGACTTCCCTCGTGTCATACTTCATAGAGTTCCAGAGGCCGCCGTGACCGTGCTCCACACAGGCCTTCTCGACGTCAGGAAGGAGGTTGACTGGGGTTGGCTTCCAACCGTTCCTTTCCTTTGCCACAATACTGGCCGCGTGATTTTCGCCGAAGGCTCTTTCAGCGAGTTAAGGGTTGCAAAGTTGGGCGCAGATTTCTTGGAGTCGCTCTTGGGCCTCTCGCGTCCTGTATGTGCGGCCGTCCTGGAGCACGAACTGGTCAGCTGAGAGCCGTCGGTCTTGGCCGCCCAGGAGCCAGACCGCAATCGGCTCCCCATGGGTTGCTTCCCGAATAGCCTGCCAAACGTCGCCCTCGTAGATGTGGACCTCTCTACTCTGGGGAAAGTGGAGGTCTTTGGACCAAGCGTGGCCGTTGTGGCAGATGAGTTCTACGGATCTATGGCCGCCATTCCCACCTCTACCGTATTTGCCACTATTGAAAATGTCCTCACCAGCAATGTCCCTCAGGATGATTGCTCTTTTGAGTATCTTTTCCAGTTCGACCACGTCGCGAACGGTCGCTCCACCTCTGTGGACTCTCATCTCCCATTCTTGTATTTTTTGGCGACGCGTTGGTGTCAAACCCTGACCCATCAGGGCGTCTTCAAAGTGCTCAACAACTCTCTGGGCCACACAGTTGAGGTCGCCATCTCTTAGTGGGGCGAGGTTGACCGGATCCTGGTCTCTGATTGGGTAGAGGCCGTAGGCAACTGCAGTGACGGGATAGGCGTTCTGGTAGAAGACTTTATCGATTCCAGTCAACACGCCAGGTTTTGTGTCCTGTGAGATGTCCCTTCCTTCTCTCTTCACCGACTGGGTCGAATTTATCTTCAACGACCCAGTCGCCATCCTGTAGCTCACGGAGAAATTTGAGTTTCAGAAGCAACCCACCCTCCGGAAGGCTACCAAGCAGCCTTGCCGCTCTCTCGTCTGTCATACTGGCATCCACAGCCCTCCGACCCGCTCTGGCATGCATACCGTCGACCCACTCGATATCACCGACGTCAAATGGGTCTTCTTCTTCCACCCTCCATGTAGAGAAGACCGCAGCGGCACCAACTCTTCTTTGGCGTCGTTAAGAATCTCGACCCACTGGTCGGCTGAAAGCCCCACCGAGTGAGGGACCTGACCATCCAGGTCGGTAAATTGTTGACCCTGGGGGACTGGGTCGGGTATTTCTGCAAGAATCTCTTCGATCAGTTCATCGATAGTTGCGGATAGGTATACTTGCTATCAAATTATTCCCTTATTAAAAATAATTATTCTCTTAATTGGGTATTGGGATAATCACTATTCTCTAAGTGGAAATGTCGATGGCGGCTAGACTGCACCGCTATGGTTGACTGGGACTCGGTCGGGCTCTGCAAGGATTTGATTGATCAGTTCTTCCATAGTTGCGGATAGGTATACCAGTTATCAATTATTATCTAATAGGAAATATCGATATCAGACAAACGCTTAAATTCTTTCTTCACCGCTATGGTTGCACGGATCCACGCACTTGCATACCCATGCGACGAACAAAGTCGGTGTTTGTTTGTAACCCCAGCCCCACAAACCTCGCATGGCCGCGTGCATGAACCCTTGCGGAGACTCATGCGGTGGGTTTTACAGTACTCTTCCATAAAACTCTTACCACAGGACTCAACCGAGCACAAAGTCAACCACTTACAATTGTTGCGTCCCTTAGGTATGATTAAGAATGAACGTTAAAACCGGTATGTCTTTTGAAACTACTTGTCTAAATAGGTTACTTCCTTATCCCGGAGGCCGAAGCCGAACTCGGCCCCCAACTCCTCCGCCAGCCACAGGATCGCATCGAGCCCTGCGCGCTGGGCGTCCGGAATGGGCTTGAGACCCGCCAGCTCGGTCCACCGGGAGTTGACCAGGACCGAAAGATGTTTGCGGATAACCCGGGGCGGGGGGGGGGGGGGGGGGCTTCGAAATCTCGAGCTCCCAGAATATTGACATTCCCACTGTAAAAGATGTTGACCCGGACCTTTTTCGTTTTGGTCTCCCCGGTGGGGCACACGAAATTGAACGAAAGGTTCTGACATGGGGTTCTTGATTTCACCGATCGGGTACAGTCCGCTCCCTTCTTCTTTTGCACGCCAGGTTGAGGACGACTTGCTCGCTCTGGCAGTTCAGATGGAACTTTAAGTTCACCATGATCGGCCGTGACCCGACCACGGTGACCGGGCTGGCAGGATCTGTCCCAACCCCTGCCCCCGTCAAGAAGCGAGTCCACAGGGTCACAACAAAAACGCCGTCTGAGAAGTCGGAACAAACGACCCCTGGGACTTGTACATGCCCTGTCGTTGGGAAAGATTTGACGGCGTAACACTTTCCGGGAATCTCTTCGAGGAGGGTTCTGACCAGGGCGGGGGCGCATCCTCGAGGCTGGGGACGATCGTCAGCTCGAGGGCGGAGTTGAAGCAGGTTGCGTCGCCCTGGGGTTTCCGTCGGCGGCCACTGCCTGCCGGCCGCCGGCCGGCCTGGGCTGGGGCCTTCAAGAACTGCTCGAAGACGGGGGCGCAGAAGCGGCCATATTTGCTGTTTAAGGCCTTGACGGCCCCTCCCAGACCCGCGGCAATCCGAGAGCCGAGGATGTCCGTGAGCTTATTGTGGGGGCGGCCGATGTTGCTGATAAGGTGCACGTGAACATCGTCAGGGGTGAGAAGGGCTCGGTGGGCCTCCCCGGGGATTGGGCGCCGCTGGAGCAGAGATGGGCCATCGTTTAGTGCACGGTTTCGACGCCTTCAGTTTGCGCCTAATTTACAAATATGTCTTTTGCAACTACTTGTCTAAATAGATTACATCCTTATCCCGGACCCTATCCCCAAGGCCGGCGAAGGTGGTGGGCCGCCCCCTGGGGCTCTGGGGTTTTGGCTATACGAGGCACTCGCCGTGTGCCCTTGGTATGTCGCAGCCAGTTGGGGTGGAAATACTTTCATGGTTGGGAGGCCCAATTTGCCAAATGGAAAATATATCACCCCCTGGGTTGTTCATGCGCTACTAGTGCTGCGATGTGGCGACATGTGTCGCAAAAAATGTTTTGGGGTTGGAAGGTTTAATTTGGTAATTAAATTTTTTGATGAATCTGCTGGGATGCTTAATTTGCCAAAAAGAGTGTTTCTTTTTGCCAAAATAGAGTGGGAGGCTTAAAAGGCTAAATGGACCTTTTATGGCTGAAACAAAAAGTCCATTCAACCCCCCTGCTGCTCAAGTTCTAAAAGTCGAAAATACGGTGTGTTCATTTTTGTAAACTACGGAAGAAACACGAACATCCTTCCCTGTTTTTATACGGATCACAAATTCCTGTTGTTGAAGAAGCCAAATTTCTTGGGGTCATATTTGATCAAAAGTTATCTTTTATTCCCCATATTAAATATCTTAAAGCGAAATGCTTAGAAGCTTTGAATCTTTTGAAAGTTTAAGCTCATACATGTTCGGGAGCAGATCGGTATACTTTATTACATCTTTACCTTTCTTTAATAAGATCTAAATTAGATTATGGGTCTGTTGTTTATGGTTCTGCCAGAAAGTCCTATTTAAAATCCTTGGATACTATCCATCACCAAGGCCTTCGTCTGGCTATGGGAAGTAGAAGTAAAACAAAGATCAGGAATTGATACAATTAACTTACTCCATCCATAAAAGACACCAAAGGGAAAGAAATACAAACATTAAGCGACCAGACCATAATGGAAACCTAAACAAAGGAAGGCCATAAGGACAGTTACTTTCCCACAAAATGGCCATATGGCCATCCAAAACCAAAAGACACAAGTGATACACACAGTAAGTAACAAACAACAACATAAATAAATCGCCACAGAAGAGCCGCCTTGGAACGGTCAGTGGAAGATTTCCACTGGGGGGCTTAAATCGATTTTACGTGGCCACGGAGGTGAGACAACGGTGAGGACTCGACAGCAAGAAACCACAGAAATGCTGGAGCAAAAGAAAACCAACAGTTAGACTCCGATGAGCCCAACCAGAGACAGAGCATCAGGCACCAACCAACATTATCTCTCTAATTTTCAATAAGCCTTTACGTTGGAGCCGTCATAGAATCTGAGGCCTGACCCACCGGCGTGCAATTAAAGAGGGAAGCAACGTTGCCAACCGTGATTGGGTTAACTACCATGCATGCAGTCTGTCGTATAATATCCATGTTGTATGGCTATGGGAGCCTCCCGTACTTCTCCCGTATTAAGCCTTTATTGTAGAAGCAGGTGAACCATCTTTAACTTCGCGCAGAGAGAAACTTTCTCTTCAGTATGCTATTAGACTTGCTGCAAATCCATCTAAGTAGAAGTAAAACAAAGATCAGGAATCGATACAATTAACTTACTCTACCCATCAAAGGCACCAAAGGGAAAGAAACACAAACATGAAGCGACCAGACTATAATGGAAACCTAAACAAAGGATGGCCATAAGGAAAGTTACTTTCCCACAAAATGGCCAAATGGCCATCCAAAATAAAAAGACACAAGTGATACACACAGTGAGTAGTAACAAACAACAACATAAATAAACCGCCACAGAAGAACCGCCTTGGAACGGTCAACGGAAAGAATTCCACTGGGGGGCTTAAGTCGATTTTACGTGGCCACAATCCTCGCCCTTACTTCCGTCGCGATTTAGACAAATAATTTGTTCAGTCCGCATGAAGGCTTCCTAACTCATCAGTGCAACATCTCCGTGAACAAAATAATCAAAGAACCACAGACGCGCGACAACGGTGAGGACTCGACAGCAAAAAAACACTGAAATGCTGGAGCAAAAGAAAACCAACAGTTAGACTCCAATGGGCCCGACCAGAGACAGAGCATCAGGCACCAACCAACATTACCTTGAATTAGAACTCTCTATTTCTCAATAAGCCTTTACGTTGGAACCGTCATAGAATCTGAGGCCTGACCCACCGGCGTGCAATTAAAGAGGGAAGCAAAGTTGCCAACCGTGATTGGGTTAACTACCATGCATGCAGTCTGTCGTATAACATCCATGTTCTACCCAATCATTTTATATCGAAGAATGATTTGACGAAATTGGGTGCTGAAGTCATTGCGGTCATATATTTTTCTGAATTTATATACTAAGTCAACATAAAATTCGGGTTCCGATAGGCCTTGTTGCAGAAGAGATTTAAGTCCAATATTGAATTTTGAAATTAAATCAGAATGGCGTCTTTAAAATTTTGAAAATGCTTTGCGTAGTTTATGGTACCGATAACCCTTATTAAGAAGTTTATCCGTTAATAATTTATTACGAGTGTTGAAGTCAGGTACATGACTACACACTCTAGCAAACCCGGCATCCAAAAGTTCATTTATTACCTCAATTTGTAGATAAGTATGAAACTAAACCCACAACAATTAATCCTTTTGGATTACGTATTTTAACGCTGCTAGAAAATTCATGTATCGACCCTAAAAATATTCAAAAACATGAAACCGCGGAAGTTCCAGCTTGGTGTATTAAAAAACCTAATATTCTGTTTGACTTACATGATGGAAAAAATCCGAATCAAATCCAATACTGCTCAAACAAAACTTTCAGGCACTGCAGTCATGTTACAATGATTACCAGGAAGTCTATACTGATGGTTCCAAAGAAGGAGATTAAGTTGGCTGTGCGTATGTTTCTAAAGATACACACAAAACCGTGCGCCTTCCAGATGGTTAATCTATTTTGACAGCTGAAGCTAAAGCAATAGACCTAGCTTTAGATTTTATCAGTTCTTCAGCAAGTCAAAAAACAAATATATTTTCTGATTCACTTTCTGTACTTAAGGCTTTAGACCATTCATCATCCAAAAATCCTCAAATACAAAAATTGATCGAAAAACATCACGAAATTTCTAAAACTCATCAAATTTTGTTTGGTTGGCTTCCGTGCCATATTGGCATTGTTGGCAATGAGTATGCTGACAAGAAAACAAAGGAATCGCTCAATCATGATCCGTCTATTTTTAGAATTCCTTTTAATAGTTTTAAACCATTTATCAACAGATACATCTTGTCGGAATGGCAAGGCGAAAGGGATCGTGAAATAGATAACAAACTTCATGCCATTAAACCTGGCGTCGGAACAAAATGCTCTCCTTCACAGTTTTCCAGGAAAGAGGATGTAGTATTAACACGATTACGCATTGGCCATACTAGAGTTACTCACGCTTATATTATAATGGTGATGGTCAACCTACTTGTGTAGGCTATAATCAGCCTTTCAGAGTAAGATCAGAGTAAGTTAATTGTATCGATTCCTGATCTTTGTTTTACTTCTACTTTTCACTGTAAAACATATCTTAATTGACTGTGTTGACTTTTCACCCTCCCGTAACATATACTTCAAAGCTGACACTTTGCGACAGTTGTTTCAAGATGTACCTGTTGATAATATTATTTTATTCTTAAAAGAAATTGGACTTTTTCATAAAATTTAACTGTTTCAGATTTTTATACATATCATACTGACATTTTTACTTTTAGTATCCTCATAATTCTTCACGCCGTTTAGTCATTAACCGCTTGACGCTTATGACCCACAAAGAGGGTTGACGCTTCGATAAACAAGAAATCATCACCATCATCATCATTAATTGCAATTATCCTAATAATCTTACATAGAAGAAACTTTGTATATAAGATAATTGGTGTAAGACAGGCTAACACACATGATCTTGAAGGTGAATATGAAACGGTCACCGATCAAAGGTGATGTTATTGAGATGTCCACTCTGATCGAAAAAACAAACGTCAATAACGTTGAGGAAGGACAAAAGCCCTTCAAGTGGACTGATGCAACGGCGACTTGGGGACAGAAATAAAAGAAAATCTGTGCACAGGGTTTTAAAGCAGATTTATTTATGAATACTAGTTATATAAACAGTGTTTGTTAACACGGATATGTTAACAATATTTAGCTATTGAACGGTATTTAGCTATTGAAATATGTTATGAACTATTTGCATAACAAATGAACTTTA
Organism: Lucinisca nassula; assembly: GCA_963580285.1. Taxonomy (NCBI): domain Eukaryota; kingdom Metazoa; phylum Mollusca; class Bivalvia; order Lucinida; family Lucinidae; genus Lucinisca; species Lucinisca nassula. The sequence goes on from OY757018.1 coordinate 156,536,314, forward strand.
TCGTACGATGTGTTTTCTCCACCCTGTATATAGCTTATGTGATCGTAGTTCTATGGTTATAGTACATTGACATTTCAGTGGCATTTATTTGTGCCTTGTATGGTCCTGAATACTATGCATGGACGAAGATTTAGTGATCAAAACTTAAGTGACTTTAAATAATAAAGTCCTGAGTATGCCTCTTAAGGTCATGCTTACGTGAAGATGTACATGGACATTAAACTTTATTTTATTACAGCCAGACGACGTTAGTGTTGTACAGGAACATTATGGATATTGTAAAGATCATCCACCACATCCAACTTATCTTATTACCAACCTACACCGCAAGCAAATACACAACTCTGCCAACAACGATGGGATATTAACAGCGAATAAAATTTACAGCGTTCCGGTTATACCTATTCCACAACCTCCGACAGTTAGAGACTTGAGGGAAGAACAATGTGACTGTGTAAATTCGCCATCTAAAAAGGAATAAAAACTTTATTTAAAACAGTGTGTTTTAATGAGCCCTTTATTGGTCTTACAATTTGTAGGAATCCTGGTTTCAAGTATATTGCTTATCCTGGTAATTAAGAAGTCTACTAGATTAGAAGGGTTGATTAAACGAAATAATTAAGAAATTATCTCAGACATTTAACAATTAATTCGAAACTTCGTTATAATCCTGTTCAAATCCTGTTCAAATGTTTTATTGGATCCTGGTCACATATTAGGTTAATTACAATCCTAGTCACATGAAACATACATGACATTCATTAATTAATAATATTGGCTTATGATATGTTATTCATCCTTGTTTTCATCCTGATGAATAATATATGTATCATATAATCCTGGTCACTTTTATATGTGGATGGATCCTGGTCACTGACATTTGTTTATGATATACATTGATAATATTATGTTCCTGGTTACTGATATATGTCGATGATATCTTGTTTTATTGTATACACAGTATATGTACAAGAAGTTTTTGTCAGAATTATTAGATAAATTAATTAAGGGGTTAATTTATTTACTCAACAATGGGAGGTTTATAACATAGTCATGTTATGCACATGATATTTTGCATAGGCATGTTATCATGTGTATGACCTGAGTATTGTTGAAGGTGTGTAAGAGTGATGGTATGACTGAATGAGTGTTGAAAAGGCAGTAAGCTTCTGTCTCAGTACTATTATGAAAATATTAAGCTTCAATTCTCATTATGAAACAGCTTCATTTTTAAAACCCTGAAACATCAATTATATAACTTTGTATAAGATGCACAGATGTACTCAAAACTGCATTACATGTAACCTGGCAGCCATTCAAATCATAGCTTAATTTCGTAATATCATATGACTCTTACATTTCCTTTTAAAGGTTATTTAAGCAGGTGTTGACGTGAAGTACTTTCAAAACCTGATGAAACTGCATTTTAAAGATCAAATTATTAGTGCAGTCATCAACATCATGACAGACAGCTTATAGTTAGAAGAGATTTTGGTATGAGTTGTGATAACAGGCATGATGCAATGAGAGAGGGATATTGCGTTAGATTTTTGTAGTGATTATAAATACTGGGGTTTCTGACCAAGACTTCAGTTGTCTACTCGATCAGCTAACATCCCGTTAGTCTGGTTTAGGAGTTGTGCACTCGTATGAGGTGCCTGCCTAATAAAGCTGTTAGAACTGAAATGTGACTTTAGTTATATTTTATAATTAGGAAACACTATACGATCACGAGTCAAAGGTATATACATATGCTATAGTTCAGTTTAATCGCGATACAAGCAATCGAGTTATAAGGGCCTAAAATTTTGGGCGGGACAACAATATGCCGAAAGTGTATCAATGTTGCAGATATGACTTCCCGCAATGACTTCAGCACCCAATTTCGTAAAATCATTCTTCGATATAAAAAGATTGGGTACAACATGGATATTATACGACAGACTGCATGCATGGTAGTTAACCCAATCACGGTTGGCAACTTTGCTTCCCTCTTTAATTGCACGCCGGTGGGTCAGGCCTCAGATTCTATGACGGCTCCAACGTAAAGGCTTATCGAAAATTAGAGAGATAATGTTGGTTGGTGCCTGATGCTCTGTCTCTGGTCGGGCTCATCGGAGTCTAACTGTTGGTTTTCTTTTGCTCCAGCATTTCTGTGGTTTCTTGCTGTCGAGTCCTCACCGTTGTCTCACCTCCGTGGTTCTTTGATTTTTGTGTTCACGGAGATGTTGCACTGATGAGTTAGGAGGCCTTCATGCGGACTGAACAAATTATTTGTCTAAATCGCGACGGAAGTAAGGGCGAGGATTGTGGCCACGTAAAATCGATTTAAGCCCCCCAGTGGAAATCTTCCACTGACCGTTCCAAGGCGGCTCTTCTGTGGCGATTTATTTATGTTGTTGTTTGTTACTTACTGTGTGTATCACTTGTGTCTTTTGGTTTTGGATGGCCATATGGCCATTTTGTGGGAAAGTAACTGTCCTTATGGCCTTCCTTTGTTTAGGTTTCCATTATGGTCTGGTCGCTTAATGTTTGTATTTCTTTCCCTTTGGTGTCTTTTATGGGTGGAGTAAGTTAATTGTATCAATTCCTGATCTTTGTTTTACTTCTACTTTTCATCGAATGGGCTTATAATTGCTGCCAAATGATGCGCCATTGTCCCAAGTGTTATGGGATGAAATGGGAGTTTTCTTCGTTCTTTGTGTTTCGAGTTATGGCCCTTTGAATGTCAATGTACCATACGTATTGGCCCTTATATCTCCGAAACTATTTGACAGAAACAATTCCCATTTTACACCAGGTTGTTTGGCATGCTAGGGCATGTTTTGGGACCATTTTCATGCGTCTACATTAAAGGGACCAACATTAGAATTTAGCATCCACCACAGGTAACAACAATCAAATTTTTAAGCCTCTTTTCTTGGTCTCTGTTGAACGCAGCGATCTATAATTTGCCCCGAGGGTGAATTATATTGAGAACGACTAACGGTGAAAAAAAACGCTATTGTTATCGCCCTCTAGGCTGTGTCGTGGCGTTTTTTTTTTTTTTTTTTTTTTTTCGTTTTTCCCGTAGACCTCAATGTAAAAATGAGCCCTTTATTTAGGCACTTTCCAGTGCCCCAATGTTCGCAAGTTTTCCCACGATGGCAGGAGACATAAATGCCTGTTGAAATCGGCATACTGCAACTCATTTCGTCTTCCCGAGAAATAGGCACAAAGTTTAGTTTCCTCGAATTTCAAAGGCTTATAACTCGCAAGATACGTTTTGTAGCAGTATAAAATTTTGTAATCTTCGATGCACTGATGTGTACAAGCAGCTTGCAAAATGTCAGCATAGTCGCAATACAAACAATCGAGTTATAAGGGCCTAAAATTTTGGGCGGGACAACAATATGCCGAAAGTGTCTAGATGTTGCAAAGGTGACATTATCGAATCGGCTTATAATTGCTTCCAAATGATGCGCCATTGATCCAAATGTCATGGGATAAAATGGGAGTTGTCTTCGTTCTAGTTTATGTTTCGAGTTATGGCCCTTGAAATGTCAATGTACCATAAGTTTGGGCCCTTATATCTCAGAAACTATTTGACAGAAACAACTCCCATTTTACACCAGGTTGTTTGGCACGCATGGGCACGTTTTGGCACCATTTTTATAAGAATATAGCATCCCCCACAGGTAACATAAATCAAATTTTGTAAACCACTTTTCTTGGCCTCTGTTAAACGGAGCGATCTATAATTTGCCAAGAGGGTGTATTATATTGAAAATGACTAACGGTGATAAAACCGCTATTGTTATCGCCCTCTAGGCTGTGCCGCGGCGTTTCATTCGTTTTTCCCGTAGACCTCAATGTAAAAAATGAGCCCTTTATTTCAGCACTTTCAAGTGCCCAAGTGTTCGCAAGTTTTTGCACGACGGCAGGAGATATAAATGTCTATTGAAAGCGGCATACTGTACCTCTTCAACTCATTTCGTCTTCCCGAGAAATATACAGAAAGTTTAGTTTCCTCGAATTTCAAAGGTGCGAGAATCTCATTTTGGTCACTTTTACGTAGAAGCATGAAAATGGTGCCAAATTGTGCCCATGCGTGTAAAACCAACTGGTTTACAACGGGGGTTGTTTCTGTCAAATTGTTTTGGAGATATAAGGATCCAAATGGGGAGTTCCAGCCTATAGTAAATTTCCATAGGTTTCTGCCCACGCACAGATTTTCCATGATAATGTGCATAATTACTACTTGGTAAATGACTATTCATTATTTAGCTATTTCACTCTTATATCTGTTTTCGTTATAAATCTACAATATTTTGTTTATGTCCACATCTGAAAGTAGGGGTACCCCAAAACCAGTGTATATATACATTCCACCTTTTGATGTTTTTGAGTTATTTTGTTCTCAGGCATCACTGTAGTCATCTGTGATTATCTTTGTATCACATTTAGCATTGTTTAGGCAAAGTTAGATACACCATGCTCAATTTCATATGGAGCAGACCCCAGAATTCACAACCATAAAATCTTTTAGAGTATGTTTGACGTTTGATTTCACACTGTTGCAGTTCTTGTCACCCCACCATTTTAATATGAAAATTGACCATATATATGAAGAATATTTTGTCAATATTTCTTGAAAATCTGAGACCGGTAACATAGTAATGGTCAGAGTTTTGAATTGTTTCAAACCATTTGTAGATATCATATGGTGCGATATTTTCAATCGAAAAATTGCTCGCCAATATATAATAAACATGAATATATGTATGTTTATATGATGGTGGAGAGTATGAGCTCATTTATAATCAGCATTTGTATCAATTATGATGCTCTGATGAACACCAAAAACACAATTCATTTCGAGCTTTCGTTAACAATTCAATCAAATCTTATTTAAAAAATAATTCATTTTAGAACAAGCGTTTTTGCATTAATGTAATTCTAAATAGAAGTGGAGGTAATGCTGAAGCTTAGTATGACAAAGATTGTTGAAATGGCAAGTAAACTGGATGGTTCTGTAAACCAGACAATTAACTTGACTCTAATAAGTATGTATTTAACTGATGCAGTGATCTTAAAAGTTTGAAAAGTCTGATTTTCATACTGGAATTACACAGGTTGCTTGAATGGCCAACAATAATGATGTTTGTATTATGTGATAGCCAGGTAGGTCATAATAACACAGACAATATTTTCTGATCTTTTGGCCCACTGTATACACAGATTACTGTAGACAAAATGGAACTGTTGTTTTTGGCTCACTCTGACAATGCCCCTTCAGTCTACTTCAATCGTACTAACTGTCACCTTGTAAGGAAGTTATATTCTTAAATACGAGAAGACTTAATTCAACTTGCAAACACTTCACAATTTAAAATAGCAACAGTACATGTGCTAGCAGTATTTTAGAAAAATGTGAAGCCAGCTGCACTGATTTTGATTCAGCCAATGTGCTAGTGGTACAGCAAACAAGTGATTCATGCCATTTGTAAATCTTCGCCCCCGTCCATTGGGGCTTGAAGAAATTGATTTGGCTGCATGTTGCTTCCACACAGGGCTAAAACTAACCAAACAAGAGTACTGGCAAACCGCTTAGAAGGACTAAGCTTGCCCAGGCAAAGTGGTGTGAGTCAGGCCGTCCAATGTATATAAGCCTTGTAGCTTCATAGGGTGGCAGGGCTTGAGATATCATTTCATCTCAATGTTGGGAACAAGTCACACAAAATTGGAAACAGCATCTCCAAAATGACCTAAATAGTGTTAACGGGGATGTTTAAAGTAAAAGTAAAACAAAGATCAGGAATTGATACAATTAACTTACTCCACCCATCAAAGACACCAAAGGGAAAGAAATACAAACATTAAGCGACCAGACCATAATGGAAACCTCAACAAAGGAATGCCATAAGGACAGTTACTTTCCCACAAAATGGCCATATGGCCATCCAAAATTAAAAGACACAAGTGATACACACAGTAAATAACAAACAACAACATAAATAAACCTCAATACAAACAAACAAACAAACCCTTTGTAAAACCGATGAATACAGAGCCAGAAAACTTAACATAGATGACGAGTATTGCATACATAAGACTACATATGCAAATGGTATTATAGCATCTAAATACAATATCAGCTATCAATAAATGTTTTACAGCAACTTGCCTTCCATCTTTATCATTTCGGGACGTGTATGCAAGCGTACATAGTTCAGCTTAGATCGGGTTTCAATCAGATTGGCATTTATTTTGAAGACTAAAACATTGCAGCAAACACTTTTGTCTACCGTATGTTATAATGAACCTAGAAAAAAATGCCGAAAATGCTTTTAATGGTCTCACAAAACCTTAGAAATGTTTGTGTGGGGGGAAGGTGGGAGAGAGCGACGTGCGAGTCTCTTTGACGAAGTGATGTAAGAAAAAATACGAATACATGGACTGATCAATAATAAGAACAAATCAGAAAATCAGCCTGTCCTTTCACAGATGGCAAATTATTGACTGCTGTTTTATTTTAAAGAGGGAAATGTCAACAATAAAAACAATTTAGGAAACAACAGGATTATGCAAATAATTTATTAAGGAAACTCAATACACCATTGTGTATTACTGACATTAATATCTTTGTATTGCGGGTTTAAAAAAAGACCAAATAAAATAGGGTAAAAAATAACCACCTTGTCTAATTCCTATTGTCATAATACATTTTTTCAGCATATTCGCTTTTGCAATGCTTTAAACACTAACACTCATCGTGATCACTGCCTGAGTGTATTAAATTTTTCTCTCTGCTAATGTATGTTCTCATCTCTTTTTTAAAACCCAAACTAAAAATCATTCTCTGTTTGTGAGTGTGTTTGTGTGTGTGTGTGTGGGGGGGGGGGGTGTGGAGCAGTGACGGAATTACGTAAATGCATATGCTAAACTTTGCATGATAAGGTGACACTATATGGTCATAAAAATAAAATAAAAATATACTTAAAGAAAATCTGGTCCCCTGATATTGCAAATGACTTTATCACAAAAGTATACCTAAACACATATCTGGCAATCAAAAACAACGTTACCGGTTTCTGATTTTTTTTTAAAATTTGTTTGCTATATAGAGGATATATGTGGCCAATTTTATGTGTAATATCTTGGGGTGATAAGATCAGTAACACATCTAACACTTTGGATAAACATTTTACTTTTTATAAATTTTCATGAAAAATTTACGAAATTCTGTAAATAAATTCATCAAAAAAATTAAAAGACCTAGACACATTTATATTTCTGCTATTTTATGAATCCTTATAGAGTTCTGTTGCATATCAAAGCAACAAAATTTGAAAACAATCGAGCTTGTGATTTAAGAATGAAAAGTTCACAGGTGTGCATGACCTCTACAGGGAATTACCTCAGGGAGCTCTCCTGAGAACAATAGTAATTAATCAAATAAAACAAAGTTATATATATAGTTGATAAACCTAAAGTAAACAACAACTGAAGTTCCAAGAAAAACTGTGCGTGGGCAGATTTGGAACTCCCCCTTTATAGGAAATTGACCTTTCAAGGGCCATAACTCGAAACACAATGAAGGAGACAACGCCCATTTTTACCATGGCACTTGGTAAGGGCGCATCATTTGGCAGCAATTATAGGCTTATATCATGAAGTCACCTTTGCATCATTTAGACACTATCGTCCTATTGGTGTCCCGCAAACTAAAGGCCCTTATAATACGTTTATTAGTATTGCGATTGAGATGACATTTTGCATGCTACTAGTACACCTCAGTGCTTCGTGGTTTGCAAAATTTCGTGCCGCTACGAAGCGTTTCTTGCGAGTTATAAACCTTCAAACTTCGAGGAAAAAAACGTTGAACCCTTTTTGCGGGAATACGAAATAAGATGCAGAAGTGCAGTATGTATCCTTTAAAAGGCATTTATGTTCCCTACCATCGTGCAAAAACTCGGGAACACTGGGATACCAGAAAGTGCCGAAATAATGGACTCATTTTAAAATTGAGGTCTTTTGGGAAAATGAAGAAAACGCCGCTACGCAGCCTAGAGGGCGAATACAAACGCAATTTTTTCACCGTTAGTCTGTCCCAATAAAGTACGCCCTCGGGCCAAATGTCAGATCGCTGCGTCTAAAAGAAGCCAAGAAAATTGACTAAGAATTTTTTGTGGTTGGCATGTTGTGGGTGCGAGAATCTCATTTTGTCACTTTTACGTAAAAGCATGAAAATGGTGCCAAAACGTGCCCATGCGTGTCAAACCAACTGGTTTACAACGGGGATTTTTTTTTCAGTCAAATAGTTTTGGAGATATAAGGGTCCAAATTATAGGAAATTGACATTTCAAGGGCCCATAACTCGACACACAATGAAGGGAGACAAGTCCAATTTTATCCCATGGCACATTGGGCGCAACATTTGGCAGCAATTATAGGCCGATATCATGAAGTCACCTTTGCATCATTCAGACACTATCATCCTATTGGTGCCCCGCCAAAACTTGAGGCCCTTATAACTCGCTTGTTATATTGCGATTGAGCTGAAATTTTGCATACTGCTAGTACATCTCAGTGCCTCGTGGCTTTCAAAATTTCAGGCCGCTACGAAGCGTATCTTGCGATTAGCCTTCAAACTTCGTAGCAAATAAGTTTGGCGCCTATTTTGCGGACATACGAAATAAGATGCAGAGGTGCAGTATGTGTCTTTTAACAGGCATTTATGTGCCCTACCATCGTGCAAAGCTTGGAACACTGGGACACCAGAAAGTGCCGAAATAAAGGACTCATTTTTACATTGAGGTCTATAGGAAAAATGAAGAAAACGCCGCTACTCAGCCTAGAGAGCGCGAACACAATAACACATTTTTCACCGTTATTCTGTCCCAATAAAGTACGCCCTCGGGCCAAATTACAGATCGCTGCGTCCAATAGAGGCCAAGAGAATTGACTTAGAATTTTTTCTTGTTGGCATGTTGTGGGTGCGAGAATCTAATTTTGGTCACTTTTACGTAGAAGCATGAAAATGGTGCCAAAACGTACCCATGCGTGTCAAACCAACTGGTTTATAACGTGTTGTTTCTGTCAAATAGTTTTGGAGATATAAGGGTCCAAAACTATAGGAAATTGACCTTTCAAGGGCCATAACTCGAAACACAATGAAGGGGACAACTCCCATTTTATCCCATGGCACTTGGGGTAAGGGCGCATCATTTGGCAGCAATTTTAGGCCGATATCATGAAGTCACCTTTGCATCATTTAGACACTATCATCCTATTGGTGCCCCGCCAAACAATGATGCCCTTATAACTCGCTTGTTATATCGCGATTGAGCTAAAATTTTGCATGCTGCTAGGGCACACCTTAGTGCCTCGTGGCTTGCAAAATTTCGTGCCGCTACGAAGCGTATCTTGCGAGTAATAAGGCTTCAAACTTCGTGGCAAATAAGCTTTGTGCCTTTTTTGCGGGAATACGCTGAAATTTTGCGTTCTGCTAGTAAACTTCAGTGCCTCGTGGCTTGCAAAATTTCGTGCCGCTACGAGCTATCTTGCGAGTTATAAGGCTTCAAACTTCGAGGAAAACAAATTGTGTGCCTGTTTTGCGGGAATACGAAATAAGATGCAGAGGTGCAGTATGTATCCTTCAACAGGCATTTATGTGCCCTAGCATAGTGCAAAAACTCGGGAACACAGGGACACCAGAAAGTGCCGAAGTAAAGGACTCATTTTTACTTTGAGGTATATGGGAAAAATGAAGAAAACGCCGCTGCGCAGCCTAGAGGGCGAATACAATAGCAATTTTTTCACCGTTAGTCTGTCCCAATAAAGTACGCCCTCGGGCCAAATAACAGATCGCTGCGTCCAATAGAGGCCAAGAAAATTGACTTAGAATTGTTTGTGGTTGGCGTGTTGTGGGTGCTAGAATCTCAGTTTGGTCCCTTTCACGTAGAAGCGTGAAAATGGTACCAAAACGTGCACATGCGTGTCAAACCAACTGGTTTGCAACTGGGAGTTGTTACTCTCAAATAGTTTTGGAGATATATGGGTCCAACTTTACAGGAAATTGACCTTTCGATGGCCATAACTCGAAACTCAATGGAAGAAGACAACTCCCTTTGTATCCCATGACACTTGGGATAAGGCGCATCATTTGGCAGCAGTTATAGGCCGATATCATGAAGTCACCTTTGCATCATTATGTCTCCCCCGAAATTTTTTTTTTCGGAGAGACATATTGTTTTTCCCCCGGGTGTCTGTCTGTCCGTCTGTCCGTCTGTCACACTTTCGTGTCCGCTCTGTAACTTGAAAACCGTTAAAGCTATCTTCACGAAACTTCGTATAAATATTAATCTGTATTAGACGACGTGCAGTGCGCAAGAACTACAACTCTCGCATTTATACTTTTTGAATTATCTCCCTTGGAAGTTTGTTGGTATGTATATATGTATGGGCAAATCGTGTCCGGTCAATAACTTTCTTATTTTTTGATGGATTTTAAAATTACTCGGCAGAAATATTAACAACCATTAGACGGTGTGTGGTGCGCATGAGGCAGGTCGGTACCTCAAAGGTCAAGGTATTACTTAGAGGTCAAAGGTAAAAAAAAGGGGCCTTTTTTCGTATTAGGTCAATAACTTTCTTATTTTTAGATGGATTTTGAAATTACTTGGCATAATTATTAACAATCATAAGACGATGTGTGGTGCGCATGAGGCAGGTCGGTACCTCAAAGGTCTAGGTCATACTTAGAGGTCGAAGGTCAAAAGGGGGGCCTTTTTTCGTATTTGGTCAATAACTTTCTTATTTTGAGATGGATTTTGAAATCACTTGGCAGAAATGTTAACCAATATAAGGCGATGTGTTGCGTGCATGACCCAGGTTGGTACCTCAAAGGTCAAGATCATACTTAGAGGTCAAATGTAAAAAAGGGGCCCTTTTTCGGGTTTTGTCAATAACTTGCTTATTTTTAAAAAGAATTTGAAGTTACTTGACAAACATGTTAACTATCTAGGGACGATGTGTTGCATGCATGATTCAGTTTGGTACCTAAAATGTCAAGGTCATACATAGAGGTCAAAGGTCAAAGGTTAAAAAGGGGCCTTTTTGTGTTTGGTCAATAACTTTCTTATTAGGGCCCCGCAAATTCATTTGCGGGTGCCCTATAGTAATCACTCTGTCTGTCTGTCCGTCCGTCTGTCCGTCCACATTTTTTATGTAGGGCCCCGCAAATTTATTTGCGGGTGCCCTAAAGTAATCACTCTGTCTGTCTGTCCGTCCGTCTGTCCGTCCACATTTTTTATGTTTTTTTTTCTAAATAACATAAAAACCGTTAGACGCATCAACTTCAAACTTTAAATATATGGTAACAATATCATTACACAATTTCATGGCAAGTTAGGTAACTCTAGCTACAATACTCTCAGAGTTATGGCCCTTTGACAAAACTTAAAAAATTTAGCTTTTTCATGTCTTTTCTTAATAACTTACAAACCGTCAAACCTATCAACTTCAAACTTTAAATATATGATCTCATCATCATTACACAATTTTATGGCAAGTTACCTAACTGTAGCTGCAATACTCTCAGAGATATGACCCTTTGACAAACTAAAAAAATCAGCTTTTTCATGTTTTTTTCTTAATAACTTACAAACGGTCAAATCTATCAACTTCAAACTTTAAATATTTGGTCGCATTATTATTACACAATTTTATGACAAGTAACGTAACTGTAGTTTCAATACTTTCAGAGTTATGGCCCTTTGAATAAGTTAAAAAATCAGCTTTTTTCGTCTTTTTTCATCTTTATTTTAAAACCGCTATATATATTCAAATGAAACTTCCTATAGTTACTGACAGTTGCCCTATAGTAATGCCTTGTCTGTCCGTCCGTCCGTCTGTCCATCTGCCCGTCTATCCATCTGCCCGTCTATCCATCAACATTTTTCATGTTTACAAACTGAAGCTGAAGTTATTGACAGTTCCCATTTAGTAATACCCTTTTGTTTTTCATTCATAACTTACAAACAGTCAAATGCATCAACTTCAAACTTAAGATATATGGTCACAATATCATTACACAATTACATGGCAACCGACATAATTCTGGCTACAATACTCTAAGAGTAATAGTCCTTTGAAAAAATCCAACTCCTCTGATGGCACTGCCGGGGCCCTAGTCAGTTTCACTGACAGCTCTAGTTTTTAGATAGATTTTGAAATTGCTAGGCAGAAATGTTAACCACCATGAGATGATGTGTTGCACGCATGACCCAGTTTGGTACCTGAAAGGTCAAGGTCATACATAGAGGTTAAAGGTAAAAAAGGGCCTTTTTTGTGTTCTGTCAATAACTTTCTTATTATGCCCCCAACGTTGAAAAAGTTGGAGGGGCATATTGGTTCTGGTTCGTTCGTCCGTTGGTCCGTCCGTTACGCCTTTGATGCATAGCATAACTAAAGAACTGTGTATGCTAGGGTTTTGAAATTTCATATATGGATTCCTCATGGAAAATTAGCAGACGCGTATTTTTTTCTCGTCCGGATTATGCCCCCTTCAAGAGTTATTGCCCTTTGAATTTTTTTTAATAAAATTTTGTCAGCAAGATATCTCAAAAACTTTTGGAGCTACAGCCTTGAAAGTTGGTGAAAATATTGGTGGTGATGAGTAGTTGAACTGATTAACATTTGACAAAATTTCGAAAAATACTTTGTGAGTTATGTCCCTTTGTCATTTTGGTAATTTGTGGCCATTGTAATGTATGCTAAAAGTGATGCATAGCATAACTTTAGAACCGTGTATGCTGGGGTTTTGAAATTTCATATATGGATTCCTCATGGAAAATTAGCTGACAAGTAGGTTTTTTCTCGTCCGGATTATGCCCCTTTCAAGAGTTATTGCCCTTTGAAATGTTTTTAATAAAATCTTGTCAGCAAGATATCTCAAGCACTATTGGAGCTAGAGCCTTGAAACATGGTGAATAGATTGGTTATGGCCCTTTGTCATTTTGGTATTTTGTGCCCATTGTAATGTATGCTAAAAGTGATGCATAGCATAACTTTAGAACCGTGTATGCTGGGGTTTTGAAATTTCATATATGGATTCCTCATGGAAAATTAACTGATGCATATTTTTTTCTCCTCCAGATTATGCCGCTTTCAAGAGTTATTGCCCTTTAAATTTTTTTTAATAAAATCTTGTCAGCAAAATATCTCAAAAACTGTTGGAGCTAGAGCCTTGAAAGTTGTTGAGTATATTGGTGGTGATGCGTATATGAACTGAATAACTTTTGTCAAAATTCCATAAAATACTGTGCGAGTTATGGCCCTTTGTCATTTTGGTAATTTGTGCCCATTGAAATGAATGCTAAAAGTGAAGCATAGCATAACTTTAGAACTGTGTATGTTATGGTTTTGAAATTTCATATATGCATTCCTAATGGAAAATAAGCTGAGGCGTATTTTTTCTTATCCGGATTATGCCCCTTTAAAAAGTTATTGGCCTTTGATTTTTTTTAATAAAATCTTGTCAGCAAGATATCTCAAAAACTTTTGGAGCTACAGCCTTGAAATATGGTGAACATATTGGTGGTGATGAGTAGATGGACTGATCAACTTTTGACAAAATCCCGAAAAACACTTTGTGAGTTATGGCCCTTTGTCATTTTAGTAATTTGTGCCCATTGTAATATATGCTAAAAGTGATGCAAAGCATAACTTTAGAACCCTGTATGCTATGGTTTTGAAATTTCATATATGCATTCCTGATGGAAAATTAGCTGACGCGTATTTTTTTTTCTCGTCCGGATTATGCCCCTTTCAAGAGTTATTGCCCTTTGAAGTTTTTTGAATAAAATCTTGTCAGCAAAATATCTCAAAAACTATTATAGCTACAGCCTTGAATGTTGGTGAATACACGTAGATTGGTGTTGATGAGTAGATGACCTGCTTAACTTTTGACAAAATTCCGAAAAATACTTTTTGAGTTATGGCCCTCTGTCATTTTGGTAATTTGTGCCCATTATAATGTATGCTAAAAGTGATGCATAGCATAACTTTAGAACTGTATATGCTATTGTTTTGAAATTTCATATATGCATTCCTGATGGAAAATAAGCTGATGCGTATTTGTTTTCTCATCCGGATTATGCCTCTTACAAGAGTTATTGCCCTTTGAAGTTTTTTTAATAAAATCTTGTCAGCAAGATATCTCAAAACTATTATAGCTAGAGTCTTGAAAGTTGATGAAAAGATTTGTGGTGATGAGTAGATGACCTTATTAACTTTTGACAAAATTTGAGTTATGGCCCTTTGTCATTTTGGTAATTTGTGTATTGTAATGTATGCTAAAAGTGATGCATTCCATAACTTTAGAACCGTGTATGCTATGGTTTTGAAATTTCATATATGCGTTCCTGATGGAAAATAAGCTGACACATATTTTTTTTTCATCCGGATTAACTTAAGAACCGTGTAAGCTAGGGTTTTGAAAATTTCATATATTGATTCGCTATGGAAAATTATTTTTTTCTCATCCGCATTATGCCCCTTTCAAAAGTTATTGTTCTTTGATTTATTTGTTAGCATAACCTTGGGGCCAAGGCCACACACTTTGAGTTATTATTGTAATCATGGTAATTTTCGGTTTTATTGGACGAGTTTTTCAAAAATTCCGTCCTTTAAAATAGCTATGTCCGGGTGGGTGGTTGGGCGGGTGGATGGGCTTTTTTTTGTATTATTTTTTGTGTTTGTTTTCTACATAAACACATATAAACAGAGATTATACCCCTACAACAAAGTTGATATGGGGTGGGGATATGCCATTTGTTCTGTACATACATAAATACATGCATGCATTCATCGCTACCCTACCCTACCCCACGCTTCCCCACTCAAACCCACCCACCCCACCCAACCGCATCACACTTCACCCCACCCCGACCAACCCCACCATACCCCACCCTACAACACCCCACCACACCCTGCCCCACCCCACACACACATGCATGCAGTCATGCACAAATGCTTTGTTGACTAGGAATATTTTTTTTGTCTTTTTCTTCATAAACACATAACAGAGAACTTATACCCCTACACAAAAGTTGATAGTGGGTGGTGATATGCCATTTGTCCTTTACATACATAAATACATGCATGCATATATTCCTACCCTACCCTACCCCACCCCACCCCACCACATGACACCCTACCCAACAACACCCCATCCCACGACAACACACCTCAACCCGGCCCACTCCAATTACACATGCATGCATGCACACACACATGCATTTACACTCAAACATGCATGCATGTGTAATAGAGTTCCTTATAGGTAGGATGGCTCATTCTGTTCGATTCATATATATTAGCCAACGTCCAATATCCTATATCCTATATTATATCCAATAGATCATATCAAACCTTATAAGTTCATTTATTCATTTGTACTCATTTTTTTGTTTTTCCTCAGACAACTGCGACATACTCGACGGACCACGTGACTTCTTGCGCGCCACTGATGCATGAAATTTACTAACACGCATGCGCGCAGTTCAAATCCTTTGTCAGTCACATTTCTAATTTCATGGCGGTTGGTCATTCTCCGCCTGTGTGGTAATTTTGCGGTTATCTGAATTATTATTTATTCAGGATTTTGTATGTTGCAGGTATGTCTCCTTACGCTATTGTTTTATACTGCATTATGTAAAAAACCCGTGGAAAAGTGGTTGTGCTGCCCACCTCATGAACCGGGGGTCGTGGGTTCGACCCAGAAGTTATTTGTGCCTTCGCTTGAGTCTTTTGTCCGGAGACTCTTCTCAGCATGACCTAGGCTGTACATGAGACTTTAGACATGCGCACATACGCACGCGCACGCACATACGCACGCGCACGCACATACGCACGCGCACGCACATACGCACGCACATACGTACACACGTGCACGTGCATACATACACACACTCGCATGCGCACTCACGCACACACTCGCCTGCGCACTCACGCACACACTCGCCTCATAATCTGGGGGTCCAAGGTTTTAGTCCGGGCCTTCCTAGACGTTCAGTTGTCTTAGTCAAGATCCCGTCTCAGTATTACTTCAGCTGTTTGTGGGGGCGTAAAGTTTAAAGCACATATACACATTATTACTGCGGGGACATACTACATTCTATATATTTTAGTTATGCATTTTGGCATGTGGTAACTAGTGAGTAGCCGTTCATCCAGCCATTCATGTATTTTGTTTACAACACGTTGATTTGTATATGTAAAATATTGGGGTTCGATATGTTGTTTATACATGTATGATATTGTCTTACCACGCATGTAACATACAAAGTTTATCTTGGTCAGTCACATTTCTAATTTCATGGCGGTTGGTCATTCTCCGCCTGTGTGGTAATTTTGCGGTTATCTGAATTATTATTTATTCAGGATTTTGTATGTTGCAGCGTGGCCTGGTAGATCGGGATAAAGCGGTGGAACCTCAGTTTGTTAGTTATCTCACAATGACCCTGACCCGAACCCTGTAACAATTTTGGCGCCCAACGTGGGGCCACGACTTGACAACATCACGTGACCAAAACCAACCAGTCGTCACTGAGATCATCAGTATGGCTCGTCTTCGATTGGATATTACAGCATCATGGGTTGTGACGTGTAATGGCGGCCTCCATGGATAAACAATGTGACTTATGAATGAGAAATGTTTTTGTTGGTGAGTGGCTAGTCATTGTTACTTCATCCATTTGTCATATGCTAGCATTGTCATAACTATTCAGCGATTATGTACATCGATTCTTTCCCTGAGATTCACGTTTCGTCGGCTATTGGATTGTACTACGCTTCAATACTTTACTATGATGTGTGTACTTGTGTACTATAAACATTCCGGACTGGTGCATTAAGCGTGAATGACCTTATTCGGTTATAGTAAACATGTGTCATGTTCGCTGACAGGCACAGTGCAGTGGAAAATATTCTTATTTATACTTTGACATAGTCTTTGGCAAAGTTAAATGAGAATTATTCTTCACTCATCATTTTCTTCTCCCCTCTTATGAGAACTCTAAATTCCCTGCTATCATATATACATGTGGCCTTGTCAGTATACATGAGAAATATAAGTGCAGTGCAAACAGTGTTGACCATACCGTGACATATATTCTTGGAGTGTGTTTACATCAGTGACGGGAAGTTAATAATGAACATTTTGAGTGTTACATTCACATGTCATAAACAAACAGTCATATTCTACACTGTTCAAAGTAATCAGCGTAATTTAGTTTCAGCTATTTGCTTCATTTTGGTGGTTACATGTATTTTTGTGTCTGACATGAAATCTTAAAAAAAAAAAAAAAAATGACCTTAACTTAACACTTCACTCCACCTTGCATGTTCACAAACTGACAGCATGTTTTGATCCCCTTGGACCTTAACGGCCTAGTCAACACTATTATGGTCATATTGAGCCGATCAGATTATCTCTACTAGCTGTGCCGTTTTGATAGGAAGCGATTGGCAGAGGCAGTGCGCATTTTTTTCTCCAAAAAAAAAAAAAAAAAAAAAAAAATCGACTGCTGCTCCCGAGCTACTACCCTTCTGGAACCAGCAGAAGTGTAGCATGTATAAGCTAATACACCCCACCCTGACTGCTACAGTGCGTTAATAGTAGTACATTTACTCGATATACATATCATTATCATTTGACCATATATTTTTGTATAGGTTTGGATCCCAGTCCCAAACTGAAAACATTACGTCCCTTCAACAGTTATAGTGATTGCGAGTTTGTTTTCTTGTTATTGCTACTGAGTTTGTCTAAACGTTTATGACAAAAATATTTGTGATAGACAAGACAAATCCAGTGGTCGCATGTTATCTGGTCGTGCTATTCAAATATAATTCGCGAACTTTTCAAGTAGAAGAAAGAAGTCATCTTTATTCTATAAGGTAATGTGTTGCAACAAGGTTCTATCAATGCAAAAGATAAATCCGTTGTCGGTGCAGTGATAATATGTGACGTATTACACAGACAGCATAGGTATATCCGTTTGTAGTGAACTTTGTATTTCGCATCACCTGATCAGATACTGCATATTTGATAAATCTGACTGCGGTTCATCTACTCCTCATTGACAGTGTAGCTCCTGATCAGGCACCGTGTATCGATAAATCTAGTTGCGGAGCAGCTTGCATTTTTATTGCACTGATCCCTTCCTGACAGATCAGAAATTACATATTTGATAAATCTGTGGCAGTGCATCTACGCCTCATTGACAGTGTAGCTCCTGATCAGTCACCATGTATCGATAAATCTGGTTGCGAAGCAGCTTGCATTTTTATTGCCCTGATCTTTTCATGACTGATCGGACTGAATATTTGATAAATCTGACCGCGGTGCACCTTGCTTCATTCATTACTCAGGTCCTCATTGACAGTATAGATCCTGATCATACACCTGGTATTGATAAATCTGTCTGCGGAGCAACTTGTATTTTGCACTGATTAAGTGAAGACCCTGATCTTATACTGTGTTGATAAATCCAACTGCGGAGCAGCTTGCTTTATAATAACTAGTAGTTATACAAAGTGTAGACCCTGATCAGACCGTATATTGATAAAGCTGGCTGCGGAGCTGCTTGCATCATTATCGCTGATCCTCATATGAAGAGTAGACCCTGATCAGACGCCGTGTCTGTAATAAATCTTGCTGCGGAGCAGCTTGCACCATTTTTTTTACTCTTATCCTATTTTATTTTGAAGTGAAGACTCTGATCAGACACTGTGTATTAATAAATCTGGCTGCGGAGCAGCTTACATTATTATAACTGTGAACCTCATATAAAGTGAAGGCACTGATCAGATACTGTATTGATAAATGTAACTGCGGATCAGCTTGGATCATAATTGCTCTGATTCGTATATGAAGTGAAGACACTGATCAGACTGTATATTGATAAAGCTGGCTGCGGAGCTGCTTGCATCATTATCGCTGATCCTCATATGAAGAGTAGACCCTGATCAGACGCCGTGTCTGTAATAAATCTTGCTGCGGAGCAGCTTGCACCATTTTTTTACTCTTATCCTCTTTTATTTTGAAGTGAAGACTCTGATCAGACACTGTGTATTAATAAATCTGGCTGCGGAGCAGCTTACATTATTATAACTGTGAACCTCATATAAAGTGAAGGCACTGATCAGATACTGTATTGATAAATGTAACTGCGGATCAGCTTGGATCATAATTGCTCTGATTCTTATATGAAGTGAAGACACTGATCGGACTGCGTATTGATAAAGTTGACTGCGGAGCAATTTGCATCATTTTACTCTGGTTCTTGATCAGATTTTTGTATTGATAATGCTTTCTGCGGAGCAGCATTAATAATTATCCCTCATTCTCAAATAAGCTGTAAACCCTGATCCGACGACCTGTCTGAAATAAATCTTGCTGCGGAGCAGCTTGCTTACATTGATACATTGGACTTTGCATGGTTTGTTGATGTTGAATTTTGATGTTAAATCAAATTTAAACATTAAAATTATTGTAATAAATCCTTGTGCGGTTAAACTTTTTGCACTGTGGTTTATTTTGATGATTTCCAACTTTGTTTAAAGTGAAGCATTGATTAGATGTATGCGTATTTAGGATAGAACCTTGTGCAACACACATACATTCTGGATAAATCCTGATGCGGAGAAGTCAATGTATTTTATTTAGGTATTAATGATTGGTTTAACGTTATTTTGCTGACAACGGTACTTTGGATAAATCCAACGGCGGATATTTTACCATATAATTTCAGAAATCTGTCCCTGTCTTGGCCAATCCTATAGTTGACCTTGTTATTTTTTTCTGAAGGGATTATAGATAATCCTTGTCACGGAGTTTTCCTTTCGAGCTAGTAAGCGTCAGTAAAAATATTTTTGCTGATCCTCTTAATTTATTTCAAAAGTGTGAGTCCGCGACCGATAAGAAATACTGATACTCATTTTTTTTCTGTCTGTCCATGTTAATCCCATTGTCCTCTAACTTATATACCTTCGTATTTCCGGTTGCGAATAAAACCTCGATACGCTAAATATTTTATTGACACAACGTGCGAAGAGGTAAGTTGAAAACCAGCAATAATTCCGTCTGCGGTTAAAATAAGAAGTCATTTATAAGTGCTGTACAATAATTCCGTTTGCTCACTCAACAGTATTTCATGAAATGTGTTAATCATATAAAAGTTAATACAACGTGAAAAAATCAGGAAGCGGAAAAAAAATAAATGCGGTCACAGGTCAAAGCACTTAACTACTCAGAAGTGTTTTAATCGTACTTGTACACCAAAGGTGATAAGTCGTTTAATTGGTGTTTGCATTTAACAGTTTGAGTGGAATATCGGAGCATTTATTATTGCATAAGCTCTGATATATATTACAAAACTGTTAGATAACAGTTGTTGCTAATTAGCATAATGGCTTCTGGTGGTAGAACACCACATAGACCTTGGAAAGAAGATACATTAGACTATATGTTCTCAGAGCTTGTTAAAAGTGAGAAATATAGATACCTGAGAACAGCTACACCACGTGAAAGTCAGTCAAAGACAGTTGACGATCAGAAGGTGGATCAACCTCCGCTCACTCCTGATCAGGATGACAAGGCTAGAAATGTATTTACTAGCACACCTGATGTCAAACCACCATCACTTGAGACTTTTATGGGAGGATTTGAAAGACCTCCTTCAGCTGTTAAAAATGTCAGAAGCAAATTGCCTTTTTCTGGTCCGAGATTCAGTGATACCCCTGCTCCTGTTCCTTTGCGTACAGAATCAGCAAAGCAAACAGCTCACTCGGTCTCTTTGAGGTTTGCGGAACCTAGTTTGATAGACCTAGCAAAGGTACCTATTCCGAAATTGCCACAATTCTCAGGAATAGATGGAAAGGGAGAAGCATCTTTTGATGTATGGCGTTTCGAAGTGGTGTGCTTGCAAAAGGAGAAAATATACCCAGATGCACACATCCTTCAAGCTATACGTAGGTCCCTGAAGGGTGAAGCGAGGGATATTTTGCTTACTGTTGGAGATGCAGCTTCGTCTGCAGAAATATTGGAAAAATTAAATGGCATATATGGAACTGTGTCCTCCAATGAGTCAATAGTTCAGCAATTTTATCTTGAGCAGCAGAAGGAGAATGAGAATGTTGCTCAGTATAGTATAAGACTAGAAAACATGCTTCAGAAAACAAAAGATTATATACCGGAGGATACTAAGAATGAAATGCTTAGATCCAAACTGTGGAATGGTCTTAGAGATTCCCAGTTGAAGAACGCAAGTCGTTTTAAGTATGAAATGGAAAAGGATTTTAATAGATTAAGGATAGGAATCAGAAAGATAGAGCAAGATATGCCATCTGACTTGACAAGATCTGTTACTGTTCAGCAGCAAAATGTTGCTAAAAGTACGGATAGTCACTTTGAGGAAATACTCAAACGTCTGAAGCAGATGGAAGGTCGGATAGATGGTATAGAGAAAAATATAGAGCGGAAAATTGAAAGTAAGATGTTTCAGAAAGCTGAAGATAATAGGACTGGGCCTGGAACTCCAGAGCGAGGAAGGCCAGGAGGTTACTATCGAGGTAGAGGTTATTTTAGAGGTCAACAGAGAGGTGGCAGAAGAGGTAACAGAGGGTCTTTAAACGAGAACGGGTCTACATCGTAGGGCAGATGGTAGACCAGGAAGACGGGAAGTGCCCTTCTGAGGAATTTTGTATGGTGAGGCCACCGGCTCAAAGTACCTCAAATAATTTTATTAACAGTGATGATTTAGAGGATGTTCATTTAGAAAGCATAGATCAAGAAAGTATTCAGTTATTAAAGGCAAAGGAAAATGAAATTGAGACTGAAGTTAAGGGGTCTAAATATCTAAATGGAATTGAAAATTATGTCAAAGAGTGCTCAGAGTCTTCTCAAGGAAGCTCATACCAAGTTCTTGAAAACAAAGTTGGAGAACTTAAAAATGTCAGTGAGGCAAATACTGTCTTACATTGTGAACTTGATCCTCAGACAGAATCCACAAACAAATATAGTAATGACAGAAAGGGCGAAGCGCCTTTCATAGATAGATTGTTAGGAAGTAGAAACGAATCAGAGATTGAGATATGTGGCATGAAGTGTAAAGCTTTGATAGATACAGGCTCCATGGTGACGACAATGTCTCAGTGTGTATGAGAATATGCCTGTAAAACCAGAGATTTTAAGTTTAGATACACTTCAATTAGAGGTTAAAGCAGCTGGAGGTACAACGCTACCATACAGTGGCTATATTGAGGCAGAGATTAATGTGCCCTTTCTACAGAACAAGCCTATGCTTGTTCCTGTTCTGGTGGTTCCTGATACTCAGTGCTCTGGCCAAGTACCTGTTATTATTGGAACCAACATAATTCGAACATGTAAAGACATGTCGGGTAGTGGGTTAGACAGAGATGTGCCTCAAGAATGGAGTATAGCTTTTCAGTCGCTTCAGAACAATGTTGTCGGAGTAGTTAGGTCTACAAACAAAAGGACTATGACTATTAAGCCAATGGAGTCTAAGACAATCACAGGTTCTGTACGTAACTGTAAGGCTAAAGATGCAGTAACAGAAGCCGGCGATTTCGGCATATCTGGTTCACTGAACATCTGTCCGCGGGTAGTAGCTATAAAAGAAAATCATAATTATAGCAGAGTACCTGTAAGGATATGTAATATATCTGCAAGACCAATACAGATAGAACCTCGTTCACAATTATGTGAACTTCATGAGGTGAAGGTGCTCAGATCATTGTCGCCACCTAATAGCATGGAGTCTGATGGAACTGAAAAGAAAACATATGTTGATGAAACTCCTCTAAGTGAATTAGGTGTGAAAATAAACACAAAGGACTTAAACAAGGAAGAAAGAGAAACTATCTTTAACGTGCTGCAGAAATGGACACCCATTTTCTCTAAAGGTCCTACAGACCTAGGGAGTACAGACTTAATCAAACATGAGATTCACTTAAAGGACGACACGCCTTTTAAAGACCCCTATCGGCGCATACCACCTGCTTTATTTGAAGAGGTGCGCGAACATTTGAAAGAAATGTTAGAAGCCGGGGCCATTCGTGAATCTTCAAGTCCATTCTCCTCCAATGTTGTTCTCGTACGAAAGAAAGACAAAAGTCTAAGATTTTGCATTGACTTCCGGAAACTGAATTCGAGAACAATTAAGGATGCATATTCACTCCCTAGGATAGAGGAGACAATGGATTCACTTGCTGGGTCGAAATACTTTTCGAAATTAGACCTCCGGTCAGGATACTGGCAAGTGGAGATCAAAGAGGAAGATAAATACAAAACAGCATTCACTGTAGGGCCCCTGGGCTTTTACGAATGCAATAGAATGGCATTTGGGCTCACTAATGCCCCGGGCAGTTTTCAGCGCCTCATGGAGCGCTGTATGGGCCCTTTGAACCTTATGGAATGCTTGATATATCTTGATGATATCATTATATTCAGTAAGACCTTTGAAGAGCACATAAAAAGACTGGAAGATTGTTTTGAACGCCTAAAACAACATGGCTTGAAATTAAAAGGCTCCAAATGTGAGTTCCTGCAAAGAGAAGTCCAGTATTTAGGCCATATTGTAAGTGAGTCTGGTGTAAAGACCGACCCAGACAAGATTGAAAGTCTGAGAAAATGGCCGGTGCCAACCACTATTCAAGAGCTTCGCAGCTTTTTGGGTTTTGCGGGATACTACCGTAGGTTCGTTGAGGGCTATGCAAAGATAGCTAAACCTCTCAACGATCTATTGGTTGGTCACTGTACGAATCGTAAAAGTAAACGGAAAAGGAGACCAGAACCCTTTACTTGGGGTCCTTTGCAGCAACAGGCGTTTGAGAATCTTATACATAAACTCACAACGCCTCCTGTTCTAGGGTATGCAGATTATAAACTGCCATTTATCCTAAACATAGACGCAAGTGGCGATGGTTTAGGAGCTGTGTTGTACCAGCTTCAAGATGGAAAAGAGCGGGTAATTGCTTATGCAAGCAGAGGCCTTAGATCCAGTGAAAGAAATTACCCTGCGCATAAGTTAGAGTTCCTGTGTCTGAAATGGTCAGTTTGTGATAAATTTCACGACTACTTATATGGTAACGAGTTTCAAGTCCGAACTGACAACAATCCTTTGACTTATGTTCTGACGTCCGCAAAGCTGGATGCAACTGGGCATCGCTGGGTAGCAGCACTCTCATGCTATAACTTCAGCATTGCATATCGCACTGGTAGACAAAACAGAGATGCCGACGGCTTGTCGCGTCTTCCAGGGAACAAACAGATACTGTTTAATGATGCAGTGAAGGCCATTTGCTCCGCACACACAGCTACAGTAAAGACATCGGTAGCTGCTGAGAGTGTTCTCCTTACTGAAGACTCTGATAAAGTCGCAGTTCAGGACGATTTGCCTGACACCAGTGGTCTATGTGATTTTGACTGGGAAGCAGAGCAACGATCAGATGAAACAATACAAAGGGTTGTTCATCTCATCGAAAATGGACATAAGCCAACGAAACGACAGATGGCTCTCGAGAATGCTAACGTCTATAAGCTTCTCAAAGAATGGGATAAACTTGCACTCAAGAGTGGCGTCTTATTCCGTCATAGCAACCTCTATGGTGAGAAGGTGACGCAGCTTGTCCTACCCTTCGTCTATCGTGACCTTGCTTTAACAGGGTATCATGATGACGCTGGTCATCAAGGTCGAGACAGAACGACGTACCTTATTAAATCCCGTTTCTATTGGCCAGGTATGGACAGAGATATCGAGTTGAAGGTCCAAAATTGTCCGAGATGTATCTGCAGAAAGACACCTAGTAGGAGCTCCGCTGAGTTAGTTAACATCCACACAACTCAACCCATGGAATTGGTGTGTATGGATTACTTGTCCCTTGAAACATCAAAAGGGGGATATGAGAACATCCTAGTAATAACGGACCACTTCACTCGATTCGCACAAGCCTTTCCTACTCGCAATCAAACGGCGAAAACCACTGCAAAGACACTCTTTGAAAACTTTATAGTTCATTATGGTTTTCCCGCACGATTGCATAGTGATCAAGGCAGAAACTTTGAGTCTCAGGTCATTAAAGAACTATGTGAAATTGCAAGTGTAGATCGCTCACGGACTACACCTTATCACCCCATGGGAAATGGAATGACCGAAAGATTCAATAGAACGCTTTTGGGCATGTTAGGTACGTTAAATGACGAACAAAAACAGGATTGGAAGTCCTACGTAGCGCCCCTAGTGCACGCATACAATGCTACTCGTCACGAGAGTACTGGCTTTGCACCTCACTTTTTAATGTTTGGTAGGTTTCCCAGACTCGCAGTCGATGCGTTTTTGGGCATAAAACCACTTGGTGAGAGTGCTAAAACTGCCAGTTCCTATATAAGCAAACTGAAATCACGCCTCAGTTTTGCTTACAAGACTGCTGCCAAACAGGCTCAGAAACGTGCACATCAAAGCAAGGACCGCTACGACTTAAAAGTCCGTGAATCAGCAGTACAGCCTGGAGATATTGTTCTAATAAAGAACGTTAGCCTTAGAGGCAAACAGAAACTAGCTGACAGATGGAATCGTCAGCCATATGTTGTGATTGATCAGCCCAACAAAGACATTCCGGTGTTTGCTGTTAAAAAGGAACATGGCAAAGGAAAACCCAAATTGCTTCACCGCAATTTGTTACTTCCATTTATGTCCCTTCCTTCAACAGCACACAAATCCAGACCTGTCGTTACAGACAGCTCAGTTCAGAATCCTACCATACCGGATGTTGAAGAAATAAATCAGTCTTTTGGTGAAACTGGGCACCACCATGGCATATCCAATATCACCCAGTTAAGTGACAGTAATGGTACCGGTGAATCTGGGCACCAGGATAGTAATTCCGACACAACCCAGTTAGAGAACAACTCTCTGCAAAATGACATTGACTTAGGGGAAAGCCGGAAAACCAAGGTCGAACCATACATAATTCCTCAGAGGAGGCCAGGTGCTTCCAATCTGAATCCTCTAGCAGAACCTTTCGTTCCGGTAAGTATAGAACCCAATCAGCCAAGACGATCGAAACGCAGACGTCAAAAACCACAATGGCAATTATCAGAAAACTGCCGATTGTCATAGATTTGCTTTGGACATGCATTTGTTTTTCAGCAACTAACATATATTGCGACAAACCTGTTTTCAGTAAATGTCGGGACGACATTTTCTAGAGAGGGGGAAAATGTAATAGAGTTCCTTATAGGTAGGATGGCTCATTCTGTTCGATTCATATATATTAGCCAACGTCCAATATCCTATATCCTATATTATATCCAATAGATCATATCAAACCTTATAAGTTCATTTATTCATTTGTACTCATTTTTTTGTTTTTCCTCAGACAACTGCGACATACTCGACGGACCACGTGACTTCTTGCGCGCCACTGATGCATGAAATTTACTAACACGCATGCGCGCAGTTCAAATCCTTTGTCAGTCACATTTCTAATTTCATGGCGGTTGGTCATTCTCCGCCTGTGTGGTAATTTTGCGGTTATCTGAATTATTATTTATTCAGGATTTTGTATGTTGCAGGTATGTCTCCTTACGCTATTGTTTTATACTGCATTATGTAAAAAAACCCGTGGAAAAGTGGTTGTGCTGCCCACCTCATGAACCGGGGGTCGTGGGTTCGACCCAGAAGTTATTTGTGCCTTCGCTTGAGTCTTTTGTCCGGAGACTCTTCTCAGCATGACCTAGGCTGTACATGATACTTTAGACATGCGCACATACGCACGCGCACGCACATACGCACGCGCACGCACATACGCACGCGCACGCACATACGCACGCACATACGTACACACGTGCACGTGCATACATACACACACTCGCATGCGCACTCACGCACACACTCGCCTGCGCACTCACGCACACACTCGCCTCATAATCTGGGGGTCCAAGGTTTTAGTCCGGGCCTTCCTAGACGTTCAGTTGTCTTAGTCAAGATCCCGTCTCAGTATTACTTCAGCTGTTTGTGGGGGCGTAAAGTTTAAAGCACATATACACATTATTACTGCGGGGACATACTACATTCTATATATTTTAGTTATGCATTTTGGCATGTGGTAACTAGTGAGTAGCCGTTCATCCAGCCATTCATGTATTTTGTTTACAACACGTTGATTTGTATATGTAAAATATTGGGGTTCGATATGTTGTTTATACATGTATGATATTGTCTTACCACGCATGTAACATACAAAGTTTATCTTGGTCAGTCACATTTCTAATTTCATGGCGGTTGGTCATTCTCCGCCTGTGTGGTAATTTTGCGGTTATCTGAATTATTATTTATTCAGGATTTTGTATGTTGCAGCGTGGCCTGGTAGATCGGGATAAAGCGGTGGAACCTCAGTTTGTTAGTTATCTCACAATGACCCTGACCCGAACCCTGTAACACATGCATGTACACAAATATGCATGCATGCACACTTATGGACTCACACAATGTCATGCACAAACACACATGCATGCACATGCAGGCATGCACACTTATGCACTCACTATGCACACACACACACACACACACACACACACACACACACACACACACACACACACACACACACACACACACACAAATACATGCATGCATATATCCCTACCCTACCCTACCCCACCCCACCGACCCCACTACATGACACCCTACCCCACAACACCCCACCCCATGACAACCCACCTCAACCTGGCCCACACCACTTACACATGCATGCATGCACACACACATGCATTTACACTCAAACATGTATGCTCATACACAATCACTCATTTATGCTTGCACACCCACATACAAATGCACATGCATGCATGCACACACACACACACTGCTGCTTGCATGCATACATGCAGGTACTCACACATGCATGCACACTTATGGACTCACACAGGCACACACACACACA
This sequence comes from Lucinisca nassula, assembly GCA_963580285.1. NCBI lineage: Eukaryota > Metazoa > Mollusca > Bivalvia > Lucinida > Lucinidae > Lucinisca > Lucinisca nassula. Next base: position 156,564,328 of record OY757018.1, read on the forward strand.
TACATGCACATGCAGGCATGCACACTTATGCACTTACACATGCACACACACACACACACACACACACACACACACACATGCACATGAAGGCATGCACTCATGCATTAATGCATGCCATAAGAAAACATGCATGCATTCAGGCGCTACATAGCCTTCGGCGGAATTCTTGTTGTATGTTTTTGAGTCTTTAACAATATTTGTTGAATATTTTTCCATCTAGTGGGGGCATTGTGTTTTACAAACACCATTTCTAGTTTTTAGGTGGATTTTGAAATTAATTGGCAGAAATGTTAACCACCATGAGACGATGTGTTGTGTGCATGACCCAAGTTCAAGTACCTCAAATGTCAAAGACAAAAGGACAAACCCACAGGTATTAGACTTCATGCCTTGCCGTGGCCCTGGGGGCTCAATTACCACTGGGCACATTGCCGCTGTGGTCTCTGTGCCCACTGGGAAGAGCTAAAGGAAGTACCACCCGTTTGCCGTGGGTGGCGTCCTGTAAGCCGGAAGAAGGGATCCTGGAGTTTGAGGGTTACCTGAGGTGGCGGTGCTTCAGGTACCCAACACGCCTCTTTGGCCTGGCTTTTCGGTGTAGATACCGCTTTGCTTTCTCTTCAACTCTTTTTGTATCTTTCCTGATACCAACCATATGCCCATTTACCTTACCCTTTTCTATCTTTTTATCTCTAGAAGGCGGTGGCCAAACGGACCAATCGTGTAGGCGTTTTGTTTATGCGAGTATATCTCACGTGTATCTCTAACAACTGCGAGTCGGATAACCACTCCATTTTGGTGTTCCCTTGTAGGGCTCCAAGGAGGGCGGAGAGCACTTGAGACGAAACTAGGATATTCTCCTCATGGCGAATAATAACAAAACTAACCGCAACACAAAAAAACGTCAACGAAACGAAGAGTCAGATGACTCTAGTGATACGATTCAGCAGTCTTCTGTTCCAAAGCCTTCTAATTCTCCGCGTTTTCTGGTTATTACATCATTGGATGACTCACGTACTGTATCAAGCTTGTCTCCTTTTGTCATCGAGAAAAGCATCCAATCCATAGCTGGACATCCAAAGAGTATTAAAAAGCTTAGATCCGGTGATCTCCTGTTGGAAGTCGAGAAAGAAAAGCATGTCAAAAACCTGCTCAGCACCAAAAAGTTATTTGATCTCAAATTCAAGATCTCTTTACACAACACACTTAATTCATCTAAGGGTGTCATTCGCAGTCCGGAACTACGTCCATGCAGCGAGCAAGAGATTCTTGACAATCTCAGGGATCAAGGCGTTATTGGTGTTCGTAACATCCAAGTTCGTAGAAGTGGTGTGCTTAAACCGACAAGCACTTATGTTTTGACATTTAACACACCAGTTCTACCACAGAAAATCAAAGTAGCATATCTTTCTGTGAACGTAGAGGTATACATTCCGAACCCTCTCAGATGTTACAACTGTCAGGTGTTTGGTCACCACGAAAGCAAATGTCAGAAAAAATCCCTCTGTGCCAATTGTGGTGAAGACAAACATGTCGATAACCATCAGCAATGTAAGAATGAGGCCAAATGCGTCAATTGTGGTGAACAACATGCTGTTTTTTCTCGAGACTGTCCAGCTTGGAAAAAAGAAAAAGAAATACTCACAGTTAAGTACAAACAATCGTTATCCTTCCCAGAAGCTCGGAAAGTTGTTGAAGAGCGACATACATCATCAACCACCAGTTACGCCAGCATCACAAAGGGTGCTAGTGTAAAATGTACCAGCTCCGGAACACAGACTGTTGAATCATGTATAGCTGAACTGAAAAAATCTGGTGCATGGAGTAAATCCACTCCAGCACCACAAACTTCAACCAATTTATCAAATAGCGCAATCCAGGTTGCTTCGGATCGGTCGACAGCGACCGTACCGAAGCCAGCGCCGAATGTAAAAGAGAAACCCGACTCAGAAAGAACTAAAAAGGGATCGGAAGATCCGATCAAAAAAACATCAATTGTCTCAAAGACAAACAGACAGACAACGTAAAATGGAAAGAGACAATATAAAATTTCAGAACAGATTCGGATCTTTGAGTGACAGTGACATGGAGTTTGAAGCTCCATCATCACCAAGTAGAAATAACAGATCGAGGTCTGCAACACCACGAGCTGGTGGTAGCAGATCTATATCACCAATTGCAGCTCCAATATAGTTTCTAGTCTTAATCGCTTCATAAAATGGATTTAAAACACAAAATAATACAATGGAATTGTCGAGGTCTTAAATCAAATTATAACGAACTGTTATTACTTATTTCATTATTAAACCCATCGGTTTTTTGTTTGCAAGAAACTTTTTTAAAAACTGATGACAACATTGATGTCAAGAGTTTCAATACATACAACTATATCTATTCTGATGGTAACAAACCATCTGGTGGCAGTTCAATTTTTGTGAAATCATGTTTACCACAAAGAGAGATCAAATTAAAAACAGACCTACAAGCTGTAGCAGTATCGGTTTCTTTGGATAAAGAAACTACAATTTGCTCTCTATATGTCCCGCCCTCGTTTTCTTTAAAGTAGAAGTAAAACAAAGATCAGGAATTGATACAATTAACTTACTCCACCCATAAAAGACACCAAAGGGAAAGAAATACAAACATTAAGCGAACAGACCATAATGGAAACCTAAACAAAGGAAGGCCATAGGGACAGTTACTTTCCCACAAAATGGCCATATGGCCATCCAAAACCAAAAGACACAAGTGATACACACAGTAAGTAACAAACAACAACATAAATAAATCGCCACAGAAGAGCCGCCTTGGAACGGTCAGTGGAAGATTTCCACTGGGGGGCTTAAATCGATTTTACGTGGCCACAATCCTCGCCCTTACTTCCGTCGCGATTTAGACAAATAATTTGTTCAGTCCGCATGAAGGCCTCCTAACTAATCAGTGCAACATCTCCGTGAACACAAAAATCAAAGAACCACGGAGGTGAGACAACGGTGAGGACTCGACAGCAAGAAACCACAGAAATGCTGGAGCAAAAGAAAACCAACAGTTAGACTCCGATGAGCCCGACCAGAGACAGAGCATCAGGCACCAACCAACATTATCTCTCTAATTTTCAATAAGCCTTTACGTTGGAGCCGTCATAGAATCTGAGGCCTGACCCACCGGCGTGCAATTAAAGAGGGAAGCAAAGTTGCCAACCGTGATTGGGTTAACTACCATGCATGCAGTCTGTCGTATAATATCCATGTTGTACCCAATCTTTTTATATCGAAGAATGATTTTACGAAATTGGGTGCTGAAGTCATTGCGGTTATATATTTTTCTGAATTTATATACTAAGTCACCATAAAATTCGGGTTCCGATAGACCTTGTTGCAGAAGAGATTTAAGATCAATATTGAATTTTGAAATTAAATCAGAATAGCGTCTATAAAATTTAAAGCCCGAACACCTTGACTCATTGCTGAGTCAACTTCCATCGCCATATCTTTTAGTTGGCGACTTCAATGGTCACAATATTCTATGGGGCTGTAAAGATATCAATAACAGAGGAGCACTTATTGAGAATTTTATTGCAAAAAAGCGATCTTTGCTTGATGAATGATAAATCTTATACTTACCTTCACCCTGCGACAGGTCATTTGTCTTCTTTAGATCTCTCTTTGTGTCACCCATCTCTCTTTTTGGACTATGACTGGTCTGTTCATGATGATCAGTGCGGAAGTGATCACTTCCCTGTTATAATTGAGAGCGTAAACGAACCAGATGAGGACTGTAACCAGAAATGGAAAATGAATAAAGCCGACTGGGAATTATTCCATAATTTATGTGAAGAAGAGTTATCAGTTGATCACTTAAATGAATCATCCGACATTGTTTCTGATTTCACAGATACACTTATTAATATATCAGAACAATGCATTCCAAAGACCTCCACAAATACTAAGAAAAGCAAGCCTTGGTTTAATAATGACTGTAAAGAAGCTATTAAAAAGCGTAAACAGGCTCTAAATAAGTTCTACAAAAGTCCTACTTCAGAAAAGCTAAATGAAGTAAAAGTATTTAGAGCTAAAGCTCGGCGAACAATCCGAGCTTCAAAACAAAAGTCATGGAGGGAATATGTTTCAAAATTGAACTACAAAACCCCCATTAAAAAGGTTTGGGATATGGTAAGACAAATTTCAGGAAAGACAAAGCCCGCTAGTTTTACACATTTAAATACCGAATTTGACACAATAGCTTCAACAAAAAAAGATATTTCAGATACTCTTGGGAGCACATTCTTGAGAAATTCATCATCGCGTAATTATTCTGACTCTTTTAGAAATTTTAAAAAGGACCAAGAAAAAAGAAATCTAAACTTTAAATCCCTTAATCACGAAGAATACAACAAGCCTTTTAACATATCCGAACTTGTTGAAGCCATTGGAAAATCACATGATACGGCAACCGGCCCCGATGAAATTCATTATCAGATGCTTAAGCATCTGCCAAAAAGTTCTCTTTCAACACTTTTAGATATCTTTAATAATATTTGGGAAACGGGGGTCTGTCCTGAGAGCTGGCGTGTAGCTACAGTTGTACCAATTCCGAAACCAGGGAAAGATCATGCAGAACCTACAAATTATCGTCCGATAGCTTTGACAAGTTGTTTGTGTAAAACATTGGAGAGAATGATAAACAAGAGATTAGTCTGGTACTTAGAGTCCAACAGCCTCATTTCAGAATATCAATCGGGTTTTCGTTCGGAACGTAGTACCAATGACAATTTAATAAGACTAGAAACATTTATACGAGATGCTTTTATTAACAAAGAACACGTAGAAGCTCTCTTTTTCGACTTGGAGAAAGCATACGATACAACATGGCGTTATGGAATATTGAAAGATCTCCATAATACTGGCTTAAGAGGAAAACTTCCCAGTTTTATCGAAAGCTTTTTAGGGGAGCGCATGTTTCAGGTGCGTGTGGGGTCTACTCTGTCAGATTTCTATGATCAAGAACAGGGTGTCCCACAGGGTAGTATTCTTTCAACTACGCTATTTAACATCAAAATAAACAATATCGTACAATGTTTGGACGACAAAACTGATTGTTCCTTGTATGTTGACGATTTTTGTATATGTTACCGTTCAAAAAATATGAAAACAATTGAACGAAAGTTACAACAAAATTTAAAACGAGTAGAAGAATGGACTGATAAAAATGGTTTCAAGTTCTCCAAGTCGAAAACGCAGTGTGTTCATTTTTGTAAGCTACGGAAGAAACACGAACATCCTTCCTTGTTTTTATACGGATCACAAATTCCTGTTGTTGAAGAAGCCAAATTTCTTGGGGTCATTTTTGATCAAAAGTTATCTTTTATTCCCCATATTAAATATCTTAAAGCGAAATGCTTAAAAGCTTTGAATCTTTTGAAAGTTTTAGCTCATACAAGTTGGGGAGCAGATCGGTACACTTTATTACATCTTTACCGGTCTCTGATAAGATCTAAATTAGATTATGGGTCTATTGTTTATGGTTCTGCCAGAAATTCTTATTTAAAATCTTTGGATACTATCAATCACCAAGGCCTTCGTCTGGCTATGGGGGCCTTCCGTACTTCTCCAGTATTAAGCCTTTATGTGGAAGCAGGTGAACCATCTTTAACTTCGCACAGAGAGAAACTTTCTCTTCAGTACGCTATCAGACTTGCTGCAAATCCGTCTAACCCAGCATTCCAAATTTCATTTCCACCTGAATTTGTAGATAAGTATGAAACTAAACCCACAGCAATCAAACCATTTGGATTACGAACTTTACCACTGCTAGAAAATTCAGGAATCGACCTTAAAAATATTCAAAAACATGAAACGGCCGAAGTTCCATCGGGGTGTATTAATAAACCTTCTATTCTGTTTGACTTACATGATGGTAAAAAATCCGAATCAAATCCAAGGCTACTCAAACAAAACTTTCAGGTACTGCAGTCACGTTATGATAGTTACCAGCAAGTCTATACTGATGGTTCCAAAGAAGGAGAAAAAGTTGGTTGTGCGTATGTTTCTCAAGATACGCACCAAACCTTGTGCCTTCCAGATGGTTCATCTATTTTTACAGCTGAAGCCAAAGCAATAGACCTAGCTTTAGATTTTATCAGTTCTTCATCATTTCAAAAAGCAATTATATTTTCTGATTCACTTTCTGTGCTTAAGGCTTTAGACCATTCATCATCTAAAAATCCTCAAATACAAAAACTGATCGAAAAACATCATGAAATTTCTAAAACGCACCAAATCTTGTTTTGTTGGCTTCCGAGCCATATTGGCATTGTCGGCAATGAGTTTGCTGACGAGAAAGCAAAGGAATCGCTCAATCTTGATCCGTCTGTTTTTAAAATTCCTTTGAATAATTTTAAACCATTTATCAACAGATACATCTTGTCGGAATGGCAAGGCGAATGGGACCGTGCAATAAATAACAAACTCCATGCCATTAAACCTGTCGTTGGAACAAAATGCTCTCCTCCACAGTTTTCCAGGAAAGAGGATGTAGTGTTGACACGACTGCGCATTGGCCATACTAGAGTTACTCATTCTTATATTTTAAATGGTGATGAACAGCCTTCCTGTGTAGGCTGTGATCAGCCATTCACTGTGAAACATATTTTAATTGAATGTGTCGACTTTTCACAGTCCCGCAACTTATACTTCAAAGCTGACACTTTGCAACAATTGTTTCAGGATGTACCTTTTGAAAATATTATTTTTTTCTTAAAAGAAATTGGACTTTTTCATAAGATTTAACGGTTTAAGATTTTTATACATATCAAACTAATTTTTTAACTTTTAATATCCTCATAATTCTCAATCCCGTTAACCATTAACCGTTTGACGCTTATGACCCACAGAGGGTTGACGCGTCGTTAAACACGAAATCATCATCATCAACAAAAGGACAAAAAGGGCCTTTTTTTAGTGTTCAGTCAATAACTTTCTTCTTCCTGGATAGATTGTGAAATTACTTGGCAGAAATGTTAACCATCATGAGACGATGTGGTGCACGCTAGACCCAGGTCGGTACCTCCAAGATCAAGGTCATACTATGAGGTCAGAGGTAAAAAAAGTTTTTTTTTTTGTGTCCAGTCATTAACTTTTTATTTCTGGATGGACTTTATAAAGTAACCATGCATAAATGTTCACCGTCATTAGACCATTAGTCATGTGCAAGACCAAGGTCCATACCTCCAATGTCAAGGTCATACCTAGAGGTCAAAGGTAAAGAAAAGGACAGTCAATAACTTCCTTATTCTTTGATGGATTATGAAATTACTTGGCAGAAATGTTAACCATCATGAGACGATGTGTTGTACCTCAAAGGTCAAGGCCATACTTAGAGGTCAAAGGTAAAAAAAGTGCTTTTTTGTCTACGGCCAACAACTTTTTTATTTTTCTATGAACATTTTTAAAGTTACTATGCAGAAATGTTCATCTTCATTAGATGATGTGTTGCACACAAGACCCAGCTCAATACCTCCAATGTCAAGGTTATACTTAGCAGTCAAAAACGGGGGAGACATCTGTGTTTTTGTAGAAAAACAAATTCTAGTTTAGACACTATCATCCTATTGGCGTCCCGCCAAAAATTGAGGCCCTTCTAACTCGCTTGTGTGTATTGCGATTGAGCTTAAATTTTGCATGCTGCTAGTGCACCTCAGTGCTTCGTTATTCGCAAAAATTCGTGCCGCTACGAAGCGTATCTGGTGAGTTGTAAAATAGAAGTTGAGACAATGATAAGGAATCGATACAATCAACCCATAGCTCCCATCAGAGACACCAAAGGGAAAGAAACACAAACATGCAACACAGACCTAATGGCCACAATCCTCGCCCTTATTTCCATCGCGATTTAGACAAATAATTTGTTCAGTCCGCATGAAGGGCTTCTAACTCATGAGTGCAACATCTCCGTGAACACAAATAAGCCTATAGGTGTCCCGCGAAAAATTGAGTCCCTTCTAACTCGCTTGTGTGTATTGCGATTGAGCTGCAATTTTGCATGCTGCTAGTGCAGCTCCATGCCTCATGGCATGGCGTACAAAATTCCGTGCCGCTTCGAACCGGATCTTGCGAGTTGTAAGCCTTCAAACTTCGAGGAAAATAAACTTTTTAGGCTATTTTGCGGGAATACGAAATAAGATGCAGAGGTGCAGTATATATCCTTCAACAGGCATTTATGTGCCCTACACCGTGTAAAATATCAGGAACACTGGGGCACCAGAAAATTCCGAAATAAAGGACTCATTTTTACATTAAGGTCTATAGGAAAAATGAAGAAAACGCCGCTACGCAGCCTAGAGGGCGAATACAATAGCAATTTTTTCACCGTTATTCTGTCCAAATAAAGTACGCCCTCGGGCCAAATTCCAGATCGCTGCGTCCAATAGAGGCCAAGAAAATTGTCTTAGAAATGTTTGTGGTTGGCGTTCTTGGGGCTGGAATCTAATTTGGGTCACTTTTATTTAGAAGCATAAAAATGGTGCCAAAACGTGCACATGCGTGTCAAACCAACGGGTTTACAACGGGGAGCTGTTTCTGTCAAATAGGTTTGGAGATATAAGGGTCCAAAATTATAGAAAATTGACCTGTCAAAGGCCATAACTCGAAACTCAATAAAAGAAGACAACTCCCATTTTATCCCATGGCACTTGAGGTAAGGGCGCATCATTTGACAGCAATTATAGGCCGATATCATGAAGTCACCTTTGCAACATTTAGACACTATCAGCCTATTGGTGTCCCGCCAAAATTTGAGGCCTGTATAACTCGCTTGTGTGTATTACGATTAAGCGGAAATTTTGCACGCTAGTACCTTAGTGCCTCGTGGCTTGCGAAATTTCGTGGCGCTACGAAGCGTATCTTGCGAGTTGTAGACCTTCAAACTTCGAGGAAAATAAAGTTTTGTGCCTAGTTTGCGGGAATAAGAAATCATGAGAAGAGGTGCGGTTTTCATCCTTCAACAGCCATTTATGTGCCTTACCATCACGCAAAAACTCGGGAACGCTGAAACACCAGAAAGTGCCGAAATAAGGGACTCATTTTTACATTGAGGTCTATGGGGAAAATGAAGAAAACGCCGCTTCTCAGCCAAGAGTGCGACTACAAAGGCAGTTTTCACTGTTAGCCTGTTCTAATAAAGTACGTCCTTGGGCCAAACTACAGATCGCTGCGTCCAATAGCGGCCAAGAAAATTGACTAAGAAATTTGTGTGGTTGGCATGCTGTGGGTGCTCGAATCCCATTTTGGTCACCTTTACGCAGAAGCATGAAAATGGTGCAAAAACGTGCACATGCGTGTCAAACCAACTGGCTTACAACGGGGAGTTGTTTTTGTCAAATAATTTTGGAGATATAGGGGTCTAAAGTAAGAGGAAATTGACCTTTCAAGGGTCATAACTCGAAACACAATGAAGACAACTCCCATTCTGTCCCATGACACTTGGGGTGGGGCGCATCACATGACAGCAGTTATAGGCCGATTCCATGAAGCCACATCTGTATAATTTAGACACTATCAGTCTATTGGTGTCCCGCCAAAAATTGAGGCCCTTATAACTCGCTTGTGTGTATTGCGATTAAGCTGTTTTTATTTGCACGCTGCTAGTACACGTTAGTGCCTCATGGCTAGCGAAATTTCGTGGCGCTACGAAGCTTATCTTGCGAGTTGTAGTTATATATGTTCAAAAAAAAGGGTTACTTTTGGTCCTTTGAGATCAGTGTGAATATTTTGAGAAATCAGAAATAAATTATTGGTTTACACTCATATTCTAGACAGGTTTTTATTTTTTTGGACCCCAATTTGATTTATATCAGTCTTTGTTTCGACTGCCTATTCGAAATTTGCAAAATTGCAGTGTTTCCTCTGGCTTTCTTTGCCGGATCATTACAGGGTCACTGATGAGGCTTTATTAGCCGAAACTACGTAGTTTGACCCATCTCCTTTCTTATGAATGTTTTCATTGCTCTTAAAGGAACTCATTTTTGATTTTTATTATCCTTTGGAAGCAAGGAATACACCACAGAAGTGAAAAATATTGAGTGCACATGTTTTGGGCCAGACTAGCTAGTTTCGGCCAATTAGGCCTCATCAGTGACCCTCAGATTTTTCAAAATTCCACAATGGCATCAATGATCCCAAAAAACAAGAAAATATAATCTACACTATGATGTAGGGCAGGGAGACGTTTTACCGCCGCCACACATTCCCACACACCAGCTGTAGTGAAGTTAAATATGTTCTATAAAAGGGTTTTCCTTTGGAAGCAAGGAATACACCACAGAAGTGAAAAATATGTAGGCCTTCAAACTTCGAAGAAAATAAATGTGTTACTATTGTGCGGGAATATGTAATAACCCTCTAGTGCCGAAACCCCTTTCTAGTGTTGAAAAACTCTCAAACTGAAATATGTGATTCCTGTTAACAAGTTAATAACAAAATCAGAGGCGTTTCAGGGATTTATGTCCAACCAATACGCGCTTAGCGGCCCTTTCCTGGGACAGTGGCAAATAGTGTAGACCGCGGCGTCTGATCTGGGTCTACACTGTTTGATTAAATAATAATAATAATAATAATAATAATAATAATCGACCTTATTTATAGAGGGTAACACATTTAGTACTAGTACTAATCTTCCATGTGGCCCTCTTTTCCTGGGTAGAAACCAGTACTGAGCAATGTGGATAAAGTCTCTTGCTTAAGGAAACAACACATGGCGCATGTGAGGATCGAACCCGGTACCTCTCGATCTCAAATCCGATGCTTTACCACTGCACCACTGCGCTCCACTTTAAAGAACTTTCGTTTTTGTAAAATTTGCCACAAAAACAAACCTGACGGCCCTATAATTGCAAATGGACTACTCCAACATTTTAGCTGGCAGATTCCATTGTCATACATGTATATGGGTTAACAAGCTTGTTTGTGCTCAAAATATTAACTTTCCTAGCAGAATGACTTTTATGTTTTGTTCTGCAAAAATTTATTCAGATCTGTCATATCAAATGATCACCGTTGATAAGTGAAACAAATAGCCACAGATGGGAATTAAACCAGGAGATACAGCGACAAAGGAAGTAGTTTTGTCCCACAAATATCCAGTTTCCTTTGAGCCCATCAACCAGAAAATTGAACTTGCTTGAGATAATAATATACCCAACATTTTGGTGAAGTAATATCAAAATACATTGATAACTGTAGAAGTAAAAATAACCATAATGACCTCAGCCTTCATCCCATGAACCTTAAAGTCGCACGTGCTCGATATATTATCATATCAAACACTTTTGTGAAGTTATATTAAATCCATCTATAAATGTAGGCACTAGAGCCTTTACAAAGTTTTTTTTCTCCAAAATACTCAATGTGATCTTGATCTTGTGCCAACAATTAGACTCCGATGGGCCCGACCAGAGGCAGAGCATCAGGAACCAACCAGCATACGCCTTAATGCTGGAACCGTCATAGAATCTGAAGCCTGACCCACCCGCGTGCAATTAAAAAGGGTACCAAAGTTGTCAACCGTGATTGGGTTAACTACCATGCATGCAGTCTGTCGTATAACATTTATGTTGTTCCCAATCTTTCTATATCGAAGAATGATTTTAATTAGGTGCTGAAGTCATTGTGGTTATATATTTTTCTGAATTTTTATACTGAGTCACCATAAATTCGGGTTTCGATGGACCGTGTTGCATTGCAGAAGAGATTTAAGTCCAATATTGAATTTTGAAATTAAAATTAGAATGACGTCTATACCATTTTGAAAAAGGTTTTGCGTAGTTTATTTGAATTATTTAACTGAGGTAACCGGGGGTGGGGGGTAAATTTGACTGATCAAATGGCCCCAATCGGAGTCTAACTGTCGGTTTTCTTTTGCTCAAGCATTTCAGTGGTTTCTTGCTGTCGAGTCCTCACCTTTGTTTCATCTCTGTGGTTGTTTGATTATTTGTGTTCACGGAGATGTTGCACTGATGAGATAGGAGTCCTTCATGCGGACTGAACAAATTATTTGTCTAAACCGCGACGGAAATAAGGGCGAGGATTGTGGCCACGTAAAATCGATTTAACCTCCCCCCCCCCACGTGGAATTCGTTTCCGCTGACAATTCCAAGGCGGTTCTTCTGTCGCGATTTATTTTTGTTATGGTTTGTCTTTGGGTGTTTATGTCGCTTGTATTATTTTATTTTGGAATGCCTATTGGCCATTGTGTGGAAAAGTAACTGTCCTTTTGGCTTTCCGCTGTTGGTGTTTCCATTAGGTCTGTTGTTGTTTGTATTTCTTTCCCTTTGGTGTCTCTGATGGGAGCTATGGGTTGATTGTACCGATTCCTGATCATTGCTTCCACTTCTATTTTGAAGAAATATATGGGCTGCATGATGCTTCCATGCAGAGCTGAAACCGACCTGCACACGAGTACTGCTGAACTGCTTAGACGATATAAGCCTGCCAAGGCTAAACGGTGCAAGTCGGCCCGTCCATGCTTATAAACCATATTGGTTTCATTGTGCGACAGGGCTTGAGAAGTCATTTCATCTCAGTGTCGGGAAAAAGTCCCATAAAATTGGAAGCAACGTCTCCAAAATGACCTTTACAGTGTTGACGGGGACGATAAACATCAAATCAAACAAACAAACAAAACATAAACTAATAAAACCACCGAAATGGGTATTATCAATATTTAATGAATCATCCATGATGATGATGATGATGATGATGATTTCGTGTTTAACGACGCGTCAACCCCCTTGTGAGTCATAAGCGTCAAGCGGTTAATGACTAAACGGCATGAAGAATTATGAGGATACTTAAAGTAAAAATGTCAGTATGATATGTATAAAAATCTGAAACAGTTAAATTTTATGAAAAAGTACAATTTATTTTAAGAATAAAATAATATTATCAACACGTACATCTTGAAACAATTGTCGTAAAGTGTCAGCATTGAAGTATATATTACGGGAGGGTGAAAATTCAGCACAGTCAATTAAGATATGTTTTACAGTAAAAGGCACAGATGCTTGGGGTCAGGTCTGATTAGCTTTCTAGCCCGACAGAACAGGCCTACTATCGATAAAACTTGTTCGAAGGCCTTAAAACAATGTTTTAAAAAAGGTCCCCATCACTGATAGGCTCTAATATACACAAGATAACAATCTTTTCCAGATCTGAAAATAGGGGTCACACAAGAAAACATCACAATATTATCAAAATACGAAATATATCTACAACTTACACACATCCGTCGATACTGCAAACATTCTCTTCATGCTCCCACGAATGTCATCCAAAGATTTTGTCAAATAGAAACATTATTCGACGAAGACTTTCACAAAAACAATATTTTTCTTGTCAAACACATCTTCTCGCAGACGGTTCCCGGCTCAATGGCGATTTAGCCGTTCGATCAGAGGGGCGCGAAAACCAATATTTCAAACGGGTATTTAACATAACCTGGCGGAAAAGTGCGAGTGTTTCCTGATTGTTACGGAAATTCAAATTTGAAATTTTCGTTCTCTATTTACTGCCATATGCAAGCCCACGCGGACATAAAAGACAAGTGTTTTGTTTGATTTGAGGTTTAGCGTCCCCGTCAACACTGTAAAGATCATTTTGGAGACGTTGCTTCCAATTTTGTGGGACTTTTACCCGGCCTTGAGATGAAATGATATCTCTATCTATCTTTCTTTCTTTTACTACTGAGTCGGTCATATTTGGCCATTACCTCGGATGGATGGATGACTAAATTTACAATTTAGCTTTTTAAAAAATCACTGTATTCAAACTATTTACAGTCTGAATAACAGAGCTATAATAAAACGCTGCACCAGAGTGTATCTTATAGAAGGTTAAAGAGGACTCCTCACGACGGGCCTCTAGGGACGGCCATTTTAGCTCGTTACTCATGTCAATGATGCTACTTCAATTTCGTCATTGTCGGCAGGTCAGTCAAGCAGATGTCCTCTATACCTTTTCCACCACGATTCTACTATTTTTATCAATAAAAGAACATAATAACCATTTTCAATTTCCGACCCTACCCAGTGTCGTCTTTGCATTTTCACATAGTAATTTCAGGTCTATTTTTGTAGTTTTTGGTATAGAATTTAGTGCCTTCAAAAATACAGAGCTGACTTTTTGAGCATCTAAAATGAATTATGATATACAGTGCAAGTCTCAACATGACAATTTTATTAACGTGTAGAAAAATAAAAAAAACATGAAAAATACTAGCCCGACCCTTTTTTCGGGATAAAAATTAAATATTAAAAAAAGTTTCTCCTACCTACCGACCAAATTTTTTCAGCATGTTAGCGGAAACACAGCTATTTTTTTACGCCATTCTTAAGATAGTTTCGCTGATATATGTTAATTCCAATCAAGATCGTTACTGATGGTGATACAAAGATGTTTGGAGGATTGAAAATTGATACGATGTCAGTGGAAATATCATTGATGCAGAAAGAGAATAACAGTGGACCAAGAACAGTCCCTTGTGGGACTCTTGACAAACAACATAGCAGCCGCTCTGAAGATTCATCATTAACAACAATACGCTGTTAAGTAGTTCATTTTGTGGGTAGAATAAATGTGTCCACCTGCCCCCCTTTACACGTTGATGAGCTTGCTAAAATCAGCATCTAGCAAACTGGTAGATCTTCTCCTCCTTGATTTGAGTGAAGCTTTTGACAAAGTTGCTCATGAAAAATTGCCTTTAAAATTCAACTTTTATGGCATAAGGAAATATTCTAAACTGGTTTTAAAACATCTTGAATTAGATTTGCTTAAAGGTAAACATTCTGGAAATATCCCAGTATCTTCGGGTGTTCCGCAAGGCTCGGTTCTCGGTCCCATATTGTTTCTGGCCTACATAAATGACCTTCCGGATCAGATTAGATCAAAGATCCGATTAGTGGCAGATGATACAGCCATGAACCTTGCCTTAAACGCCAAAGCTGACCCAGAGATCCTAGAGAAAGACATAGAGCGACTAGAAAAAAAAAACTGGGATATGAATTGTAACCCTTCTAAATACCAGATCATTCATGTGGCCCGACAAATATTATACTTCCCAACTCAGTATCGTCTCCATGGCTATGTACTATGTACATTCTTTTCAATAGTTAGAATTAGTAAATTCTTGCGTGATTATATATCGCCCTCAATTTTAAAAGTAACTGGGAAAAACAACGAGTTCGAATAAAAAACATAACCTACAACAATATTCATGTCGTGCAAATATCTAAATGGAAATTATTAGATATTTTCATTTTGTGATGTACAAAACCATTAATTTTATTTTATTATTGTCGTCAGTATCTGCATTTATATCAGGAAATTTACTTTTTTTATATTAAGCTTAACTAATGGCACAGTTGTTTCTCTTATTACCCACATCGTGCCCATATGGGCCCCATATAGTAGAAAGCAGGTATCATGGGAATAACTTGGTCCAATATCTGTACCTATTGGAGCCGTTTGAGGCCCTTTTATGTATCTTGAAATTGTAAGGTATCTTAGATTATTGCAATTTCATCTCATTTATCCAATGCTGCGTATACGGGACCCATATGACTCTCATATGGCAAAAAATAACTATATGGGACCCATATAGGACCCAAATGGGCTAAATGCCCAGAAACTGCCAATATGGGCCCCATATACACATGTTTGCTGGGAGACCATATAAATAGTATTTCCAAAAAGGCAAATCAGACCCTAGGTTTTCTTTAACGTAATATTCGGATCCATAACAGGGACCTGAAAACCACAGCATACAAAACTCTTGCCAGTCTAGAGTTAGGGTACGCCTCTACTGTTTGATCTGCATATCTGGCTACAGATACTTATAAACTGAAATCGGTGCAGCCCATGGAAGTTAGATTGGTAACCCGAGATTACCGATACACATCTAACGTGTCGGAAATGCTACAGGATCTCATTTCCACCTTCCGCGGATGACATAATCGAATTTGGAAGTTCATTCAAATCTCTAAATGCCTCAGGGAATAATGTTACATTGTGGATTTCAATTCTTGCAGAAGGCACCTGAAATGCCAAAAAGTGATGCTTTCTGTCGCTCCTAATTGGGGGTAGGATAAGGTATTTTTATTTTATTTATTTTTATTTATTTACATGGAGTTAGTTATTTTTGGATCCATCATACTTCCAGTTTGAAAGCAGTAATTGCTCATTGCAAATCTAGCTGACATATTCTTAACTTTCTCAATTTCTACCTAAAGGACTAGCACCCACCATATTCCAAGACTGTATATGCTGCTTCTTATACATCTTTGGGGTATTGATAAAGTGTTCGCCTAAAGATACCAAGTGTTCTGCCAGCTTTTGTACGCATGCTGCTAATATGAGTATTTCATCTCGAGGCCTTTGAGATAGTCAATCGGAGGTATTTAATGGAATCCACATTTTCGAGGAGAGTTATTTATAGGAAGCCTAGGCCTCATTTGTGTTTGTTCTTTTTCTAGCTATCTGAATAATATTGAATTTGAAACTCTCATACCATGTACTAGCCCAACACCCTAATCTATCGATATCCTCCTGAAGTTTCAATGAGACATCTGCGTCTCTAATTTCACGATAGTATACACGGTCATCTTCGAACAGTCTTATTTCAGAATCAATGTCAGTTGAAATATTATCAATTTTCAAATAAAACTACAGTTGACCCAGAACGGCCCCTTGTGGGACACCAGACAAAACTGGAGCCCGCCCTGAGGTTCCACCAATAACAACATTTTTTTCGTTGCTTTTTGTAGCAAAGAAAGGAATGTATCGAAATAAGTCATTCCAACATGCCATAACGAGATAGTTGGTCTTTAAGTAATTCCTGAGGGGCTATAAAAAGCCTTTTTAAAATCTAAGATAAATATATCCACCTGGCCTCCTTTGTGTGTGTGTGAATTCGGGTTTAACGTCGCTTTCAACAATCTTTCAGTCATATCACGACGGTGTCTGGTTGCGACAGGGAGCTCAATGCTCACGTTTATAGTGCTGCCTCACTGAAGTATCATGTCCCAGACACATTACATGATACCACCCCCAGTCACATTATCCTGACACTGGATCGACCAGTCCTAGCTCTACCCCGTAAATCTGAGTGCCAAGCAAGGAGCAGCTAGTACCATTTTTAACGACTTTGGTATGTCGCGGCCCGGGATCGAACCCGAGACCTCCCGTTCCCCGGAGCGGACACTCTACCAACTGAGCTATCGGGGCCGGTCTCTGGCCTCCTTTGTCCAAATGCTCAATGAAAACTCAAACATACTAGAACAGTGGGAAAATACATGGCACATGAATGTTCATCCCTCTAAATGCCAGGTCCTTCAAGTTCAGACTAAGTATCTTTTTCACAATATTCAGCTGAAGAGTGTTACAGCAGCCAAATATCTCGGGGTCACAATTTCTGATGACCTTAATTGGAGTACCAATACAGATAACAGAAGAAAAGCTTATCAGAACATCGTTTTTCTGAAAAGAAACATCCGGGTACATAAAAAGGACTAAATCAGTAGCATTCAAGGCTTAAGTTACCCCATTAGTATGCGGCCACGGTATGCCGCCCCCCCCCCCCCCCCCACACACACACACACTACATACACACACAGCAGCTTATATATACAATGTGTATACAGTCTAAAGAAGGGCTGCCAGGTGGGCAATACATGACTAAAGTTACTATTCCGGGTTCCATCTTTGCTGAAGGACCTAAACCGGCGTCCCATTGAACAACGCCGTATTGACAGTTGCCTTGTTTTTATGAACAAGATCGTTGCCATTGCCGCATCTGAATACCGTAATCGGAAATACAAAGCAGAAGTAAAACAAAGATCAGGAATTGATACAATTAACTTACTTCACCCATAAAAGACACCAAAGGGAAAGAAATACAAACATTAAGCGACCAGACCATAATGGAAACCTAAACAAAGGAAGGCCATAAGGACCGTTACTTTCCCACAAAATGGCCATATGGCCATCCAAAATTAAAAGACACAAGTGATACACACAGTAAGTAACAAACAACAACATAAATAAATCGCCACAGAAGAGCCGCCTTGGAACGGTCAGTGGAAGATTTCCACTGGGGGGCTTAAATCGATTTTACGTGGCCTCAATCCTCGCCCTTACTTCCGTCGCGATTTAGACCTATAATTTGTTCAGTCCGCATGAAGGCCTCCTTACTCATCAGTGCAACATCTCCGTGAACACAAAAATCAAAGAACCACAGAGGTGAGACAACGGTGAGGACTCGACAGCAAGAAACCACTGAAATGCTGGAGCAAAAGAAAACCAACAGTTAGACTCCGATGAGCCCGACCAGAGACAGAGCATCAGGCACCAACCAACATTATCTCTCTAATTCTCAATAAGCCTTTACGTTGGAGCCGTCATAGAATCTGAGGCCTGACCCACCGGCGTGCAATTAAAGAGGGAAGCAAAGTTGCCAACCGTGACTGGGTTAACTACCATGCATGCAGTCTGTCGTATAATATCCATGTTGTACCCAATCTTTTTATATCGAAGAATGATTTTACGAAATTGGGTGCTGAAGTCATTGCGGTTATATATTTTTCTGAATTTATATACTAAGTCAACATAAAATTCGGGTTCCGATAGACCTTGTTGCAGAAGAGATTTAAGTCCAATATTGAATTTTGAAATTAAATCAGAATGGCGTCTATAAAATTTTGAAAAGGCTTTGCATAGTTTATGGTACCGATAACCCTGATTAAGGAGTTTAGCCGTTAATAATTTATTACGAGTGTTGAAGTCAGTTACATGACTACACACTCTAGCAAATCGAATTAATTGCGAAATATAAACGCCGTTCATCACCATTTAAAATAAAAGAATGAGTAACTCTAGTATGGCCAATGCGCAGTCGTGTTAATACTACATCCTCTTACCTGGAAAACTGTGGAGGAGAGCATTTAGTTCCAACGACAGGTTTAATGGCATGGAGTTTGTTATTTATTGCACGGTCCCATTCGCCTTGCCATTTCGACAAGATGTAACTATTGATGAATGGTTTAAAATTATTAAAAGGAATTTTAAAAACATACGGATCAAGACTGAGCGATTCCTTTGCTTTCTAGTCAGCAAAACTCTCTGCCGACAATGCCAATATGGCTCGGAAGCCAACAAAACAAGATTTGGTGCGTTTTAGAAATTTCATGATGTTTTTCGATCAGTTTTTGTATTTGAGGATTTTTAGATGATGAATGGTCTAAAGCCTTAAGCACAGAAAGTGAATCAGAAAATATAATTGCTTTTTGAAATGATGAAGAACTGATAAAATCTAAAGCTAGGTCTATTGCTTTGGCTTCAGCTGTAAAAATAGATGAACCATCTGGAAGGCACAAGGTTTGGTGCGTATCTTGAGAAACATACGCACAACCAACTTTTTCTCCTTCTTTGGAACCATCAGTATAGACTTGCTGGTAACTATCATAACGTGACTGCAGTACCTGAAAGTTTTGTTTGAGTAGCCTTGGATTTGATTCGGATTTTTTACCATCATGTAAGTCAAACAGAATAGAAGGTTTATTAATACACCCCGATGGAACATCGGCCGTTTCATGTTTTTGAATATTTTTAAGGTCGATTCCTGAATTTTCTAGCAGTGGTAAAGTTCGTAATCCAAATGGTTTGATTGCTGTGGGTTTAGTTTCATACTTATCTACAAATTCAGGTGGAAATGAAATTTGGAATGCTGGGTTAGACGGATTTGCAGCAAGTCTGATAGCGTACTGAAGAGAAAGTTTCTCTCTGTGCGAAGTTAAAGATGGTTCACCTGCTTCCACATAAAGGCTTAATACTGGAGAAGTACGGAAGGCCCCCATAGCCAGACGAAGGCCTTGGTGATGGATAGTATTCCTTTGCTTTCTAGTCAGCAAAACTCTCTGCCGACAATGCCAATATGGCTCGGAAGCCAACAAAACAAGATTTGGTGCGTTTTAGAAATTTCATGATGTTTTTCGATCAGTTTTTGTATTTGAGGATTTTTAGATGATGAATGGTCTAAAGCCTTAAGCACAGAAAGTGAATCAGAAAATATAATTGCTTTTTGAAATGATGAAGAACTGATAAAATCTAAATCTAGGTCTATTGCTTTGGCTTCAGCTGTAAAAATAGATGAACCATCTGGAAGGCACAAGGTTTGGTGCGTATCTTGAGAAACATACGCACAACCAACTTTTTCTCCTTCTTTGGAACCATCAGTATAGACTTGCTGGTAACTATCATAACGTGACTGCAGTACCTGAAAGTTTTGTTTGAGTAGCCTTGGATTTGATTCGGATTTTTTACCATCATGTAAGTCAAACAGAATAGAAGGTTTATTAATACACCCCGATGGAACTTCGGCCGTTTCATGTTTTTGAATATTTTTAAGGTCGATTCCTGAATTTTCTAGCAGTGGTAAAGTTCGTAATCCAAATGGTTTGATTGCTGTGGGTTTAGTTTCATACTTATCTACAAATTCAGGTGGAAATGAAATTTGGAATGCTGGGTTAGACGGATTTGCAGCAAGTCTGATAGCGTACTGAAGAGAAAGTTTCTCTCTGTGCGAAGTTAAAGATGGTTCACCTGCTTCCACATAAAGGCTTAATACTGGAGAAGTACGGAAGGCCCCCATAGCCAGACGAAGGCCTTGGTGATGGATAGTATTCCTTTGCTTTCTAGTCAGCAAAACTCTCTGCCGACAATGCCAATATGGCTCGGAAGCCAACAAAACAAGATTTGGTGCGTTTTAGAAATTTCATGATGTTTTTCGATCAGTTTTTGTATTTGAGGATTTTTAGATGATGAATGGTCTAAAGCCTTAAGCACAGAAAGTGAATCAGAAAATATAATTGCTTTTTGAAATGATGAAGAACTGATAAAATCTAAAGCTAGGTCTATTGCTTTGGCTTCAGCTGTAAAAATAGATGAACCATCTGAAAGGCGCAGGGTTTGGTGCGTATCTTGAGAAACATACGCACAACCAACTTTTTCTCCTTCTTTGGAACCATCAGTATAGACTTGCTGGTAATCATCATAACGTGACTGCAGCACCTGAAAGTTTTGTTTGAGTAGCATTGGATTTGATTCGGATTTTTTACCATCATGTAAGTCAAACAGAATAGAAGGTTTTTTAATACACCAAGATGGAACTTCGGCGGTTTCATGTTTTTGAATACTTTTAAGGTCGATACCTGAATTTTCTAGCAGTGGTAAAATAATCCAAAAGGTTTGATTGCTGTGGGTTTAGTTTCATACTTATCCACAAATTGAGGTGGAAATGAAATTTTGGATGCCGGGTTAGATGGATTAGCAGCAAGTCTTAATAGCATACTGAAGAGAAAGTTTCTCTCTGCGCGAAGTTAAAGATGGTTCACCTGCTTCTACATAAAGACTTAATACGGGAGAAGTACGGAACGCTCCCATAGCCAGACGAAGGCCTTGGTGATGGAAAGTGTCCAATGATTTTAAAAAGGACTTTCTGGCAGAACCATAAACAACAGACCCATAATCTAATTTAGATCTTATTAAAGACCGGTAAAGATGTAATAAAGTATACCGATCTGCTCCCCAACTTGTATGAGCTAAAACTTTCAAAAGATTCAAAGCTTTTAAGCATTTCGCTTTAAGATATTTAATATGGGGAATAAAAGATAACTTTTGATCAAATATGACCCCAAGAAATTTGGCTTCTTCAACAACAGGAATTTGTGATCCGTATAAAAACAAGGATGTTCGTGTTTCTTCCGTAGCTTACAAAAATGAACACACTGCGTTTTCGACTTGGAGAACTTGAAACCATTTTTATCAGTCCATTCTTCTATTCTTTTTAAATTTTGTTGTAACTTTCGTTCAATTGTTTTCATATTTTTTGAACGGTAACATAAACAGAAATCGTCAACATACAAGGAACAATCAGTTTTGTCGTCCAAACATTGTACAATATTGTTTATTTTGATGTTAAACAGCGTAGTTGAAAGAATACTACCCTGTGGGACACCCTGTTCTTGATCATGGAAATCTGACACGGTAGACCCCACACGCACCTGAAACATGCGCTCCCCTAAAAAGCTTTCAATAAAACTGGGAAGTTTTCCTCTTAAGCCAATGTTATGTAGATCTTTCAATATGGAATATTGAATCATATGCTTTCTCCAAGTCGAAAAAGACAGCTACTACGTGTTCTTTGTTAATAAAAGCATCTCGTATAAATGTTTCTAGTCTTATTAAATTGTCATTGGTACTACGTTCCGAACGAAAACCCGATTGATATTCTGAAATGAGGTTGCTGGACTCTTAGTACCAAACTAATCTCTTGTTTATCATTCTCTCCAATGTTTTACACAAACAACTTGTCAAAGCTATCGGACGATAAATTGTAGGTTCTGTATGATCTTTCCCTGGTTTCGGAATTGGTACAACTGTAGCTACACGCCAGCTCTCAGGACAGACCCCCGTTTCCCAAATATTATTAAAGATATCTAAAAGTGTTGTAAGAGAACTTTTTGGCAGATGCTCAATTTCATCGGGGCCGGTTGCCGTATTATGTGATTTTTCTATGGCTTCAACGAGTTCAGATAAGTTGAAAGGTTTGTTGTGTTCTTCGTGATTAAGGGATTTAAAGTTTAGATTTCTTTTCTCTTGGTCCTTTTTTGAAATTTCTAAAAGAGTCAGAATAATTACGCGATGATGAATTTCTCAAGAATGTGCTCCCAAGAGTATCTGAAATATCTTTTTTCGTTGAAGCTATTGTGTCAAATTCAGTATTTAAATATGTAAAATTAGAAGACTTTGTTTTTCCTGAAATTTTTCGTACCATATCCCAAGCCTTTTTAATGGGGGTTTTGTAGTTCAATTTGGAGACATATTCTCTCCATGACTTTATTTTGGAAGCTCGGATTGTTCACCGAGCTTTAGCTCTAAAAACTTTTACGTCGTTTAGCTTTTCTGAAGTGGGATTTTTGTAGAACTTATTTAGAGCCGGTTTACGCATTTGAATAGCTTCTTTACAGTCATTATTAAACCAAAGCTTGCTTTTCTTAGTATTTGTGGAGGTCTTTGGAATGCATTGTTCTGATATATTAATAAGTGTATCTGTGAAATCAGAAACAATGTCGGATGATTCATTAAAATGATCAACTGAAAACTCTTCTTCACATAAATTATGGAATAATTCCCAGTCGGCTTTATTCATTTTCCATTTCTGGTTACAGTCCTCATCTGGTTCGTTTACGCTCTCAATTATAACAGGGAAGTGATCACGTCCGCACTGATCATCATGAACAGACCAGTCATAGTCCAAGAAGAGAGATGGGTGACACAAAGAGAGATCTAAAGAAGACAAATGACCTGTCGCAGGGTGAAGGTAAGTTTAAGATTTATCATTCATCAAGCAAAGATCGCTCTTTGCAATAAAATCTTCGACAAGTGCTCCTCTGTTATTGATATCTTTACAGTCCCAAAGAATATTGTGACCATTGAAGTCGCCAACTAAAAGATATGGCGATGGAAGTTGCCTCAGCAATGAGTCAAGATGTTCGGGCTTTAAAGAAAATGAGGGTGGGATATATAGAGAGCAAATTGTAGTTTCTTTATCCAGAGAAACCGATACTGCCACAGCTTGTAGGTCTGTTTTAATTTGATCTCTCTTTGTGGTAAACATGATTTAACGAAAATTGAACTGCCACCAGATGGTCTGCTACCATCAGAATAGATATAGTTGTGTGTATTGAAACCCCTGACATCAATATTGTCATCAATATTGTCATCACTTGTGTCTTTAACTTTGGATGGCCATATGGCCATTTTGTGGGAAAGTTACTGTCCCTATTGCATTCCTTTGTTTAGGTTTCCATTATGGTCTTGTCGCTTAATGTTTGTATTTCTTTCCCTTTGGTTTCTTTGATGGGTGGAGTAAGTTACTTGTATCCATTCCTGATCTTTGTTTTACTTCTACTTTTTTATCTCCTTGGGAACCTTCAGTGTAGACTTGCTAACATCGGAGTCTAACTGTTGGTTTTCTTTTGCTCCAACATTTTAGTGGTTTCTTGCTGTCAAGTCCTCACCATTGTTTCACCTCTGTGGTTCTTTGATTTTTTTTATGTTCACGGAGATGTTGCACTTGTCTTTATTTGTCTAAATCGCGACGGAAGTAAGGGCGAGGATTGTGGCCACGTAAAATCGATTTAAGCCCCCCAGTGGAAATCTTCCACTGACCGTCCCAAGGCGGCTCTTCTGTGGCGATTTATTTATGTTGTTGTCTGTTACTTACTGTGTGTATCACTTGTGCCTTTTAATTTTGGATGGCCATATGGCCATTTTGTGGGAAAGTAACTGTCCTTATGGCCTTCCTTTGTTTAGGTTTCCATTATGGTCTGGTCGCTTAATGTTTGTATTTCTTTCCCTTTGGTGTCTTTTATGGGTGGAGTAAGTTAATTGTATCAATTCCTGATCTTTGTTTTACTTCTATTTTAAAAACGTTTCTTGCAAACAAAAAACCGATGGGTTTAATAACGAAATAAGTACTAAGAGTTCATTATAAATTGATTTAAGACCTCGACAATTCCATTGTATTATTTTGTGTTTTAAATCCAGTTTATGAAGAGATTAAGACTAGAAACTATATTGGAGCTGCAATTGGTGATATAGATCTGCTACCACCAGCTCGTGGTGTTGCTGACCTCGATCTGTTATTGCCATTTGGTGATGGAGTTTCAGCGAACTCCATATCACTGTCACTCAAAGATCCGAATCTGTTCTGAAATTTTATATTGTCTCTTTCCATTTTACGTTGTCTGTCTGTTTGTTTTAGAGACAATTGCTTTTTCGGATATTCCGATCCCTTATTAGTTCGACCTGAGTCGAGTTTCTCTTTTACATGCGGCGCTGGCTTCGGTACGGTCGCTGTCGACCGATCCGCAGCAACCTGGATTGCGCTATTTGATAAATTGGTTGAACTTTGTGGTGCTGGAGTGGATTTGCTCCATGCACCAGATTTCTTTAGTTCAGCTATGCATGATTCAACAGTCTGCGTTGCGGAGCTTGACACTTTTACACCAGCACCCTTTGTGATGCTGGCGTAACTGGTGGTTGGTGTTGTGTATCGCTCGTCAACAATTTTCCGCGCTTCTGGGAATGTCATCCCCCTTTGGTATTTGACAGTAAGTATTTCTTTTTCTTTTTTCCATGCCGGACAATCTGGAGAGAAAACAGCATGCTTGCCACCACAATTTACACATTTGGCCTCATTTTTACAGTTTTGATGATTATCGACATGTTTTTCTTCACCACAATTTGGACAGAGTTTTTTCTTCTGACATCTGCTTTCATGGTGGCCGAAAACCTGACACGAGTAACATCAAAGAGGGTTTGGTATATAAACATCCACGTTAACTGAAAGATATGCTACTTTGATTTTCTTGGGTAGAACTGGTGTATTAAAAGTCAACACGTAAGTACCCGTTGGCTTCAATACACTACCTCTACGAACTTGGATGTTACGTACACCAATGACGCCTTCCGATCTCAAGTTCTCAACTATCTCTGCATCGTTGCAAGGACGGAGCTCTGGGCTGCGGATAACACCTTTGCATGAGTTAAGTGTATTATGCAGAGATACTTTGACCTTGAGATCGAAGAGCTTTGTGGTACCAAGCAGGCTTTTCACCTGCTGTTCTCTCTCGACTTCTAGTAAAAGGTCACCTGACTTAAGCTTTTTAATGCTTTTGGGATGTCTGGCAATGGACATGATGCTCTTTTCTATCACGAATGGGGATAGACTTGACACGGTGCGTGTATCTTCACATGAAGACATTACCAAGAAGCGCGGAAAATTAAGTTGCTTTGGTGCTGCAGACTGCCGGCTTGACTGTTGACAAGACTGCTGACTGGGTTCATCCGTTTCGGATGATTCCTCGTCTTTTTTACGTTTGGATGCGTTGCGGTAATGATTTTTTCGATTAGGCATAAGGAAACAATTCTTGTTTCGTCCCAAGTGCTCTCCGCCCTCCGTGGAGCCCTACAAGGGAACACCATACTGGAGTGGTTATCCATCTCGCAGGTGTTAGAGATACACGTGAGATATACTCGTATAAACAAAATGCCTACACGATTGATCCGTTTAGCCACCGCCTTCTAGAGATAAAAAGACAGAAAAGGGTAAGGTAAATGGGCATATGGTTGGTATCAGGAAAGATACAAAAAGAGCTGAAGAGAAAGCAAAGAGGTATCTCTAGGGCTCGGCGCGACCAGCCGATTGACCGTGCCGGACCGCACGGCCACCCGTCTACACCGAAAAGCCAGGCCAAAGAGGCGTGTTGGGTACCTGAAGCACCGCCACCTCAGGTAACCCCCAACCTCCAGGATCCCTTCTTCCGGCTTACAGGACGCCACCCACGGCAAACGGGTGGTACTTCCTTTAGCTCTTCGCAGTGGGCACAGAGACCACAGCGGCAATGTGCCCAGTGGGAATTCATCCCCCAGGGCCACGGCAAGGCAGGAAGTCAAATACCTGGGGGAATACATACACCAAACCTGGTGGCTGAATGAAAAATGTGGTCATCAACTACAGCCCTCTCTACAGCTAAAGGCTGAAGTTCATGGGCCTTAGTACCCCCGAGTTCTTGTTGAAGAGTGTTACATGTAACATAGTGAAGCGGTCAAACAACGACCATATTGTGAGCGGCCTTATTAGCTGGAGCCAAAACAAACTTATGAAATTCTTATATACCTAGTTTTGATTCGATTTGAGGTTTAACGTCCCGGTTTAAGGTGACGTAAAGACGTCTTATGTTTAGGTGGTAATAAGTTCGTATTTTGCAAATAAAAATAAATGCATTTGTTCACTAATTTCAGAATGCTAAGTTTCCATTCTTAAGAGTTTTATGCTCAACATACGCTCGTTTACACCATCGATTACCAAATTCATTCAATGCAGCAGCGATATAATTTCTACATTTATTGAAATCAATTATAGAAGGAAATCGATATTTCGGTCCTTTAGAAATAAAATTACGTCTCCTAGAATCAGGAATAATTTTAAAATGGCCAGTAATAATAAGACCAGCAGCAGAATAGAAATACACTGAATTTTTACAATCAGGAGTGTAAGTGTCAACATCAAGTATTGAAATTAAAAATGATAAATCTAACCGCAGATTTATTGTAGTTATAGCAAATTATGGGTGTTTCATTATTGTGAAAATTAGCAGGAATGGATGAAATAACCGATTTGTCCCTGAAGATATTTGGTCAATTTAAAAAATCGAAACCCTTATTAATGAAGGATCTTTTGGTGCAATGACGTTTGTGATTAATTTCAGAATCGATGAAAGGACGAAGAGCATGCTAAGTATAACCTCTAGTTAAAAGAGAGCGTCGTATAACAGATTAGAACTATCGTAGAATTTATTCGCCTCGGTACCCAGAATCCCTAATACAGAAATTGATAATGAAATTGATATGTTGGTTGGTGCCTGATGCTCTGTCTCTGGTCGGGCTCATCGGAGTCTAACTGTTGGTTTTCTATTGCTCCAGCATTTCAGTGGTTTCTTGCTGTCGAGTCTTCACCGTTGTCTCACCTCTGTGGTTCTTTGAGTTTTGTGTTCACGGAGATGTTGCACTGATGAGTTAGGAGGCCTTCATGCGGACTGAACAAATTATTTGTCTAAATCGCGACGGAAGTAAGGGCGAGGATTGTGGCCACGTAAAATCGATTTAAGCCCCCCAGTGGCAATCTTCCACTGACCGTTCCAAGGCGGCTCTTCTGTGGCGATTTATTTATGTTGTTGTTTGTTACTTACTGTGTGTATCACTTGTGTCTTTTAATTTTGGATGGCCGTTTGGCCATTTTGTGGGAAAGTAACTGTCCTTATGGCCTTCCTTTGTTTAGGTTTCCATTTTGGTCTGGTCGCTTAATGTTTGTATTTCTTTCCCTTTGGTGTCTTTTATGGGTGGAGTAGGTTAATTGTATCAATTCCTGATCTTTGTTTTACTTCTACTTTGTAAAGGCAAGCATTGTGTGGCGTCCATGATTAAAAAATATAATGGATAGTCACTTCAGTCTGGTATTGTTTCTTTTAAAAGCACGTAATTTACGTTTATATTTATCATTTCTTCTGATGACTAGCGATCTTGTCTTACGCTTTCGACAGTCCAGAAGCGAGAAAATATCGCAGTCGGACATTTTAGATATATTACTCTGATTATAAATGATGTCATTACATCCCAATGGAAAAGGTGTATTTAATAATTTAATCCATATTAATTCAGTTTAATGGCGTTTAATAATTCAAAACTTAGCTGTAGAATTTACATCATATTTTTTTTTCTACGGACTGTATAGAAATTACTTTTTATTTATAGAATGACATGTACGTCTGAAATGACGGTACAAGAAAGTGTCTATTATTTAAGGCTTACCCATTCCACGATAGTGTTCGTTAAATCGTGTTTTTAACATGCAATAAGTTTGTCCGACATTTTACCATTTGCAGTATGTCAGGTTATCACATTTTTCAAATCCGTAGACTCACATGTCAAATCGGACATGTTAACTACAGAAAAACGTTTTCAGTTTATAGGCGATGAAACGGTAGTCGAGTGAATTAATGTGAACAGCACCTGATCTCTTAGCATTGCTCTTGGACAAAATAGGATACATTCCACTTCTTTTGACAGGATTGGTTTATTGCCGAAGAATGGGCGATTTGATAGGGGATAAGCTAATTCTCTGTGTTATTTTTAAATAAATTAGTACTACCAGTTCCAGTTAAATCAACGGAAGGGCAGAAAACAAATTTATGGGCCTCGCCAATACCGACGGCAACATAGCACTAAAAATATTAATAGAATTGGGAATCCGTACAGAAGAGGCAGAATGTAACCTACGGGGAGGATATTGTAAGTTTAAATTTATTTGTGATACTCATGCTAGTTTGAAGGGGCGATGCCGTCTAACCTAAAGCGATATTCATACCGGTCATCAAGTTAAACAGTATACGGAAGAACTGTAAAATCCTTCAAATAGAAGGCGGTTCAAATAGATGGCGAGTATAACAAAAGCCCACAAAACAGCTATGCCTATCAAAGATCAGAAAAGGATTGTCAGTTCATTTTATACCGGAAACCCCAAAACGGGTACTCTGCAAACAGTGTAGGCTCAGATCAGAAGAATGTTTTTTGGACTTTTTTCTCCTTTTGTGTATGGAATATCTTGATTAACCTTTATAGATGTAGGAAGCATATTCTCGCCAAGAATGTCACTTTGACCGTTCTTGTTCTTGTGTTATCTACCCTTGATAAATATAAAATGTGTTATGGCCCATAGCAACATTACTTGAGGGAATACCTTGATGAAATTGTACAGATCCATAGAACACAAACGGAAGACCATTGTGTCCAAGGAACCATATTGGCTTGCAGTGGAGGGGTATCATGCAGTGTTAGCGATGCGTTTGTCCAAGTAGGATATCAGTACATGTATCTGGTTTGGGATACATTGCTGCACTGGTAGGATGCCAGGATAAGGCCTTGGATACCGTGCTTCACCAGTTGGTTACCAGGCTCATGCTTTGGACAAGTAGGATACCAGGATCAGGAGAAGTGGAATGTATCCTAGTATTTCCAAGTGCAATGCAAAGAGATGCAGGTACTGTTCACATTTATGCACTGCGTCTGCCGTTTCTTCGTCTAAAAATGGTACAGGTTTTTCTGTAGTTAACATGTCCGATTTGACATGTAAATAAGTTCTGAAGTAAGTCTACGGATTTGATATATGTGATAACCTGACATATTGCAAATTGTAAAGTGCAGTATGTTGAGCAAACTTATCACATGTTAAAAGCACGATTTAATGAACAATATCGTAGAATGGGTAAACCTAAAAAAACGACACTTTCTTGTACAATCATTTTAGACGTACATGTCATTCTATTAAAGATATTTCTATACATTCAGGGAAAAAATAATTATGATGTTAAATTCTACAGTTCGGTTTAAAATTATTAAACGTCATAAAACTGAATTAAATTGGCTTAAATTATTACAGACACCTTTTTTCCATTGGGCTTTAATGACAACATTTGTCATGAGGGTAATATATCTAAAATACCCGACTGTGATATTTTCGCGCTTCTGGACTGTCGAAATCGTAAAACTAGATGGCAAGGCACCAGAAAAAAAGTTTATTATAAACGTAAATTACGTGCTTTAAAAGAAACAATACCAAACTGAGGTGACTGTCTATAATATTATTGAATCAAGAACGCCACTCAATGCTTGCATTTCTAAATTCATTACCCGTTTCTGTATTACGTCTGGATACCGAGGCGAATAAATTCTACGATAATTATTATCTGTTACTAGACGCTCTCTTTTAACTATAGTTTATACTCAGCATGCTCTTCGTCCTTTCATCGATTCTGAAATTAATCACAAACGTCATTACATCAAAATAGTCTTCATTAATAAAGGGTTGGATTTTATAGATTTGCCTAGTATCTTCCGGGATAGTTCGGTTATTTCATCCATTCCTGCTTATTTTCAAAATACTGAAAATCCCATAAATTGCTATAAAAACAATAAACATGTTAGATTTATCATTTTAAATTTCAAAAAAACTTGTTTCTGATCTTGATATAGATACTAACACTCCTAATACATGTGATTGTAAAAATTCAGTGTATTGCTATCCTGCTGCTGGTCAAATTATTACTGGCAATTTCAATATTATTCCTGATTATAGGATACGCAATATAATATCTAAAGGACCGAAATATCGATTTCCTTCTAAAATTGATTTCAATAAATGTAGACTGAGATGAAATCCCTGCTGCCTTGAGTGAATTTGTTAATCGATGGTGTAAACGAGAGTATATTGAGCATAAAGTTCTTAAGAAATGGAAACTTGGCATTCTGAAATTGGTGAACAAGCACATTTCTTTTTATTCGCAAAATACGAACTTATTACCTCCTAAACCTAAGACGTCATTACGTCACCTTAAACTAGGTATTCCAGAATTTCATAGGAAGTTTGTTTTGGCTCCAGCTGATAAGGCCGCTTACAATATGGTCGTTGTTTGATGGCTTCACTATGTTAACACACTTCAGCAAGAACTTGGTGGTACTAAGGCCTATGAACTACAGCCTTTACCTGTAGAGAGGTATTTAGCTGGTGACCCCATTTCTACATTCAGCTACCAAGTTTACTGTCTGTGTTACAGAAGGCCACGACAAGTTTCTTACGTTATACTGGTTACCTAAACTTCATAAAAGACCACACAAACCACTGTTTATTGCAAATTCAAGCTCTTGTGTCCCCACTGAACTCTCCAAATTATTAACTTCATGTTTGACTGCCATCAAAAAACATGTGATAAAACATTGCGTCAAAGTATTCGAAAGATCAGGTAGAAATCTGTTTTGGTCTATAAAAATTCTAATGAAGTTTTAAATGAATTGAAATCCAGGCGGTTTCGTGCTTTAAGTCGGTATAATTATGTTTTTTTCACCCTTTACACTAAACTTCCTCAGAATCTTATAAAGGAAAACTTAATGAGTTAACTGAATTGACATTTTATACGGAAGTCTCCCTCTTTCTTACATGTAATGTTAGGAATGCTTTTTTCACTTCTGAAGCGCATAAAAATATACTTTATGGTCCTGCTAGAAAGTGGGTGAAGCTCTCACCTTTCTACTTGACAATATTTACATAATATTTGGTACTAAGTTATTTAGACAAGATGTGAGTATTCCGATGGGTACTAATTGCGCATCACTTGTGGCTGATTTGTTTTTGTTTGTTATAGGAGAGACTTCATGATGTTCCTTTCTGTTGAAAACCAATCTGAAATAATTGAAGCTTTTAGCTCCACTTCTAGATATTTGGATGGTTTATTAAATATTGATAGTACCTATTTCGATGGTTTGATCAGTCAAATTTACCCCCCAGAACTTCAGTTAAATGAAGCAAATGCTTCTGATACCGATGCCCCGTTTTGGGATTTACATCTATCTATTGTAGATGGGTTTGTTTCGAGCAATAATATGATAAACGCGATGATTTTGATATTGTGATTATAAACTTTCCTTTTTTGGATGGTGATGTTCCTCGTGCGCCATCCTATGGCGTTTATATTTCGCAATTAATTCGATTTGCCAGAGTGTGTAGTCATGTAACTGACTTCAACTCTCGTAATAAGTTGTTAACGGCTAAACTTCTTAATCAGGGCTATCGGTACCATAAACTACGCAAAGCCTTTTCAAAATTTTATAGACGTCATTCTGATTTAATTTCAAAATTCAATATTGTACTTAAATCTCTTCTGCAACAAGGTCTATCGGAACCCGAATTTTATGGTGACTTACGAGGGTAGGCTGAAAAGTTCTGAGCCTGACATCGAAGAAGCAGGCATCGAACAGCCATGAAATTTTGTATTCATTAAATCCAAACCTCTATTACTTGATTTGACTCAAATGAGTTCAAGTTTACCTGCAATAACGTAGAAATTCTAGACTTTGAAAATTGATACTAGCACGTTTTTGAGAAAATGGTGGCTACATTAGGGGATGATGCCCTTTCGTATACAACCGTGAAAAGGTGGGCAGCAATTTTTAAGTTGGGCAAGGACAGCCTTGAAGATGATGACCGGTGTGGACGACCCACAACGGCAACAACTGAGGAAACCATCAGCCAAGTGCACAGGGCCGTGATGGATGACAGACATTTAACTGTGAATCAGTTAGCTAACACTGTTGGCATCTCCAGTGGACGAGTAGAGAACATTCTACACAGTGAATTAGGAATGTCGAAGGTTTCCGCCAGATGGGTGCCACGGCTTTTGACGCCTGACCAGACTGAACCTGTCACAAGCCAACTTGGCTATTTTTGAAGCAGACCAAGATGGTTTCCTTGACCGTTTTGTCAATCAGGATGAGTGTTGGGTTCATCACTTTGAGCCAGAGACCGAAAGACAATCCATGCAATGAAAGCACCCTGGCGCACCCCCTCCAAAGAAGGCAAAGGTCGTCTCCTCTGCAGGGAAGGTGATGGCATCAGTGTTCTGGGATGCCAAGGGTATAATATTCATAGATTACCTTCAAAAGGGCAGAACAATTAATTGGGAGTATTATGCAGATCTGCTAAAACAATTGCGAAAAGTAATTAAGGCTAAACGACCCGGAAAATTGACAAAAGGGGTATTGTTCCACCAGGACAATGCGCCTGCTCATAAATCGGTTGTCACAATGGCTGCTGTGCATGACTGTGGCTTCACAATTGTCGATCACCCTCCGTATTCACCTGATCTAGGTCCATCAGATTATTTCCTGTTTCCAAACATGAAAAAGCACTTGGCTGGGCAGCATTATCGGTCAGACGAGGAGGTGATAGCTGCTGTGGAGGAGTTTTTCAGGGACCAAGATGAGACCTTCTATACCACTGGGATCCAAGGACTCCAGCATCGCTGGAGAACAGTGTGGATAGGAAGGGAGACTGTGTTGAAAAATAAGGTACTTTCAGCATGGACAAACCATTGGATCTTGGTCAGGCGCAGAACTTTTCAGTCTACCCTTGTAGTATATAAATTCAGAAATATATATAACCGCAATGACTTCAGCATCCAATTTCGTAAAATCATGCTTCGATATAAAAAGGGTGGGTACAACATAAATGTTATACGACATACTGCATGCATGGTAGTTAACCCAATCACGGTTGACAACTTTACTTCCCTCTTTAATTGCACGCTGGTGGGTCAGGCCTCAGAATCTATGACGGTTCTTGGCTAAAGTCTAATTGAGAATTCCTATCGGGACCCGAATTCTATGGTGACTTAGTATATAAAGGGCTTGGTTCACAAATGCCAGTCAACTGCCCTGTAAATTCCTATGTGAGCAACCTGTTCAATACAAAATGATCTTCTAATTTTTGTATACTATGACCTCTTGTGTCTCCTACAACATATAAAATAATCAACAAAACTGCCAATATCTGAATGAAAATTATGTCAAAATAGACACAGTCTACACCAAAATCGAACATTTTCTCCATATTTATCATAAAGAAATGAAGAAAAAAATATGAAGACCTACATGCGATACAGAGATTTTTGGTTGAAAGCTCCGAGGGTACAAGAAAAACATTTGATTAAATTTCCAAGGTGTCGAAGATGTGCATTCATTGTTAAATTAAAGGAAATGTACACTGTCCACCTACCTAATTTGTACGAGGGCTCGAGCTATCTTTACTGCCAAACAGCCGAAATTTAGAAGAAAAAAATCAATCAAGATCAAAGCAAAGAAAATGAGACCCATTAGAAGGTTTTGTTTATGATGTTTTATTTCTAGCGCTATTGCTTGTCCAAAAAATCACGGTATTTTGGCAAGAACGCCGTCAATCAAACAAGGGATATTACTCTTACTGCAAGTCGCTGTGCGTCATTGGTGACGGATAAGAGACCAAGGCGGCTCTTCTGTGGCGATTTATTTATGTTGTTGTTTGTTACTTACTGTGTGTATCACTTGTGTCTTTTAATTTTGGATGGCCATATGGCCATTTTGTGGGAAAGTAACTGTCCTTATGGCCTTCCTTTGTTTAGGTTTCCATTATGGTCTGGTCGCTTAAGTTTGTATTTCTTTCCCTTTGGTGTCTTTTATGGGTGGAGTAAGTTAATTGTATCAATTCCTGATCTTTGTTTTACTTCTACATTGATTCCATGTTACAAGTTCAGAGCCATTTACCATGCATATTTTTAGGGTTTACAGACCCTTGACATTCATACAGAGTACAGTGACAGATTATTTGATTCATTGCTATGACAGCTACGTCACAAGATCGTTAAGCATGTCATGGACTCTTCTTCTATTTCGCCATCATCAGCAGGTTCATCAAGAAGCTGTCCTCTGCACCTTCCCCCACTTGCTGAATCTGAGTTTTATCATAGGCATGCCAAATGTGTATTGCATTTTTAAGTTGGTGGCGAACCAGTGTTTTATATGCAACACCCATTGTCTGCCTAGGTGCAAAGGCAAAGTTACGTCTAAGAAATGCCAAAGTCCTAGTTGCTTTCGATGTTATCTATGAAATGTGTTGACCCAAATCAGGATCGTCAGTGATGGTGATACCCAGATATTTAATGGCTCAATTTTTTGTATAGTGTATAATCAAACTTAACTTGCTTGTCAGGAGGATGCCGTGACACCCTCATTGAATGGTATTGGGCCACATTGAACTTCACCTGCCAATCAGCCTCACACTGTGCTGTTCGATCCAGGCCATCTTTGAAAATAAGACGGTCAGAAGGAGTATAAGTTCCTTTACAGGACAAAGCCATCAGCAAACAAACGGACGGATGTCCTAATATTATCAGGGGGAACATTAGTGAATACCAAGAAAAGAACCGGCCAAGGACTGAACCTTGGGGGACACCAGATAAAACTGGGACTGAATCAGAAGTACAACTTATTGTGAGCGTCCGAAACCCGACTATGTGTAGATCCTCTTATCCTCTAGTTGAACAATTAATACAATAGTCTTCCGTGAGGTTCGTTGTCAAGGTCCTTGACAAAGTCCATGGTGATCATGTCAGTCTGTTTGTGGCACAGTTAATGGCCCCATCCAGATTGTTCACTATATCATTTTAAAATTGAGCTAATTGAGTTTCGCAAGACCTTTGACTTCGGAAAACATGTTGACAGTCAGCAATAATGCTCTCAAAGGTTAGGTGCTTGTTGAGGTTGCTAACTAATATATGCTCCAGGGTTTTGCAACAAGGTTTTCCAGCCATAAAAATAATATAAGAAGAAGCGCACAACTCTGATTTTACAATGGCATTTAACAATCCAATGTATGTTCAGTAAAGTAAGAAAATACAAACATCTCGGTGGTACTCCGGCAAAATATATCCGAAATGCCAGATAATCCTGCAGTGTATACGACGTTTATTAGCTTTCTGTGTAATTGAAGTAAGATATATATTATTGCATTGAAACGTTTTTGAAGTGAATGATTTTTCATTAATTTCTTTCCTTCTTTCTTTCTTATTTAAGGTAGCGTAAAGTAAAAAGTTCATGCAACAATAGGCCCATGGGCCACTATTCTCACCAGAGCTCAGATGAGCCACTATGCTCACCAGAGTTCAGGTGTGTACTGCTCACTGGAAGCCATCTGTTTTATCAAGCAGAGGCAGACCCCAGCCAAGGACGCTTCTGATGAAATTTGAACCCATTCGACCCAGTGACTTCAGAGCTGTCTTTTAATGTGCTGGCACCTGATGACGTATGATAATGGACAAATGCCCATCCTTTAAGTTCCCCAATCAACCTTCGGCTCTGGTCAGATAAAAAAAATAGCAACAACCAAACCTGTAATGGCTAATATGGTTAATGTTTCTATAGTGTCAGATTCATGTAGTATATGGTTGCTGAGGAGCCCAATGTTATGAAGCGTTGAGCATTCTATGGTTTCTGAGGATATGCTTAGTTATTTATTTATTTACGTTTCTATTACAGCCAATAAAAAGGAGCAGCAGCCTAAAATCATATGGCAAATAGAACATGGCTTAAGGAACATTTCTATGAAAGTTTTGTCACAGTATCTCCAATGACTTGGTAGTTAATACCTTTTTCATTTTTTCTAACTCTAAGTTACCATATGTCATAAAGATACATAAACTTTCAATCCCCCAGTCCAAGGATTTAACAGATGAAATTTGGACCTGATTGGCCCAGTGGGTTCAGAGGAAATGTAGTTAGAAAGTGTTGACGGAAGACAGACGACGATGGACAATTGCCCATCCTCCTTTATGCGTCCTAGGAGCCCTTGGTTCTGGTGAGCTTAAAATACTTTTACTTGAAGAAAAAGGTATATAATTAACACATTATGACTATGTCAACTTGATCTGCCAACTTGATCTGCCGTTCAATATTGCATCTCTTGATCTTTCCTCAATAAACAGTCACATTTGTGATACAGTGCGGCAGATCAAGTTATGTTATAATAATGTGTATTTAATAAACAGCTAAACCCGTTCGTTACCATGGCAACATGAATTTTAACGATATGTTTTTCCATATAAATTGTTGCAGAACCTGGAATTGGTGGGTCATTGCCTCTCATTGTCGTGTAAATGTCTCACAAAGTTAGGAGCGACGTCTCCAAAATGCCCTAAATCGTGTTGGTGTGGACGTTAAACCAAAATTGAAACGAAAACGTCGTCAGCGTCTATCTATCTACTCGTATATATCTTTATAATATGAAATTACAGAGGTATGCTAAAACGGATACTTCTAGTTCTCAGTCTTATTCTGCATGGTTTTTGAACATCTCTGTTTACTTGGCATTCACCGCAGAAGAGGGAAGAATATGCCACTGAGGAATAGTTAAAGGAAAAAAGGAATGTTTCAGAGCATCACTACAGGACTGGTGCCAACGATATTGTGAGTTGTTTACTTTTGATTCTCTTGTTTGGGTTGAAGATATCTCAGGGTTAAATATCTATCTTTATTGATAGAGTATTTTATAGAAGAAAGTTAAAGACGACTGCTCACGAAGGGCCTCCGGGATGGCCATTCTAGATCGTTAAGCATGTCATGGACTCTTCTTCTATTTCGCCATCATCAGCAGGTTCATCAAGAAGCTGTCCTCTGCACCTTCCCCCACTTGCTGAATCTGAGTTTTATCATAGGCATGCCAAATGTGTATTGCATTTTTAAGTTGGTGGCAAACCAGTGTTTTATATGCAACACCCATTGTCTGCCTAGGTGCAAAGGCAAAGTTACGTCTAAGAAATGCCAAAGTCCTAGATGCTTTCGATGTTATCTATGAAATGTGTTGACCCAAATCAGGATCGTCAGTGATGGTGATAGCCAGATATTTAATGGCTCAATTTTTTTTGTATAGTGTATAATCAAACTTAACTTGCTTGTCAGGAGGATGCCGTGACACCCTCATTGAATGGTATTGGGCCACATTGAACTTCACCTGCCAATCAGCCTCACACTGTGCTGTTCGATCCAGGCCATCTTTGAAAATAAGACGGTCAGAAGGAGTATAAGTTCCTTTACAGGACAAAGCCATCAGCAAACAAACGGACGGATGTCCTAATATTATCAGGGGGAACATTAATGAATACCAAGAAAAGAACCGGCCAAGGACTGAACCTTGGGGGACACAAGATAAAACTGGGACTGAATCAGAAGTACAACTTATTGTGAGCGTCAGAAACCAGACTATGTGTAGATCCTTTTATCCTCTAGTTGAACAATTAATACAATAGTCTTCCGTGAGGTTCGTTGTCAAGGTCCTTGACAAAGTCCATGGTGATCATGTCAGTCTGTTTGTGGCACAGTTAATGGCCCCATCCAGATTGTTCACTATATCATTTTAAAATTGAGCTAATTGAGTTTCGCAAGACCTTTGACTTCGGAAAACATGTTGACAGTCAGCAATAATGCTCTCAAAGGTTAGGTGCTTGTTGATGTTGCTAACTAATATATGCTCCAGGGTTTTGCAACAAGGTTTTCCAGCCATAAAAATAATATAAGAAGAAGCGCACAACTCTGATTTTACAATGGCATTTAACAATCGAATGTATGTTCAGTAAAGTAAGAAAATACAAACATCTCGGTGGTACTCCAGCAAAATATATCCGAAATGCCAGATAATCCTGCAGTGTATACGACGTTTATTAGCTTTCTGTGTAATTGAAGTAAGATATATATTATTGCATTGAAACGTTTTTGAAGTGAATGATTTTTCATTAATTTCTTTCCTTCTTTCTTTCTTATTTAAGGTAGCGTAAAGTAAAAAGTTCATGCAACAATAGGCCCATGGGCCACTATTCTCACCAGAGCTCAGATGAGGCACTATGCTCACCAGAGTTCAGGTGTGTACTGCTCACTGGAAGCCATCTGTTTTATCAAGCAGAGGCAGACCCCAGCCAAGGACGCTTCTGATGAAATTTGAACCCATTCGACCCAGTGACTTCAGAGCTGTCTTTTAATGTGCTGGCACCAGATGACGTATGATAATGGACAAATGCCCATCCTTTAAGTTCCCCCATCAACCTTCGGCTCTGGTCAGATAAAAAATAGCAACAACCAAACCTGTAATGGCTAATATGGTTAATGTTTCTATAGTGTCAGATTCATGTAGTATATGGTTGCTGAGGAGCCCAATGTTATGAAGCGTTGAGCATTCTATGGTTTCTGAGGATATGCTTAGTTATTTATTTATTTACGTTTCTATTACAGCCAATAAAAAGAGCAGCAGCCTAAAATCACATGGCAAATAGAACATGGCTTAAGGAACATTTCTATGAAAGTTTTGTCACAGTATCTCCAATGACTTGGTAGTTAATACCTTTTTCATTTTTCTAACTCTAAGTTGCCATATGTCATAAAGATACATAAACTTTCAATCCCCCAGTCCAAGGATTTAACAGATGAAATTTGGACCTGATTGGCCCAGTGGGTTCAGAGGAAATGTAGTTAGAAAGTGTTGACGGAAGACAGACGACGATGGACAATTGCCCATCCTCCTTTATGCGTCCTAGGAGCCCTTGGTTCTGGTGATCTTAAAATACTTTTACTTGAAGAAAAAGGTATATAATTACCACATTATGACTATGTCAACTTGATCTGCCGTTCAATATTGCATCTCTTGATCTTTCCTCAATAAACAGTCACATTTGTGATACAGTGCGGCAGATCAA
This sequence comes from Lucinisca nassula, assembly GCA_963580285.1. NCBI lineage: Eukaryota > Metazoa > Mollusca > Bivalvia > Lucinida > Lucinidae > Lucinisca > Lucinisca nassula. Next base: position 156,604,094 of record OY757018.1, read on the forward strand.
GTTATGTTATAATAATGTGTATTTAATAAACAGCTAAACCCGTTCGTTACCATGGCAACATGAATTTTAACGATATGTTTTTCCATATAAGTTGTTGCAAAAACTGGAATTGGTGGGTCATTGCCTCTCATTGTCGTGTAAATGTCTCACAAAGTTAGGAGCGACGTCTCCAAAATGCCCTAAATCGTGTTGGTGTGGACGTTAAACCAAAATTGAAACGAACAGGTCGTCAGCGTCTATCTATCTACTCGTATCTATCTTTATAATATGAAATTACAGAGGTATGCTAAAACGGATACTTCTAGTTCTCAGTCTTATACTGTATGGTTTTTGAACATCTCTGTTTACTTGGCATTCACCGCAGAAGAGGGAAGAATATGCCACTGAGGAATAGTTAAAGGAAAAAAGGAATGTTTCAGAGCATCACTACAGGACTGGTGCCAACGATATTGTGAGTTGTTTACTTTTGATTATCTTGTTTGGGTTGAAGATTTCTCAGGGTTAAATATCTGTCTTTATTGATAGAGTATTTTATAGAAGAAAGTTAAAGACGACTGCTCACGAAGGGCCTCCGGGATGGCCATTCTAGATCGTTAAGCATGTCATGGACTCTTCTTCTATTTCGCCATCATCAGCAGGTTCATCAAGAAGCTGTCCTCTGCACCTTCCCCCACTTGCTGAATCTGAGTTTTATCATACGCATGCCAAATGTGTATTGCATTTTTAAGTTGGTGGCGAACCAGTGTTTTATATGCAACACCCATTGTCTGCCTAGGGTGCAAAGGCAAAGTTACGTCTAAGAAATGCCAAAGTCCTAGTTGCTTTCGATGTTATCTATGAAATGTGTTGACCCAAATCAGGATCGTCAGTGATGGTGATACCCAGATATTTATGGCTCATTTTTTTGTATAGTGTATAATCAAACTTAACTTGCTTGTCCGGAGGATGCCGTGACACCCTCATTGAATGGTATTTGGCCACATTGAACTTCACCTGCCAATCAGCCTCACACTGTGCTGTTCGATCCAGGCCATCTTTGAAAATAAGACGGTCAGAAGGAGTATAAGTTCCTTTAAAGGACAAAGCCATCAGCAAACAAACGGACGGCTGTCCTAATATTATCAGGGGGAACATTAATGAACACAAAGAAAAGAACCGGCCAAGGACTGAACCTTGGGGGACACCAGATAAAACTGGGACTGAATCAGAAGTACAACTTATTGTGAGCGTCCGAAACCCGACTATGTGTAGATCCTCTTATCCTCTAGTTGAACAATTAATACAATAGTCTTCCGTGAGGTTCGTTGTCAAGGTCCTTGACAAAGTCCATGGTGATCATGTCAGTCTGTTTGTGGCACAGTTAATGGCCCCATCCAGATTGTTCACTATATCATTTTAAAATTGAGCTAATTGAGTTTCGCAAGACCTTTGACTTCGGAAAACATGTTGACAGTCAGCAATAATGCTCTTAAAGGTTAGGTGCTTGTTGATGTTGCTAACTAATATATGCTCCAGGGTTTTGCAACAAGGTTTTCCAGCCATAAAAATAATATAAGAAGAAGCGCACAACTCTGATTTTACAATGGCATTTAACAATCGAATGTATGTTCAGTAAAGTAAGAAAATACAAACATCTCGGTGGTACTCCAGCAAAATATATCCGAAAGGCCAGATAATCCTGCAGTGTATACGACGTTTATTAGCTTTCTGTGTTATTGAAGTAAGATATATATTTTTGCATTGAAACGTTTTTGAAGTGAATGATTTTTCATTAATTTCTTTCCTTCTTTCTTTCTTATTTAAGGTAGCGTAAAGTAAAAAGTTCATGCAACAATAGGCCCATGGGCCACTATTCTCACCAGAGCTCAGATGAGCCACTATGCTCACCAGAGTTCAGGTGTGTACTGCTCACTAGAAGCCATCTGTTTTATCAAGCAGAGGCAGACCCCAGCCAAGGACGCTTCTGATGAAATTTGAACCCATTCGACCCAGTGACTTCAGAGATGTCTTTTAATGTGCTGGCACCAGATGACGTATGATAATGGACAAATGCCCATCCTTTAAGTTCCCCCATCAACCTTCGGCTCTGGTCAGATAAAAAATAGCAACAACCAAACCTGTAATGGCTAATATGGTTAATGTTTCTATAGTGTCAGATTCATGTAGTATATGGTTGCTGAGGAGCCCAATGTTATGAAGCGTTGAGCATTCTATGGTTTCTGAGGATATGCTTAGTTATTTATTTATTTACGTTTCTATTACAGCCAATAAAAAGGAGCAGCAGCCTAAAATCATATGGCAAATAGAACATGGCTTAAGGAACATTTCTATGAAAGTTTTGTCACAGTATCTCCAATGACTTGGTAGTTAATACCTTTTTCATTTTTCTAACTCTAAGTTGCCATATGTCATAAAGATACATAAACTTTCAATCCCCCAGTCCAAGGATTTAACAGATGAAATTTGGACCTGATTGGCCCAGTGGGTTCAGAGAAAATGTACTTAGAAAGTGTTGACGGAAGACAGATGACGATGGACAATTGCCCATCCTCCTTTATGCGTCCTAGGAGCCCTTGGTTCTGGTGAGCTTAAAATACTTTTACTTGAAGAAAAAGGTATATAATTAACACATTATGACTATGTCAACTTGATCTGCCAACTTGATCTGCCGTTCAATATTGCATCTCTTGATCTTTCCTCAATAAACAGTCACATTTGTGATACAGTGCGGCAGATTAAGTTATGTTATAATAATGTGTATTTAATAAACAGCTAAACCCGTTCGTTACCATGGCAACATGAATTTTAACGATATGTTTTTTCCATATAAATTGTTGCAGAACCTGGAATGCGTCTTCCTAGTAATTACAAATATTATTGATATCCTTTGTATGTTTTCTGACCACAAACGGGATAAAATTAAATAAAAAATGAAGTTTTCATCTGATGTTTTTTTGTTGCTATAGCAACCATACTACATAAGCTTGGAACTTATTTTTGCCGTTTTTTAAGATACCACGCCATATACTATTAACACAAAAAATTAACAATTTTTGAAATAGGACCATTTTTGGCCCTTCGTGAACCAAGCCCTTTAGAAAAATACATGCCTGTAATGACTATAATACCCAATTTCGTAAAATCGTTCGTCGAAATATAAAGATTGGGTACAACATAAATGTTATAAAACAGACTGCATGCCTGGTGGTTAACCCAATCACGGTTGGCAACTTTGCTTCCCTCTTTGATTGCACACCGGTGGGTCGGGCTTAAGATTATATGACGGTTCCAGCGTAAAATTATAAATGGAATTTTATTTTATTTTAGTATTCTTTATGTTGGTTGGCGCCTGATGCTCCGTCTTTGGTCAGGCCCCTTAGAGTCTAACTGTTGGTTTTCTTTTGCTCCAGCAATTCTGTTGGTGTATGCTGTTGAGTCCTCAACCTTGTTTCATCTCTGTAGATTTTTGATTTGTATGTTCTCGGAGATGTTACACTGATAAGTTAGGAAGCCTTCATGCGGACTAAAAAAATTAGTCCATACCGCGACAGAGGTAAGGGCGAGGATTATGGCCATGTAAAATCGATTTAAGCCCCCATGTTGAATTCTTTCCACTGACCGTTCCAAGGCGGTTCTTCTGTGGCGGTGTATTTGTTTTTGTTTGTTACTTACTGTGTGTATCACTTGTGTCTTTTTTATTTTGATGGTCATTTGGCCATTTTGTGGGAAAGTAACTGTCCTTATGGCCTTCCTTTGTTTAGGTTTCCATTATGGTATGGTCACTCTATGTTTGTGTTTCTTTCCCTTTGGTGTCTTTGATGGGTGGAGTAAGTTAATTGTATCGATTCCTGATCTTTGTTTTACTTCTACTTAGAGAGATCTTATTCAAGGTAATGTTTGTTGGTGCCTAATGCTCTGTCTCTGGTCGGGCCCATCGGAGTCTTGGTTGTTGGTTTTCTTTCGCTCCAGCATTTCAACGGTTTCTTGCTGTCGAGTCCTCCCCATTGTTTCATCTCTGTGGTTGTTTGATTGTTTGTGTTCACGGAGATGTTGCACTGATGAGTTAGGAGGCCTTCATGCGGACTGAACAAATTATTTGTATAAATCGCGACGGAAGTAAGGGCGAGGATTTTGGCCACGTAAAATCGATTTAAGCCCCCAGTGGAATTCGTTCCGCTGACCATTCCAAGGCGGTTCTTCTGTCGCGGTTTATTTTTGTTACGGTTTGCCTTTTGGTGTTTGTGTCGCTTATATTATTTTATTTTGGATAGCCAATTTGCCATTTTGTGGGAAAGTAGCTGTCCTTTTGGCTTTCCGCTATTGATGTTTCCATTAGGTCTGTTGTTTCATGTTTGTGTTTATTTCCCTTTGGTGTCTCTGATGGGAGCTGTGGGTTGATTGTATCGATTCCTGATAATTGCCTGAACTTCTACTATGAATAAGGTGTTACACCAGATGCATAACATGATCAAGCCTGGTATACCATGCTTCACCAGCACGATACTATTATCTGGTGAAGGATACCGTGGTCATGCAAGACCAGTAGAATATCACTGCAAAGCCTTAAATACTGGGCTGCACCTGAAAGATACCCGGATCAGGCCTGGTACCGTTGTTCCATCTCTGTGTTTGTAAAATATTTGTGTTCTCGGAGATGTTGCATTGATGAATTAGGAAGCCTCCGCGCGAACTGTCTAAATCGCGACGTAAGGAAGGGCGAAGATCGCGGTCGCGTAAAATCGATTTAACCCCCCCCCCCACCACCACCACCACCACCAAGTGGAATCTGTTTTACTGACCCTTCCAAGGGTGTTCTTCCGTCGCGGTTAATTTTTGTTGTGGTTTGTCTTTGAGTGTGTGTATCGCTTGTATTGTTTTCTTTTGGATAGCCAACTGACCATTTTGTACTCTCCCAGTAAAATACTTTTCACTGGCCGTTCCAAGTCTGTCGCGTTTTTTTTTTCTTTGTTATCATTCGTCGTTGAATGTGCGTAATAGATACATACTTTAAACATGATAAGGCATTCTCTTTAAATATCTAACAGTGTAGGTTCAGCCCATCTATCAGCTTAGAGGGCCTCTGTCACTGTAGCTTTTAAACATTACAGCTCGACAGCAGCTGCCTTTTATCTACAGGAAAGTGATGTATTAGCAACAATTAAACTATAATGCACACAGGATGTTTCTTTCAGCCACTTGATAAATTTGCGGTACATGTAAGTCACATATATCGGTTTTGTTGTCAACAGTTTAAGCAGTGTGCAGTGAAACCAATGGCGGATTGGTTCTGCCATCGACAGTTATCTTCAAAATCAGTTATTGTTAACTCATACTCTTTACCAATGCATATAATGAACACCCCTTTAAGACCTAATTGATTATTAAGACAACTGGGATTTACAGCGGTATTTAGTATTTTGCTCCATGGTCATGGGTGCTGTTAAAAATGAGGTGTTTTTTTTACGGGCACCCGCAGTCTATGATTGGAGTTTAAATAAGTTCAGCATTCCGCTTTTGTACAAGAACAAAAAAAAAAAACTCCTTTTCGGAAATATTAAAGAATGCAGTATGTCACAATGATGCGTAATCGTTGTACCTGTAAATGCTACTTTATCACGAAATACGTCAGTGAAATTATCTACCCCAAACCCCCATTTGAAATGGAGATAAAGGGGATTTACAGGGGTAATACATTATTGTTTTATGACTGCTTCATAACATAGGTTGTGATTACTTGTTGGAAATGGGGCGATTCTTACGAGCACACATAACCTATATTCGTAGAATAAATAACATAATGGAAATCACATTATTTTCTTCCGAAACGTAACCGTCATGAAAACACGCCTATATAATTCTAACCCGCTTGAACCCAACTTTTATATGGTAAATCTGTGGTATTCAGGGCATACATTATTTGTCTTATTTCTGTTCTAAAATATAGATAGTGGGTACTCGTTAGACTCGCCTCGATGAGGCGGTTCTAACGAGTACACACAATCTATACTTTTAGCAGAAATAAGAAAAAAGTTTGGATGGGTTTTTCAGGGAAAAATTCCGTCCTTTTGAACAGCGATGTCCGTGCGCGCGGGCGAGCGGCGGCCGGGCGGCCGCGTCAGTAGTATAGGGTATATTTTTATTTTTAGTATATTTTTCAAAAATACGTCCATAATGCCATTTGGCGTTTTTCTTGTTCATAATTGTTTTTTATTTCGGCGGTTAAGTGTATTTGTATAGGTGTGTTTTCGCAATGCATGTGGGAGATATGTCGCACGGGTGACAAGAACTGTATTCCGCTTTCTCTTCAGGAAAAGCTCTCTTTTTTTTGGACATGCATGCAGGTGACAATGCAGTATGTCACTTAAATGCGTTGTCGTTATTCCCGTAAATGCCACGTGAAACATACAATGTCTACATGTATGTGACTCATTTTATCAGGCAACAGATGGTGAAAATTAAGATATCTCTTATTATAAAAGTCCTCATACTCGATCGTTGAATATAAGTAAAAATTGCTTCGTTCAGTAGGCGTTTTACAGACAAAGTATATTTCGATACAGATCCTGTTGAACAACTTTAAAGGGTAATATTTTATACCTCTATTTCTCTATATTTATTTATTTATTTATTTATTCTACAAGTTACAGTTTGCCTTTCACGACTTCTTAAAATAGCTCATATTGATATTTGCTTTTCACGTAAAGTTTATCAAAGGTGGGGTAGACTTGTTTATTATTGTTATTATTAATATGTTAATTGTTATTATCGTTGTTTTATAATAATAATAATGAAAATAATAATGCTATTAATAATAATAATAATAATAATAATAATTGCTATTATCATTATTATTCATTTTGGTTTTACGGACCTTTCAAGATTTAAGAAAACAGGTTTACCGGAGAAAAACACCTGAACCTTGCGTCTCACATGTGATCTGAGCCAGGCTCGGACCATAACGGTGAGAGGCCTAATCATCAAGAGACAGTGCTATTACCCACTAAGTCACGGAGGTTCGTCTAGACGGAGTTAAAACCGACTGATCTTCCGCCGAAGAATTCCGCTTCTCTCTTTCGATAACAGCGACGTAGGAGTCTAACCAATGGTGGCCCTCCTGATCTATTTATGGGCCACACAAATCAAAACTGGGTCATCGACGATATGTGTCGGTGCGCAGTCTGATCAGAGTCTTCTTTTACGGAAACATGCCTACACAAAGACATTGTACATTTTACCTTAAAAATCGAAAGTTTTCAGATGATAAATTGTGATATGTTTCTTATTTCTGCTCAAGATATCGAACCGCCTCATCGAGGCGGTTCTGATGAGTACCCACAATCTATATTTTAGAGCAGAAAGAAGAAAAATAAGGTTTACCCCTGTAAACTCCAGTTCAACTATATAAAAATGGGATTCAAGCGGTTCAAAATTATCATTACGCAAACACGCCTATTCAAGTACATTGCCACCTTTGTCGCCGTAAAAATGAAAATTTTATGATGAAAAAGTGTGATATTTTTCTTATATCTGCTCAAAATATAGATTGTGGGCACTCGTTAGAGCGGTTCTAATGAGTCCCCACAATCTATATTGGTTGCCATAGAAACCAAAATTACAAAAAAAAAATAGAAAAAAAAAAAAAAAAAAACACTTAGTCATCACCTCAGAAACCTTATGCTTTATAAGGCTTACACTGGGAATATTCACAAAATTAGCATTTTAAGGTTTTGTGTTTTTTTTTTCTTTTTCTTTTTTCTTTTTTTCTTTTTTTGAATGTAATTCAGCTTTTAAATTTGCTGCCGCAATTCCGATAACACACCCGTGCGATTGTTACGAGATGGATAATGTTGAAACCGATCATGTACTTCATCGCAACAAAATTATTTTAGAAGATTAATGGTATAGCCAGCACGACTAAATTATTTTAGATGAAATATGGTACGGCCAAATATTTGACACCTTCCGATTATTGATAATAGTACGGTGTATTAATACGTGGTATTCGCCCTACAGTAGCCGCCTGTGTGTCTATTTTTCATGCATTTTGCCAAAAAGCCGCCATGCGGAAATTTGTTTTTCATTGTAATATTACACTGAAATGTTATACCATGGGTTCCTATGGAATTTATTCCATGTCTCCTTCAAGGGAAACCCATTTCAGTAGATATCCCCGTTCTGCTTATTTTTGCTGCATGGCTATAAATTTGGTCTGTATCTATATCCAAGTTCAATTTAATCTTGCTAGCATTTGCGTGCATGAAATCCATGTACGGCCGTTAGATGTGAATATTCTAAAAATTATTGGGCTGTTAGCAGCAGTCAAGTTGGGTACACAAGGTACATGGCAATATTGCCATCATAACATGTCGAGAACGGAAGCTGAGGCTCTGACAGTATTTGAAATCTATCTTTCAATTTTCGAATGAATAGATATGCTTTTTAGCGTTTGTTTGTTGTGTTTTCTCGCGCTAGTTTACTCCAACTTTCTGAAGCATGTTCTGTAGTTACATGCTTGGTAAGCACGGGTCATGTGTTAGATCCAGGGCTTTTGGCTATCGGTTGTTGGAAAACCGAAATCCGTCTCTATATGATGTTAGATATTGACGGGACGTAAATCTTTACCAGACAGGTTTATCCAAATTTCCATCCTCAGGACGAACTCTTAGACTAAGGCCTGGCGAGTTAAACTTGGCGATGAAATGGTACTACAAGCATATTCATGGTGTCAGTAGGGAGTGTTAGGATGTAAAATTTCAAGAGTTTTTTTTTTCTTTCTAACGATTCGATAATGTTTAGAAATCTACTTATACATGCATTGCCGTAAATGATGTGTCTTTACTGCACGCACCGCATTAAGAATACTTTAACATGAATATTGACAAGTTTGGATATTGGGTCGTCAAGCGCCGGAACGGTCAAAGCGGCGTAAATGACGGTCATCAAATTAGCTCTAACATTACGGCTGCCAAATACGAAAGTAGTATGGTTTGAGCGTGTTTATGCAAATAGTGATTGTCGGCTCAATGATAAGATTGCGGTATTCAGTGTGCGGTAAAGATCTTCTTGTTTTCGGTTTAATGTATTTATGAACAGTGAGAGGTGTGCATGAGCTTGAGCTTGACTTTATGAACAGTGCGAGGAGAAGGGTCTGAAACTGAGCTGTGTTCTGTAATTGGCAAATGATAAGAAAGCCCAAATGTGTAATCAATTGTTTCTTGCTTGTACTGATGCGAATGGCACGAATTTGATTGTGTTTGCTCAGTTAAAGTGAGCATGGAATTGATTTCAGTAGTGTTAAGTGAAGAAGCATAAATTTTGAATATTCTTGTTTCAAGCACAGGGTGCTGATATATATCGCTCAGCCAAGCTAAGTTTTGCTGCGCGATAATTGTCGCACCGACTAACCGGCCTGTTTGTTTGGTTAGCGCATGCGCATTAACGGTACAGACATGAAGAATTATTCAGTGTTCTCCGAGACATAGGTTAAATTGTATTGTGTTACGTTTTGTTAGCCGTATTGTAGTTCGTTATTGTAAGGCATTTGGGATGATAGTTGAGGCGATTTTAGAGGCGGGTGACCGTATATGATGGCTGCTGCGTAAACGAGCAGGTTGACACACCGAAGTCTAACCGAAGGTCTTCGGCACCTGGATGCTTAGCAGAGCCTGGCACGTTACCAATTCCGTATCTTTGACGGGACCGGAGCTACGTTCTGATTACGTCGAAACCAGAGTGAGTGAGTGTTTTACGTCTCACCAACAGCTATGGTCATACGGAGATGATACATCGGTTTAAAGACTCATCCGTAAGTCTTGAGAAGCCCGGTATCGATACTACGACCCCTGGTTTACAAGCGAGTAACATAACCACTACACCATGGAGGCTTCTACGTCCAAACCTGAAGCGAACTGGAAGCCCATGACTACGGCGTTATGCTGATCCGTGATATTTACCGTGAGTCCACCCGATGTGGATATAATTCCAGTTTATGGTTGTTTATCTTGACAGTAAGCCTACCTAAAGTGGACATTTTGAAGTTTCAAGCCAGCATTTTTACCCATTTTCGGTATTTAATGCGGTTTGTTTCCATATGGTTTCCATGTCGCTGGTGCGAGCACATTAATTAGTTTTGTTTCGAGCCAGCGCCATGAAATGGTATAGAAACAAATATTCTATTAGTGTTGTTTATGCTTATCGTTAGTATTATTGTGGATAGCTGTCCATAGACCTTGTTAATAATTAATGTGCTACAAATGACATCTTCTTTATGACATATCTTACCCTTGGCCGTTCACCTGTCGGAGATCCCCTGCCCCCCGTCTGTCTTCCTGTTAGGATACGGATTTTCGAGACGACGGTACCATACATGTAACAGCGACATAGTGTTTGTTATTCATATCTCCAAAATGGCGACTTTTCTGATGAAATATTCGTAATATTTTTCATATTTATACTGCAAACATATGTTTTGGGCACACGTTAGAACCACCTCGTTAAGGTGGTTCTAACAAGTACCCACAACCTATGCCTTGGAGCTGGAACAAGAAAATTAGTGAATATCCCGTAAATCCCAGTTTCACTGTATAAAGTGGGGTTTATGGGGTGTTCATTTCACGGACTTGTTCATGAGATGTATAGCAGCGTAAGAGTTTCCAAAGACTTGTAATGGCGAAAATTGAAGAATGGCGTTTACTGTCTCTTTAAGCAAGCTCCTACATGCCATATTTTTGAACTACTCCTCATTTTTATTGGTTTTCATTTAAACCATAATAATAATAATAATAATAATAATAATAATAATAATAATAACAAAATAGAAAACAGAAACCTACAGCCAATCTTTCCTAGCTATTTTGATAAAATTTTTATAGAAATATTCCTTAAGCAATCTTCTATCTGTTATAGGAATTTAGGTCCACTGCTGATTTTTATAGTAGAAAACATCATGTGAACAAGTCCGTGAAATTAAGTTCCCCAACACCCCACTTAAATAGTGAAAACTGGGGTTTACGGGGGTATACATTATACTTCTTATTTCTGCTCCAGGATATAGGTTGTGGGTACTCGTTAGAGGCGGTTCTAACGAGCACCTACAACCTATGTTTGGAGTATAATTAAACAAAATCACAAATTTTCATAGGGAAAGTAGCCATTTTGGAGATGTGAATAATGCACTTTGTCACACGGGTGTGTTATCGTAATGATAAACAACACTTTAAAGGTCGACTGTTTAGAAGTCATTCGCTGTAAGAGGCTGCGACGTTGTAGAAATTTTCACCAATTCAGCTTGTAAACGTTTTTTTTTTTTTTTGTTTTTTTTTGGGGGGGGGGGGGGGGGCTATTGACATTAGCGGTTTTACGTTAAAATTGCTATTAACAGTAACTGGTAATAGCGGTTTTACGTTAAAATTACTATTGCCAGTTAACTGGCAGTAGCAGTTTAACGTTAAAATGGCTATTTCCAGTTAACTGGCAATAGCGAATTTACGTTAAAAGCTCTATTGCCAGTTAACTTGCAGGATTATTTCATTCTGGTTATTACATTTTCCGTAATACTAGTGTTATGACTGTAAAAGCTTACGCGCATAAGCTTGTTCTTGTGTACCCCAGCTAAGATACAAATCGTTGCTCTATGTTGTTTGTTTTTCTTTTACAGAGCATCTCTTTATTTTGTAATATGTTATGCATGATTGACTTAATTTAGTATTTTAATCACCCGGTTTTGGGAAGATGTGGATAGTTTTATTTCTGCCATGAACAGCATCAATGTTTCTATTTCTAGTTAATTGATGGTGTAAGCGAGAGTATGTTGAGCATAAAACTCTTAAGGAATGGAAACTTAGTGTTCTGAAAATAGTGAACAAACGCATTTCTTTTTATTCACAAAATACAAACTCATTACCGCCTAAACCTAAGACGTCTTAACGTCACCTTAAACTAGGTATTCAAGAATTGGATAGGAAGTAGAAGTAAAACAAAGATCAGGAATTGATACAATTAACTTACTCCACCCATAAAGGACATCAAAGGGAAAGAAATACAAACATTAAGCGAACAGACCATAATGGAAACCTAAACAAAGGAAGGCCATAAGGACAGTTACTTTCCCACAAAATGGCCATATGGCCATCCAAAACCAAAAGACACAAGTGATACGCACAGTAAGTAACAAACAACAACATAAATAAATCGCCACAGAAGAGCCGCCTTGGAACGGTCAGTGGAAGATTTCCACTGGGGGGCTTAAATCGATTTAACGTGGCCACAATCCTCGCCCTTACCTCCGTCGCGATTTAGACAAATAATTTGTTCAGTCCGCATGAAGGCCTCCTAACTCATCAGTGCAATATCTCCGTGAACACCAAAATCAAAGAACCACGGAGGTGAGACAACGGTGAGGACTCGACAGCAAGAAACCACAGAAATGCTGGAGCAAAAGAAAACCAACAGTTTGTTTTGGCTCAAGCTGATAAGGCATCTAACAATGTGGTCGTTGTTTGACGGCTTCACTATGTTAACACACTTCAGCAAGAATTTGTTGGTACTAAGGCCTATGAACTTCAGCCTTTAGCTGTAGAGAGGGCTTTAGTTGATGACCACATTTGTCATTCAGCCACCAAATTTGCCGTCTGTGCTACAGAAGGCCAAGACAGGCTTCCCTTGCTTCCAAAGGATAACCCTTTTATAGAACATATTCCTACGTTATACTGGTTACCTAATTTTCATAAAAGACCATACAAAGCACGGTTTATTGCAAATTCAAGCTCTTGTTCCACAACTGAACTCTCCAAATTATTAACTTCATATTTGACTGCCATCAAAAAACATGTGTTAAAATATTGCGACAAAGTCTTCGAAAGATCAGGTAGAAATCTGTTTTGGTCTATAAAAAAAATCTAATGAAATTTTAAATAAATTGAAATCCAGGCGTTTTCGTGTTTCAAGTCTGTCTACTTATGATTTTTTCCACCCTTTACACTAAACTTCCTCGTAATCTTATAAAAGAAAAACATAATGATTTAATTGAATGGACAATTCATAAGGGAAGACACCCTTTATCTTGCATGTAATGTAAGAAATGTTTTTTTTTTTTCACTTCTGAAGAACATAAAAATTATACTTTTTGGTCATGTCAGAAAGTGTGTGAAGCTCTCTCCTTTCTGCTTGACAATATTTACATAAGATTTGGTACTAAGTTATTTAGACAAGTTGTGGGTATTCCGATTGGTCTTAATTGCGCACCACCTGTGGCTGATTTGTTTGTGTTTTGTTACGAGAGAGTTCATGCATGATGTCCCTTTCTGCTGAAAACCAGTCTGAAATCATAGAAGCTTTCAGCTCCACTTGTAGATATTTGGAAAATTTATTAAATATTGACAATACCTATTTCGATAGATTGATCAGTCAAACTTAACCCGCAGAAATTCAGTTAAATAAAGCAAATTCTTCTGATACCGAGTTTTGGATTAACATCTATCTATTGTAGATGGGTTTGTTTCGTGCAAAATGTATGATAAACGTCATGAGTTTGATTTTGACATATTGTATAATCCTTTTTTTGGAAGGTGATGTTCCTCGTGCGCAATCCTATGGCGTTAACATTTCGCAATTTATTCGATTTGCCAGAGTGTCTACTCATGTAACTGACTTCAACACTCATAATAAATTGTTAACGGCTAAACTTCTAAATCAGGGTTATCGGTACCATAAACTACGCAAAGCCTTTTCAAAATTTTATAGACGTCATTTTGATTTAATTTCAAAATTCAATATTGGACTTAAATCTCTTCTGCAACAAGGTCTATCGGAACCCGAATTTTATGGTGACTTAGCATATAAATTCAGAAAAATATATAATCGCAATGACTTCAGCACCCAATTTCGTAAAACCATTCTTCGATATATAAAGATTGGGTACAACATAAATGTTATACAACAGACTGATGCATGGTAGTTAACCCAATCACGGTCCCTTTTTAATTGCTCACAGGTGGGTCAGGCCTGAGATTTTATGACGGTTCCAGCGTAAAGGCTTATTGAGAATTATAGAAATCTAATTCAAGGTAATGTTGGTTGGTGCCTGATGCTCTATCTCTGGTCGGGCCCATCGGAGTCTATCTGTTGGTTCGTTTTGCTCGAGCATTTCAGTGGTTTCTTGCTGTCGAGTCCTCATCGTTGTTTCATCTCTGTGGTCGTTTGATTATTTGTGTTCACGGAGATGTTGCATTGATGAGTTAGGAGGCCTTTATGCGGATTGAACAAATTATTTGTCTCAATGGCGACGAAAGAAAGGGCGAGGATTGTGGCCATGTAAAATCAATTTTAATCCCCCCCCCCCCCCCAGTGGAATTCGTTTCCGCTGACCGTTCCAAGGCGGTTCTTCTGTCGCGGTTTATTTTTGTTATGGTTTGTCTTTGGGTGTTTGTGTCGCTTATATTGCTTTAGTTTGGATAGCCTATTGGCCATTCTGTGGGAAAGTAACTGTCCTTTTGGCTTTCCGCTATTGATGTTTCCATTATGTCTGTTGTTTCATGTTTATGATTCTTTCCCTTTAGTGTCTCTGGTGGGAGCTGTGGGTTGATTGTATCAATTCCTGATCATTCCCTCCACTTCTATTTGTTGAAAGTGCGTCTGTGTCACTAAATTATGTATAGTTATGCCTTAATTCTAATTGCTGTTCCAAACATAGATCGTGGATACTATTTAGCCTGGAAACGCCTTTTTACTGCGTAATAAAAATGTGTCTTCAAGCATAACCAACTGGACACACAACGTGAATACAGTGTCATGCCAACGTCTTTGTAACGACATGACGCTGCATCGACGGTGGTGCGACGTTACCTAGACGTCATGTGCCCGCTCGGGATAAACTCGACTGCCTTACTGGTGGCACGGACCCAATATATATTTATAGGTTATTGATTGTATATTGTAAAATAGCCGGCACGAGTTCATATGGCGAAGGACGCACGAGCTTGCGAGTGCGTCTCCGCCATATGAACGAGTGCCGAATATTTCACAATATACAGTCCATAACCTTTTTATTATATACCCAATACAATTCAAATAATGTTTTTCATTTCTGTACTTATGCTCTTACAAAACGAGTTAACAAGACATTATCAACTTAATAACTAATTAATTACGTCAAACATGACGTCATTAACAACAGCGCAGTAAGTTCTTACATCATGCGGCCTTGAATGACAGGTTCATTAGGGTGCATTGACAACGATGGTTTTAAAAATTCAACATTTGAAATTCAAAGTGCAGTTATTAAATGTTGCACCACGGAATATATCATTCTTAGATGTGTGTATAGCTGACTGTTCCTTCGGATACGACGTGGAACACTACTTTGATTCAGTATGTCTTGTTACGGAATTCATGCTACTAGGTATCATGGCGGCTGAGGATCCGGTAAGAATATTACTAAAGCTTTTCTGTCCATCAATGCTCTACTTACTGTCATATGAAGTAATGGATGCCACTATTTATTTGTCCTGTTATCTGCATTATTTTGGTCGGGGGAACGCCGGCCTTGGACAGGGTGGTTACAGTTGTTTTTCTAATGGAATGGTTGGTTATTCTGCTGTTCAGTCTGGCTTTCTCAGCTGCATTTGTCATCAATGTTCCTAGTGCATTTTTACCAATAGGTCTAGGATAGAACCTGAAAAATACAACGAACGGTCTATCAATTTATGGAAGAAACTTTGCCTAAAAATGCTGCCCAGCTGGCACGAAACACCGAGTCAACGTCTGGCCGACAGCGATACGACGTTGCAACGTCTTATCGCTGTCGGCCCGACGTTGGTAAGACATTATTTGCTCCATTTGCTGGCTAGGTACATATCTGCTACACAGTTACTGTGGACCAACATCGGACCGATGTCGTATCGCTGTCTGCCCGTTTTATGCTCGTATTTTTATACTCCTTGCTTGCTAGCTATATACTTTCAGCTCGAGGACTTGCAAAGCTCCGTCTTTGGTCGGGCCCCTCGGAGTCTAACTGTTGGTTTTCTTTTGCTCCAGCAATTCTGTTGTTGTATGCTGTAGAGTCCTCAACCTTGTTTCAGCTCTGTATGTTTTTATTTGTATGTTCTCGGAGATGTTACACTGATGAGTTAGGAAGCCTTCATGCGGACTAAAAAAAATTAGTGTATACCGCGACAGAGGTATGGTCGAGGATTATGGCCATGTAAAATCGATTTAAGCCCCCCAGTTGAATTCTTTCCATTGACCGTTCCAAGGCGGTTCTTCTGTTGCGGTTTATTTATATTGTTGTTTGTTACTTACTGTGAGTATCACTTGTGTCTTTTTATTTTGGATGGCCATTTGGCCATTTTGTGGGAAAGTAACTGTCCTTATGGCCTTCCTTTGTTTAGGTTACCATTATGGTCTGGTCGCTTCATGTTTGTGTTTCTTTCCCTTTGGTGTCTTCGATGGGTTGAGTTTACAAGTTAATTGTATCGATTCCTGATCTTTGTTTTACTTCTACTTGCCATGCCCAACTGACTGGTTTCATATACTTATTAGTTTATTTTCGTCTTCCTTCGCAATAGGTTCACTCGCATATGCTTTTCTGCCTTTACCTTCCTTCTTTAAATTCATTCTTTTCGCAGTAAGGGCTTGTTGGCTTTTATGAAATTGTCTGTCTCTAAGGGAATAGCTGCAACCTTTATCTTTAAGATGCCTCTCTATTGAATTTTTAAGCGACTCGAGGGATGTTGGCTCGTAGTCACTGCCGTCAGTTTTCCGAATACTGATAAACATTTCTGCCAAATACTCATTGAGCCAAGCTGGTTGAATGTTCTCAATTGCTCTTGGCTCCCTTTTTCTCTCCCATAACCATCTTTGAACGTTTTTAATGTCACGGCCAGTTGCTGCTTTAGTGCTTTGCTTTTTCTGGCATTCAGTGAATATATCCACATCCCCCAGTTTCATTTCAATGTCCCTGGGTTCTAAAGTACTCTCATTACTTGGCATATCTTCCTCGAAAGGGCATAACAAGAAATCTATTTCCTCTTGTGTCAGAAACGAAGACAGTTCATCGCGTTCACAAAAAGTAACGCTAGCGTATGACAGATCCGCCATCTTGTTTGTTGACAAACAAAAGTAGTCCCGGCAAGCACGCGGAATGCATACACGTGCTTCCTTATCTCCGGGCAATATGAACTTGACTACGGGCAATATGGAACAATATTAACCGGTAACTTCTGTACAAAGTTAACGGGACATTTTCTGGGTATAAAATAAGGTGGTTTTCATACGCCATACGCGTATACATGACCTAGGTTTCAGAACAGAAATAAAAACAATTAATGTAATTGCTGTAACCCCATCTTCATTACAGAGACATTAACATACTGATATCGAGTAACTGAAAACACCTCCCCCCCAACCCCGCTCATCGGGCCTTGGAGAAATAGATTGGGCTGCATGATGCTTCCACGCAGAGCTGAAACTGACTGCACATGAGCACTGGTAAACAGCTTAGAAGATGCTATGCCTGCCCAAGTCGGACCGTCCATGCATACATACCATAATGGTTTCACTGGGCGGCAGGGAGTGAGATGTCAATTCAACACAGTGTCGGGTAAAAGTCCCACAGCATCGAAGCAACGTCTCCAAAATGGGCTAAATAGTGTTGATGGGACGTAAAACATCAATTCAAACCAACAAACTACTCGAACTTACTAGTAACAAGTACATTGCATTTTAGATTGCTCAGGCAGACACAAGTTGTTGTTAAATTGTTAAACATCTGAGTTAATGAGGACACCTATGCATGGTGTAGGGTGATATTTATTAGAACTGGGGTTTACAGGTGCAGACATTATTTTTCTTATTGCTGCCCCCAAAACAGAGATTGTGGGTACACGTTAGTTACTAGAATCTATGTTTGGAGCAGAAATATGACAAATATCGAAATTTTTATCTGAACATTTTCTCTTTTTTTGTGGTAAAATTCTCCACTATGTTTAAATAGGAGTGTTTTGGTAATCATATGTGCATGATTATCCATATCATTAGTTTATTTTAATTTCGGTGTTTCATTTCATTTCATGCTAAATGGCAAGAAGACATTTTTGTGAGATAATTTTGATATACCATATAACTGGCAATAGCAATTTAAACATAAAACAAATGCTAACGTAAAACCGCTATTGCAAGTTAACTGTTAATAGCAATTTTAACGTAAAACAGCTATTGCCAGTTAACTGTCAATAGCAACTTGGTTTTTTTTCTGAAAAGCAGGTCCTTGTATCATCCATATTTTATTCCACTGGTCATTATACTCTCACTTTGGAAAGAACAGGTGGAGCATATTGGTTTCCATCTGTCCAGTCTTCTGTATTTCCGTTATTCTACATCAGAAAAACACGCCTTTATAATTTTAACCCCACCAAACCCCACTTTTATATAGTAAAAATGGGGTTTACAGGAGTAAACATTATATTTCTTATTTCTGCTAAAAACAATAGGTTGTGGCTGCACGTGAGAACCGCTTCGCCGAGGCGGTGAGCACCCATAATCGATGTTTATGAACATTTTCCAGTACGAAATCTGATATTTTATATATTTCTCCTCTAGGTTTGTGTAACCTTGCCCTTATCTTGAAGGTCACATGGTCTGTGAGATTTTCAAAATTGAAAACAATGTTTGTCTTTATTTGTGAATTATTAAATTCAAATACTGTGACATTTTCATTGACTTTCTCAGACGGCCCCCGCCCATAGGGGCTTGAAGAAATATATGGGCTGCATGATGCTTCCACGCAATGCTGAATCCGGTCCGCACACTAGTACTGGTAAACCGCTCAGGGGATCTAAGCCTGTCCAGGAACCGCGGTGCGAGGCGGACCGTCCATGCTAATAAACCCTATTGGTTTCATTGGGCGACAGGGCCTGAGATGTCATTTCATCTCAATGTCGGGTAAAAAGCCCACAGAATTGGAAGCAACGTCTCCAAAATGACCTTTACAGTGTTTACGGGGACGTTAAACCTCAAATCAAACAAAGACTTTCTCAGATATCTATATCATTGGACCTTGCGATTGAGCTTAAGTTTTGGTAAATTTGACCCTATTTTCAAGGTCAGGACAGGCTTGATATCTACAATTGCACTTATATTACTCTTTAGTCGAACTGACACTTAAATTATGCAGCATTGTATCAGCCTAGTAAATTATGCAGCATAACACCAGACTTGGATGAATTAGCATCTGGACATGTCTCTGAGTTGGTAAGATGTTCAGTGAACTTGGCCTTATTTTCAAGTGCCTTGTTTTCAAGGTCACCGCTGGACAAAACAGGTCAGAATTTTTAAGTTTTGAGTAAAGTTTCTTTGGAACTCCTGACTTTATTCTTAGAAACTAGCTTAGATAATTTATTTGGTCATGATTTCAAGTTGGTTGACATTAACCTCATTTCAAGGTCATCAAAGGTCTAAGTAGATTGAAGTTTAGTAAACTTAAGTTTGATTGCACAGTTTGTGGGATCAACATTGAGTGGAATGGATGCTAGTTTAACTGGCATAGTCACCAGTACAGAACAAGGGACTGAATAAGTAATGATAAACTAACAATATTAGGCTTATTAGGCTTTGATGACCTTGTTTTAAATGTCACTACAATAAACAATGTCCAATTTCAGTCTGATTTTACAATAAGGTCAAGATCCCAAAACTTATCAACTGTGTGCACTCACAATAATATCTACATACACGTTTCAAAAGAATTCAAACACAGATGTGAGAGATAAACAGAGATTCTACAAATTCCCAGACTTTTAATAAGCAAAATGCACATTGTAATGTAATAAATCTGTAGTCCTGATATTTTCTTCAGAAGGGAAAGAAATAAGACATGACTATGCTCTTGAGTAAATGAAGATCTGTTGTGGTGGGGACGGCGATGGGTGGGGTTGGCAGGATATGACCTTATTGGTCCTGTCTGATAATTTCAAATACCATGTAACCATGATGATAATGTCAAGGTCACCGTAACTTAGGCAACAGTTTGTTTTCTCCAACTGCTGTCTGCAGATTTATTTTAATGTAATCTTTCATTTAGTAGGGCTGGCTAATCGGAGCTGAAAAGATAATCGATTATCAGTCCTGTCATTGCGATCGATAATCGATTAGTAATCGCCAAGGTTTTTGTCATAATTTTACCTGTCTGGCTTTCTGTCTGAGCATGACTCTTACCATATGTTGCACTTTACCATATGTATATTTGAACATACAGGCCTGAGCAAACTGTAGACCCAGATAAGACGCCGCAGACGTCTCATCAGGGTCTGCACTGTTTGTCACTCATCTCGCTGGTTTAGGCATAATTTTGGGTAGTAAATTGTACCTAACAAGTAATCGATTAAGAGCAAATCAGAAATGATAATCATTTTTGTGGAATTTATCGATCGAGTATTCGATTATAGGATTAATCGTGTCAGCCTTATCATTTAGTTCCAGAAAATATATGTTTTATTGAATTCCAAGATGCAAACTTCTCTGAAATAGAAGGTTTTCATAAAAGCGTTGCTGCAGATAGCATTCTTCACTTTAGAGGACAAAAACTAGGTAGGATGTTACCTTAGGCAAACAAACAAACAGAGGAAGTTATGACTGCGTTTGCTATATTTTAAAAGAGATGTGGTGCATAAAACACATACCTCAGCATCGTATCGAATTACCCCACCAGATTCATGATCATTTAACCCCATAACTAGGGCTTACTTTGCAATACCTAGATCGTCTTAGTAAAATGAATTCTATAGGCTATGTATTAGGAGGATTTGAAGCTTTTTGTTCAGGAACAGATAAATGGCCAAAATGGTCACCCCAAATTTTGACATTTGACCAGCCCAAGTGACCTTGAATATTAGATCAAGGTCACCAAAACCTTATCAACACTTTGTACTCTTCCAATATTAAATTCAAGTAAGTTTAAAAATAATTTGCCATTTAGTTTCGGAGAAAGGCTAGGATTTATTGAATTTGAAGTTGCAACATTAACAAAAATTGACGATGTTGCTGCAGATGTAGTATTTTACTTTAGCGGAAGAAAATTAAAAAAGGGATTTACCCAATACGTTTGTCTAACAAACAGGGGAAAATGAGTAGGTGTGATATATTTTAAAAAGAAAACTGCGTAAAATATAATACCACAGAACCCCACCTACTTTCATTATCATGTTTCTCAATGGGGCTTACGTTACAAAACCAATACCATTTTAGTAAATGGAACACTATAGGCAATATATCAGGGGAAAATAAAGACTGTGTTCCAGGGCATAAAAGGGGCCTTATGGGCACCCCTCCCCCCACACACACTTTACTTTTTATTGCAAGCTTATTACAAAGACAGAAAGTCAGGCTTTCTTTGCCGGATCATTACAGGGTCACTGATGAGGCTTTATTAGCCGAAACTACGTAGTATGACCCATTTTCTTTCTTATGAATTGCAGTTTATATTTTACTTTTGGTCCTTTGAGATCAGCGTGAATATTCTGAGAAATCAGAAATAAATTATTGGTTAAGACTCATATTCTAGACAGGCTTTTAATTATTTGGACCCCATTTTGATTTATATCAGTCTTTGAATCGACTGCCTATTCGAAATTCGCAAAATTGCAGTACGTTTCCTCTGGCTTTCTTTGCCGGATCATTACAGGGTCACTGATGAGGCTTTATTAGCCGAAACTACGTAGTATGACCCATTTTCTTTCTTATGAATCTTTTCATTGCTCTTAAAGGAACTCATTTTTGATTTTTATTTTAACATAAGCTGTGACATACAAAAAAGATTCAGAAAAAGTAATTTGTGAAGTAAAAAAGCAGAATATATTGATACGAGTCTTATCATGCTGTAGCCAATCCTTAAGTCTACTATCTAGTAGACGTAACTTATGAGTGGGTTTGGGACACGCCTCGGTTATGTACACCGCGTAAACTACAACGGTCGCGTCTGGCGTAGGCTTACGTCTGCTTTATGCATTCAGACCCAGGGCAGAAATGGTTTGGGAGAAAATCCATCTTATGTCTGTCAAATTTACTCGTATTTTCCAATTGGTTTCTGTCTACACTAGGGCACCAAGCCGGCCTCAGTGGCTCAGTCGGATGCGCGTCTGACTGGTGATCAGGAGGACGCGGGTTCGACTCCCGCCGGGGTCGGCAACATTCTTTCGTGGAGATTGATCATGAAATCTTTTCTACGGTCATTCTCTCCCTTCCGCTGATTCAAGAAGGGCAGTTGTCAGTTTCTGAGGAAAGAATGTGCACTGTACTGGTTAACCGCTTACGTATAAGCCTGCCCAGGAAAGTGTTGATAGGTAAACTGACCGGCTCAAAAATGACCTAAATAGTGTTGACTGGGCCGTAAAACTCCAAAACAAACAAACAAACACTAGGGCACCAGAAAAATAGTGTCAACCGAAGTAAACATAATTTGAGTTACTCTTGGCACCAATAAATATTAGACTCTCGCAAATTTGGTGCGCTTTGGTGCAGTGGTAGCGCATCGGATTAGTGATCGAGAGATTGCGGGTTCGAGCCTCACGCTTCCCAATGTGGTGTGCCCTCGAGTAAGGCACTTCATCCATATTGCTTAAAAAAGAAAAAAGTACTGGTAACCAACCAGGAAATCCTGCTTGTAATTCTCAGATGTGAGCGAGTAGCAGTAATAGGAGATAAAAAAAAAGAAAAAGAAAATTTATATATGGAAAGTATATGTGCAACGTAACTGACAATTCGTGTCCCGGCTACAAAGCTTGCTTTATTATTTTTTTTATTTTTGTTTTCTCTCCATACTAGTTTTAAATTAAAATGTCAAAGACTTTTCAAAACTATATAAGCTAGAAACCTCAGTCCTGTCATACTTCTTCAACAGTCTTCTTGTCAGATTTCAAAATAATTTTGGAGCAATTATCCGTGGGTTGGTAGGCCGGAACTCGGATTTTTCAAGCCGCCCTGATTTGTTGAAATATATGGCTACCACCAGGGGGGAGGGTCCAACTGAGCTTTGGTGAGCAGAGTGGCCCATGGGCTTCTGGTTTGTGTTTCTTTTTATTTGTGTTTACGACCCTTTCAAGATTAATTCACAACTTACCAGTCGTTGATCAGGGATCGGCGAAAACCGGGGTACCAAACAACAACAACAACAACAACAACAGTAAAACACATGCCTGACGTCCATTGCAAAATTTGGGGTCTCACATGTGACCCGAGCGAGGCTGGAAATAAAAAATGATTAAAAGTCAGCGTTATCCACTGGGCCACGCAACCCCGTCGATATCTTGAGCTCATTAAGGGAATTTGGAACACAGTCAGGGGAGGCTTTGTTTTGTATTGGAGTTTAACGACCCAATCAACACTATTAATGTCATTTTGAACCGGTCAGTTTACCTATCCTCACTTTCCCTGGCAAAGCTTATACGTAAGCGGTTAACCAGTAAAGTGCACAATCTTTCGTCAGAAACCGACAATTGTCATTCTTGAATCAGCGGAAGGGAGAGAACGACCGCAAAAAAGATTTCATGATCAATCTGTCGGGGGAGGCAACTCATGAAAAAGGATTTTTGTCTCCCATGTCAAATTGGTCATATGACTATTTTCCCGCGGAACAGAGCTAAAAGAAAAGCGAACAAGAAGACCAGAAAGTTGTCTCCCTTTGAAAAATGGCGGGAAAATCTACCAGGTGTTCCCATTCTTCTTAAGAGCCTGTGTCCACAAGACCATGGAAGTCCCTCGATACCTTGAGCGATTGGGGCCCAATGGCGAGTGCGAACTTGCCAAGATAAACGAGTCATCAATTTCGAAAACATGCCTATACAAATATATTGTAAACATTACCGCGGAAAAACGAAATGTGATATTGTTCTTATTTCTGCTCAAAATATAGATTATGGGTACTCGTTAGAACCGCCTCAACGGGTCGGTTCTAACGGGTACCAACAATCTATATTTTAGATGAGAAATAAGCAGAATACGGTTTACCGGTTTACACCTGTAAACCCCAGTTTTACCATACAAAAGTGGGGTTTAAGGGGGTGTTTTCGTGATAGGCGTGATCGAGTTAATGATGTTTCACTCTATTGTTAAACATCAATGCTCCGAACTCATTAAGCAGTGCTTAGTCGAGAGCGTTATCGAGTTCCTGGTTAATTAATTCCACATTGGTAATTTTGTGTGCGTAAGTGCACTGCTTGCGTCTCTCTCTCTCTCTTTCTCTCTCTCTCTCTCTCTCTCTCTCTCTCTCTCTCTCTCTCTCTCTCTCTCTCTCTCTCTCTCTCTCTCTCTCTCTCTCTGTTCTTTTATCTTGAAAATGTAATTTGAAGCGCCTTTGAAGGCGTAACTGTACCAAATTTAGTGACACAGAGGTCTTTCTGATATTCAATCTTCATCAGTGTGTCTCAATCCCAAAGTTCTGAAACCGAAACGGATGATGGACAAGACCCGGCAAACACAGCACATCCCCCTCCGAGCACACACCGACCGACGTAGCTCGTGAGACAGGTCAACTGGAGGTATCAGGCAAGAGACGCCCACCCGCGGACTTGTAGACGTCCCCCACCGAGCCAACATCAGCAAATATGGCCCCCACTCCACGCGAGCCCCGGGCATCAGGAAGGAGATGTCCAAACGAAACAAAACGATCTTTTTAAAAAGCTTAACTTGCTTATATATTTTTAGGAATTTACCATGGCTCGAAGACTTGTCCATGCTGTTCTTCTTTTTTCTGTGCTATTGGTGCTGATGACAGGTAATTAGTGATTAACTGAGCCAGCGCATGACAAAATCTGCAAGAAGGCATGAGCGACCAGCGAAGACTCAGATCAGACTGCGCATTCGCGCAGTCTGATCAGAGTCTTCGCTGATCGCAAGTACCTTCTATAGGCTAATATCCATGGATAGACACATAAGCTAAAGATCTTGTCATAGCAGAACGGTACGCAGGTTGATTTGTGTCTCTGCTGGTCGTACTGGTCTTATTATAGGATTTGTCATGCGCCGGACCATATTTGTATCAGACCTTACGCATGTTACACATGTTACTTAATGAAAGTAATTGCAGTAAAGGATTGGCTACATTATCAAAAGGCAAACTCCGCCTACAACAGCAGCCATATGAAATTCTCACAACACCAAGCTAGATATCTGTACACATGTTAACCCTTATAACGCTGTTCTCGACAACTCCTACTTTTGCAATCAGAGAAAATCCAGATTAGGTGGCTTCTCTGATCAGTATCTCCATGTTTGTCATGCAGTTTGTGGATTGAAAAAAATATATATCAGTAAGCAATCTGTTTGGTTGATAATCAGCAATGGGAGCGGCTTAGTTAATTTATGCAGCGGGATAATGGTTAAATTCTCATTAAAATTTATAAATTATTCGTAACATCAAATCATGGTGGATTCGAAACATTTTTCTGGGAATATGATCATGAATCAATACAAATAACCCACAGCTCCCTTCAAAGACACCAAAGGGAAAGAAACACAAACATTAAACAAGTAGACCCTCATGGAAACATCAATTGCGGAAAGCCTAAATAACAGCTACTGGGTCGACTGCAAAAGTGTCTCGAGGACAGTATGCCCTGCAGGTGTAATTTTTATAAGTTTTGGAAATGGTTTCCCAAAACTTGACGGTAAATATAGAGGGAAGTAGCGATATCAAAAGCGTTTTGAATTATTTGAGATTTTCTATTTTCGAATCAGGGTAAAGTGGGTTGATAAACTAGAATGCAAAAAAAAAAAGAAAAAATCGTGTTTAAATTAAAAAAAATCACACACCAAATAAACAAAAAAAAAGTATAAAATGTTTTCTAGCATATTATAATGGGCGGTATCTTGAATGATGTGGGATTTGAAAGAAATATTAACATTCTGTAAAGTCATACTTATTGAATGCATTTGATGTATATGTTTTGTAACACGCGCAGTTTTAAGTACATTCTCTATTACTGCAACCTAAGAAAACAGTATAGACCCTCATCAGAAGCCGCATTCTGTGACGTCTGATTTGGACCTACTGATTTGATCCCAGTGGAATTCTTTCCACTGACCGTTCCAAGGCGGTTTTTCTGTGGCGGTTTATTTATGTTGTTGTTTGTTACTTACTGTGTGTATCATTTGTATATTTTTATTTTGGATAGCCATTTGGCCATTTTGTGGGAAAGTAACTGTCCTTATGGCCTTCCTTTGTTCAGGTTTGCATTATGGTCTGGTCGCTTCATGTTTGTGCTTCTTTCCCTTTGGTGTCTTGATGGGTGGAGTAAGTTAATTGTATCGACTCCTGATCTTTGTTTTACTTCTACTCTACACTGTTTGCCAAGCAATGCATGAATCAAGTCCAGATTCTGCAACAGAACTAAAATCGACTGCACACTAGTACTGGTAACTGCAGGTAGGTTCTAAGCCTATCCAGGAAAGGGGGTGCGAGTCGGATCGTCCATGCATATAAACCCTATTGGTTTCACCGGGCGGCAGGGCTTGAGATGTCATTTCATCTTAATGTCGGGTAAAGCTTCCACAATAATGAAAACAACGTCTCCAAAATGACATATACAGGGCTAATGGGGACGTTAAAACCTAAAAATCAAACAAAAAATTGAGTTGACATCGACGATAAAAATATGAATGAAAAGCTTTACTAAAGCTTATACTTGTTAATTATTATGTCTAAGGGAAGACACTCATACTTCAACATAAATATTATTGGCTTGATAGCCAATTATCAGATTGATTTTAAATAAATGATACAGTAACATTAATTAAATGCAAATGCATTTGAATTCAACTCTTAGTAACGTAGTTTAAATCCAATATTAACTAATGAAACTACTAGAAAATGTGCTTACTTACTACACCACGCCAACTAAATGGCCATCTTCCAATTATATACGGATCCACTGGGATATACGTCACAGTTCTATAATTGGGCTCTATAGAATATAATCTAGGAGGTAAATATTTCATGGTAAATACTGTTAGTATACATATAATTGTATACATTTTCGAATAAAATTGCCCAAGAAAAAGGTAAGGCTGTTTAAAATAAATGGTTTCGCTTAAAAAATCGGGTTTAAACTTTGTTTTGCTGTCAAAATCGACCAGCTGTACTACATGTAGCTCTGAGGTGTACTGCGATCAATACACATCCTCGCGTGTTCGCATTACAAAAACCTTTTATTTTATTTTTTTCTTAAATTCCAACTTTCACATTTGAAAAAAAAAATCTAGAGATATTAACAGTTCAGTTATTCCTTTTTTTAGCAGTTTAATAGCCAAAAATTGATTTTACATCACGAAAGCACGCCTTTATAATTTGATCCCCTTAAACTCCACATCAATATAGTAAATCTGCGGTGTAAGGGGCTAAACCTTATTTTCTTATCTCTGCTTTAAGAGCAGCTATATATTAGGCGCTTCAAACGAGTATCCACAATCTATATTTAGAACAGAAATAAGAAAATGTCACATTTTTTATCTTACAATGTTCGTTTTTTGTTGGAAAAATTACAATGTATTTGGATAGACGTGTTTTCGTAATGTGATGAAAGCGATTCTTGTGTTTTCGCTATAAGAGGAATGCTTACGATGGCTATAGATAGTTGTGAAAGGAAATATGTTTGACATGTCCTCTTCGTGACAGCCATCTCATTAACTATGTGTTGGATGTTTCTCTACCGATTAAGCCCAAGGCAATAATTTAGCCCAAGGTACATTGCTTTCACTACATAAATGCTTTAGATGCAGTCATATTTATAGATTATTTGTCCGAAAGTTAAGGCTATTCCTATTTTAAGCATATGACCGCATTAATTTGTGACTCGCCGCCATGTTTAAAATAGCGTTTTAAACATAACGCGCGCGCGCGTTCGTGCTTGGGCGTGCGTGTATGTGCCAGAGTGCTTGTATGTGTGTATGAATTTACTCCCGTTTGAAAATTGAATATTAAAAGTCACAAACAAAAATAAATATAGATAAAACAACAGCAAAAAAAAAAAAAAAAACAAAAAAAAACATTCACTTGCGAAATAGGTTGTGGTACATAAAATGTTCCTGGTGCCACTTAAAATGGTACGGTACTGTCAATTAGTTCCGTGTTTATATAACTTGTTCAAAGATGTGAATATCAGTCGCGTCTGCCTACTTTGCTGTAAGTACCCCTGAAAACCGCGGTAAACCCCACATTATATAAAGAAAATTGAGGTTTACTGTTTTTTTTTTATACATTTCTTATTTTTGTTCAGAAGTAAATATTGTATGTACCTCTTAGAAGCATCTAACAGAGGCGGTTCTATTGAACAACCACAATCTATATTTGTGATAAGAATAAGAAAAAAAAGTTTCTTCAAAAAATGTTATTGTCGACATTTAATCATGGACGTGTCATCGTAATGTAAAATAGAAGTGAAGACAATGATCAGGAATCAATGCAATTTACCCAAAAGCTCCCATCAGAGACTCCAAGCGGAAAGAAGCACAGACATAAAATAACTGGACCCTAATTGGATAATTAATAGCGGAAACCCAAAAGGACAGTTACTGTCTCGCAAAATGCACAATTAGCTATCAAAAAAACAAACAAACAAGCAATACACACACTCAAAGACACAGTATCACAAAAATAAACCGCGACAGAAGACCCGCCTTGGAACGGTCAGTGAAACAAATTCCACTGAGGGGGGGGGGTGTTAAATCGATTTTGGCCGGTTGCAATCCCCGCCTTTAAATCCGTCGCGATTAAAACAAATTTGTTCAGTTTGCACGAATGCCTCCTAACTCATCAGTGCAACATCTCCGAAAACACAAAAAGACAAACAACCATGGAGATAAAACAACAACGAGGACTCAACAGCAGGAAACCACTGAAATGCTGGAGCAAAAAAAAAAACAAAAAACAGTTAGACTCCGATGCGCCGAACCAGAGACAGAGCAGTAACTCGAGAGAACACTCTACACACAGTGTAAATCTGGGACAATTTGAAAATATTACAAACCGTTCCTCAGTAATCACCAAATTTCATCTAGTCAACAGTCAGTAAACTATTGATATTCTCCAAGGAGGACCCTTACTCAGTGGTTTCTGAAAAGTTTAAACTAAGCGGGTCGTGCACAACAAATAAAAGAGACAAGATTGCTTTATATGACATGGGGAAGGCACTTGGTGGAACAGTGAAATGGGCCGATGCTCAACTGCTAGTACGTGATTGAGTAGTCGGCGAATTCCGGGAAGTGACTGTATAGGACCAAGGGGAGCTATCCATCATTGCATAGAATATAAATAGGCTTGTCAAAAAAATAATTGACACAGACTTCACTGATTATATATCTTTTTATGATTTAATACTATTAAACGAAACTTGGACTAGTTGTAAAAGTGCAACTAGTTCAGAAGTCCAAGGTTATAGAAGTCATCACGTACATAATCCGTAAAGCCCAGGTGTCCGCAAGGACCGCTAAAGTGGCGGAGAGTCAGTTTATTATCGAAACTACTTAAAAGTAAAACTTCTGTGGTAGAAAATAACAAACTAGGCTATAAATTGGCTTAAATTTGACCACGACACAATTGTTTTCAATGAAGATATTTATATATGTCATACATACATACCAGAAGTGTGTTCAAAAGTTCTAAATGAAAACGGCGATGGTTTTATGCAGAAATCAGAGGGAATAGAAAGATATGGTAAACTTGGACAAAACGTTTTATTTCAGGAGACATGAATTCACAAGTAGATAGACTGTCGGATATTTTAGAACCAGACAAATATATTGATATGAATTTTGATACTGAAACTTTTTTCAACGCTGAAAAATATTTTAGTGTTAATTTTGTTTCAGTTAGTCGGAATAATTAGGATCATATAAGAGATAAAACGGTCAAAATCGAATTTCTTTATGACAATCGACAGGCCACATCATAACGAATGGAAGATTATGTAATGGCCAAGATGATTAATATAAGTTTTGCTCGACACGTGGACTAAGTGTAAGAGATTATTTATTGTTGATCATCAGTCATATCGTATCAATCCATAACTGTGCATCATTAGACTGGAATTTTTTTTTTTCAGATTACGCGCCTGTATATTTTAGTTTTATATAAACAAGACTGTCATAGTAGTACATATTAGCAGAAATTAGTTTTTGATGAAAACAAAATCCAAGAATTTCAAGAAATGTTTAAACAAAATACACAAACTCTAGAAGAAATCGAGCAATCAGATGATGCACATATATCACAAATAGATCTGTTGATTGAGCATTTACAAGAACATACCAGCAGCATTTAGCAAACGCGTTTAATACACTGCTAATGATAATGTGAAGCTCTCTGCAGACAATAAATAAAGATGGTTCGATTGGAAATGTCATGAAGCAAAGCAAGAATTCAAAAATGCTAAAATACATTTACTCGTAATAAATCAAATTGGATCCGACTTCTATTTACCAGAGCACGTACCAAATATAATAAGATGGGACAAAGTAAAAAAAGATATAAATTTAAGCTAAATGAAGGTCAACGAATAAAACATAGCCAGACACAAGCTAGACAATTTTGGAAAACAATAAACATGTCATAAAAAAAGTCAAACAATATAAGCAACGAAGTAAATATGGAAGATATATAAGATCATTTCAATTCCTTATTGAGACAAACTGTTGAAACTGTTTAGCCGTAGAAGAGATCCGAAAAGCAGTTTTAAGCAAACAATAACAAAGCTAGCTGTCCAGAAAAATTATCAGCAGGATTTATGAAGGCTTATATGTTGTCATTTCTCCATATCTACTTTCTATTTTCAATGGTTTATTTAACAACTCTAAATACAAAGAAAGCTGGAGCCTTGGATATATTGTTCCAGTTTAAGAGTGGTGATTAAAGATAGCAAAAATTTAAGAGGCATTACATTAAACAACATATTGGCAAAAATCTATTCTCAGAAATGACTTAATCGACTTGATAAGTGGTCAGAAAGATATGAAAGAATATCTAAATGTCAATTTGGTTATCAGTAAGGTAAAATACAACAAACAAACAACCGACAGTTTTTTTTGTTTTGTTTTTTGTTTTGTTTTCTTTTACATTCAATAATTGCTACTAAGGTTTTAAATTCAGGACAAAAAATATATAGCATATATATAGATTATGAAAACGCATACGACAAAGTAAACGGACATTTTCTTTGGCACATTTGTTGAAGCAAAATAAAAGTTCGAAAATAACGAAATCCCTAAAAGCAATGTATTATCCTGTACGCTAAGTTATTAAACATAATAAAATTTTGTAAAATTGCATAAAAACCTACTTAGGCGTAAAGCAAGGAGATCCATGCTCATCACTTCTGTTTATATTGTTCATTAATGATACTATTTGAAATAATGATGCAGATTTGATAGGTGTTTTCACAATACATTAATTAAACATATTCCTAATTTCATATGCAGGCGGTCAGGTATTATTTGCAACCTCCCCTGAATAATTACAATCTACAGTCCAACTTGTGTTTAGCAAGCACCTAAGGGATAATAAAAATGTGCTTGCTTAAGACAGGGGCTTGCTTAATACAGGTGAATTTTAATGCATTTGCCTTTTTCAGGAAATAAATGCCCACTTGCTTAAGACAGGTTGCTTGCTTAATAGAGGTGGCCACTAAGACAGGTTTGACTGTATGTTACATGACATTGAAACATATGGCAACATATGGGGGGCTAAAAATAAATGTTGAGAAGACTAAAGTTCTGATTTTCGAAAAATGGGATAGACATACTAATTATGATTTATGTCTGTTTTATAATACAATTGAAGTAGTTACGTTTTTAAATATTTAGGAGTTTTTTTTTTTTGTTTTTTTTTCAAAAATAGAAATTGGAACAGTGCGGTAAAATATATAGCCGAGCATGCATCCAAAGCAATGCACAAATTATTTAGCACATTCGTAGATTTTTTACGAACGATTTTATGTCTTAACCAATCGACTGACTTAATAGGATAATACGAGGAACTAGGAAGAATGTCGTTATATGTAACGAGGAAAATAAACATGTTTCGATCCTGTTCGATCCTGGTTAAAATTACTGAAATCTAGTGAAAACAGCTTAGGGAATCATGTATATCAAATGCTACGATATGATGCAGATAAAAATGATTCTTACACTAAGTTAAACTGGGCCTTGCACATAAGTATGTTTTAGAAAGGGTTATCCCTTTGAAGCAAGCACAGAACTGAAAAATATGGAGTGCACATGATTTCTCGGCCTGACTAGCTAGTTTCGGCCAATCATGGCCCCATCAGTGACTCTCAAATATTTTCAGAATTCCACAATGGGATCCATGATCCCAAAGGACAAGAACATATAAACTACACTGTGATGTAGGGCAGGGAAACTTTTTACGGCCGCAACACAGTCCTAGACACCAGATGTAGACATCATACTACATTAGAGACGCTAGGATTATCTGATTTTTTTATAATACACAATACTTCAATTAACCAAGTTATTATTAATGGTAATTCGGTTTTGTCTAAATCGCGACGGAAGTAAGGGCGAGGATTGTGGCCACGTAAAATCGATTTAAGCCCCCTAGTGGAAATCTTCCACTGACCGTTCCAAGGCGGCTCTTCTGTGGCGATTTATTTATGTTGTTGTTTGTTACTTACTGTGTGTATCACTTGTGTATTTTGGTTTTGGATGGCCATATGGCCATTTTGTGGGAAAGTAACTGTCCTTATGGCCTTCCTTTGTTTAGGTTTCCATTATGGTCTGGTCGCTTAATGTTTGTATTTCTTTCCCTTTGGTGTCTTTTATGGGTGGAGTAAGTTAATTGTATCAATTCCTGATCTTTGTTTTACTTCTACTTTGTTAGTTATTTCACAACGAATTTTAGATAAATATAGGTGAACTTTGTACGATGAAATAAACAATTTACAGCTTCTTATTTCAAAGAACCTTTTAAAATACACGTTTGAATTAGAAGCCTATATTGATAACATAAAGGACAGAAAACTTAATATTGCATTATGCAGATTCCAATTATTGTCTCATACATTAGAAATCAAACTAGGTAGTGTTACGAGCCAGGCGTAGCAGAAAGAAAAAGCAAACAAGCCTTTTGGAAATATTTAACAAAATTTATTTACAAGTTAACTTAACCTGTAGAAGTAAGAAAATTAAATGTACTTAGCTCTGTTATGAAATATCCTGAATGAATCTATTTTCCTTGATCCCACAGAATTCACAGTCCAAAATGAAAAGTAATATCCTTTAACAATCCAACACAGAATTTAGAAACAACTTTCCTTATAAGCCCAAACATCAAACTCCAAAGTCTGACTCAATGAGAAAAATCAAGCTCTTTTATAGACCCTAAGATTTCTCTAGAACATTCCAGAGGGCTGTGGAATAAGATGAGGTAATTCTCTAAAAATAATGCAACCCAGAACTTTCTGGAAGGTTCTGAGGTACTTTTCCTTGTAAACATGTTGTTTACAAAAATGAAATTAATCTGTGACTCAGTTTTCTAGAATCTTCTATAAGAAGATTAACAAGATATTTATAGCACTATTAGGTCAACACTGGGGTGAAAGTGGGAATCAGAAAAATAAATTCTTATGCATAACAGTAGGTAACGTAATATACCACGATCGGAGTAAATATGCAATTTTTTGTACCGAAAACGCTGTTGAAAGCGAATACCACTTCCTTTTAACATGCCTATTATACACAAATTTATATTTAAAACAATATAATTATAAGTGGCCAATTTTGGATGGCCATATGGCCATTTTGTGGGAAAGTAACTGTCCTTATGGCATTCCTTTGTTTAGGTTTTCATTATGGTCTGGTCGCTTAATTTTTGTATTTCTTTCCCTTTGGTGTCTTTTATGGGTGGAGTAAGTTAATTGTATCAATTCCTGATCTTTGTTTTACTTCTACTTTGAACAAATTCAATAGACTGACGGGGTCAGCTAGCCTGAACGAAATTTTAACTCTTTCGAAATACATATTTTATGAACATTAATTCCGGAGCGAGTTTGATAATTAAATAAACGTTTTTCAACTATTGCTCCCCAGATATGTAAAATGTCCAGTACAGCTCTCTTTTTATTTAGATTGAATGAAATATTTTGGTTTTCCGTATTCTTTTCACTACACTGTTGAATGTAGGCAAGAAGCAATGTTGTTCCTTAATGCTGAATAAACTGTTTGTTGGTTTGTGTATCAGTTTGTTTGCTTTTTTTAGATTGTTTGTTTGAATAAACATGTTAGAAAGTATGAATATTCTATGTGAAGCATTCATCGAAAAACCTCACTTTATACAGAGAAAACTGGTGTTTAGGAGTATACACCATATTTCTGCTCAATAACATAGATTTTGATACACATTAGAACTTCTGGATTGCGGTTTTGATGAGCATATGTTTGGAGTATATATTTCACAAGCATTACACATTTTCTTCAGAAGAATAACAGTTTTGGAGAAATGAAAGCGTGTATGATGTGACATGGGAGTATTATTGTTATGGTATTTCAAAAACAGAATAAGAAGATGAAGTATTATTATACGTACGGGCCTCCGTGGCCGCTGACTCTTAATCATAAGGTCTCTCACCGCTGTGATTCGCACCTGGCTCGGGTCACATGTGAGACGCCAAGTTCTGCAACGGAAGGGCAAGTGGGTTTTCTCCGGGTACTCGATATAAGTAAAATAATCTTGAAAGGGCCGTAAAACCCAACCCCCCCCCCAAAAAAAAAAGAAAAAAAAAAAAAAAATAAAAAAAAAATAAAAAATAAAATAAAATAAATACACAAGAAAAGTATAACATGTTTTCTAACACGTTATAATGGGTGGTATCTTGAATGATGTGGGATTTGAAATAAATATAAACACTCTGTAAAGTCGTACTTATTGAATGCATCTGATGTATGTTTTGTAACACGTACAGTTTGAAGTACATTCTGTATTACTGCAAACTAAGAAAACAGTATAGGCCCTCATCAGACGCCACATTCTGGGGCGTCTGATTTGGACCTACACTGTTTGCCAAGCAATGCATGGACCAAGCCCAGATTCTGCAGCAGAACTAAATTCGACTGCGTACTAGTACTGGTAACTGCAGAGAGGTTCTAAGCCTGTCCAGGAAAGTGGTACCAGTCAAATCGTCCATGCATATAAACCCTATTGGTTTCACCAGGCGGTAGATCGCTGTTAAATAAATGATACAGTAACATTAGTTAAATGCAAATGCATTTGAATTCAACTATTAGTAACATAGTTTAAATCCAACATTAACTCATAAAACTTCTAGAAAATATGCTTACTAACTTTAATGCATTCTACACTACGCCCACTAAATGACCATCTTCCAATAATATACGGATCCACTGGATATACGTCACAATGATTGACAGAAAAGTAACTTTAATTGAGCTCTACAGAATATAATCTAGGAGGTAAATAGTTCATAGTAAAAACTGTTAATATATATGTGTATACATCTTCGAATAAAATCGCCCAAGATAAGAAAAATAAACAAAATACATGAGAATTTATTTTTTAGTATTTACACTTTGCCTCTGGAAAAAGTATTATATAAGCATCAGTTACTGTAATTACTATTTCGAAATAGATATGCGCCGTTAATACCATGCTTACAATAAATAAATAAATATGTAGTGCCTTTAAGACGTCCGCGTAATGAAAACCCCTCTAATCCTCATTTTACATGTATATGGAGCAAACTGGGGTTTGCGGTGGTTTAACATTATTTTCCTGTTTGTTGCTCCAAGACTTAGGTTATGGATACTCGCTAGAACCGCCCCAATAAGATGGCGTAATAATAAGAGAACGCCTCGATAGCTCAGTGATTAGCGCGTTCGACTTATTATCGAGAGGTTGTGGGTTCAAATCCGGCCACCGGAGCCAAGGTGTGTCCTTGGGCAAAACACTTTATGACAATGCCCAACCCGATCCAGGTATAAACGGGTCGCAGTGGGGTAAAAGTCAATGACTTCGTGACGGAAGTAAGGGCGAGGATTGTGGCCACGTAAAATCGATTTAAGCCCCCCCCCAGTGGAAATCTTCCACTGACCGTTCCAAGGCGGCTCTTCTGTGGCGATTTATTTATGTTGTTGTTTGTTACTTACTGTGTGTATCACTTGTGTCTTTTAATTTTGGATGGCCATATGGTCATTTTGTGGGAAAGTAACTGTCCTTATGGCCTTCCTTTGTTTAGGTTTCCATTATGGTCTGGTCGCTTAATGTTTGTATTTCTTTCCCTTTGGTGTCTTTTATGGGTGCAGTAAGTTAATTGTATCAATTCCTGATCTTTGTTTTACTTCTACTTTCCTCTCGCGCGCGTGGTAACATCCGGAATGAGTGTTCAAGAGCGATTCAGTAAGCTTGGAGCTTTCATCGCAAACAAACTAAAATAAATTGGTACAATAATAAAAACACGTGTTTGTGAGAAAAATGATCATTTTGGAGATATGAAAGGATGCACAATGTCACACCGTTGTGCTATCGTAATATGTCTGCTTCGCTTGGTATGTAATAGAAACTTGAGGGGGGAGGGCTCGTCCTGGTTAAACAATTCCTTTTCACTATTCTTTAATTTTTAAAGCATTGACTGTTTTCTTGTGATAGTTAGAGCTTTACATTTCTATTTTTAGTTAGGAGGTGGGGGTGGGGTGGGATCGACATTTGTTTTAGAATTTAAGAGAATTTAAGAGATCAACAATCCCGGCATGCTTTTGTCAAATAGATGTCTTAAGTTGTGGAAATATCCTGAAGTTAATGACTTTATACAACCATCTGTTTGACTTCTAACTTCATTACTTCTGACTTCTAACTTTTTTATTTCCAACTTCAAGACTTCTTAATTCTAACTTCATGAATTCTCACTTCTAACTTCTTATTTCCGACTTCAAATTCATGACTTCTTACTTCTAACTACAAGACTTCTTACTTTCGGCTTCAACTTCATGACTTCTTTCACGTCATGACTTCTTACACGTCTGTCCCTTTCAACCCACATTTATATAGTAAAACTGGGGTTTGCAGGGTTATTCCTTATTTTTCTTATTTCTGCTCTTCGAGGGGTATTTGGAAACTGAAAACGATAATAAAAACGTAACAGTTAAAACCGGCAGCATGTATTTTTTTTATTGGGAGTGGGTAAAAAATATCACTACTAGTGATTTATTCCGTTAATGCTGTCTAATAAGGACCCATGTCTATAAAGGGACAAACATGCGGCCTCGATTGTAAAATATTCATATTTAGCCCAGGCTGAAAGAATGACAAAATAACATTTTGTTGGAAGACTGGTCTCATCTCTATATAGGGATGAAATCAGATTATTTAGGAAAATTATAAATTCGTGGCAAATCTAAAAATGTCGTCTCACTCCTATATATAGAAGAAAATGTGGTCTCACCTTAATAACATACTAAAGCCGCGGCTGAAGGATTGTGGTCTCATCTCTATACAGGGATGAAACGACATTATTAAGGAAAATGATAAGTTCATGACAAATCTAAACAAAATATAGTCTCACTCCTCTGTGGAGAAAAAAAATTGGTCTCACGTTAAATAACATACTAAACGCCTGGGCTGAAGGACTGTGGTCTCATCTCTATATAGGGATGAGACCACATTATTTATGAAAATGATAAATTCATGGCAAATCTGAAAAATGTGGTCTCACTCCCTATATAGAGAAGAAAATGGATCTCACCCTAAATAGTATATTAAAAGCGTAGGCTAACATCTTTATATGGGGATGAGACCACATCATTTAGGAAAATGATAATTTCATTTAGAAAAAAACCTGGGCTGAAGGATTGTTGTCTCAATAATTTGGTCACCCATTAAAAACAGCTTGAGTTGATCCCTATTATTAATTGGCACGCTACATACATGTATACGGAATAAAAAAAAAATGATAATGATTAGGATCCAATTATTCTGTATGTTAATTATGATAAAACTACGCATGCCTCTAAAATGAATGAAGCTAAAAATCTTGTTATGCTTTGAACGCTTACAGCTCTTTGATCCAAAGCAGTGGGCGCTTGTATGTTCGTAACGGCCTGAGAGCTAAATTTTGCATTAAACTGAAAAGTTAAGACATTTTGAAGAATTTACCGTCATCATCAGATGAACAGTATCTCTAGTTAAGTAATTTGTTAAAGGTCAATTGGAAATCACAATGAAATCTAGTTGCCAAGTCATGCAAATAACATAAAAACAGTTGCTACCCCCTGACATTAGAAAGCATAATGGCGGAGCAAAAGCGGAAAACTTTCCATACATTACCTCAGTTCATTCGATACTAGCCAACAGTCCTTCTGCCAAGGCTATCATTTTTCTGTGTGATATTAGAGGTGAGATATTTAAGTTTGTTCTAAGACCTTATTCGGTGCGATTCACAGTCTTATAAGGCAGGAGACCACATCAAACCTACAAAATAAACTTTTACCGTGAATTTGATAATTTAGGTGTTCATTGCTTTCATTATTTTGCAGGAGAAGTTCAGGGATCAAATCGTAAGTTATTGTTTTATTTTGTATGAATTTTCTTTGACAAGCCAGGTCTTGTTTTGTATGTTGCATGCGTTACGTCCCTGTTAATACACATGGCTAGCATGATACGGTAAGTTAACTCTGCCCATACTGAACTGGTTGGACATAAAATGGGCCGCGTCTAGCGATTTTGGTACTTATCGCCTATGCGAGCAGCGAAGGTTCAGGCGAGCCTGCGCATCCGCGCAGTCTCGCCAGAACCTTCGCTGCTCGCTCATACAAGCAGTGAATCAAGAGGAACCTTCAGACAGAAAGCCATATCCCTTGCCTCTCTGAATGGCTGGGCATGCGCAGTTAAAATTTGTCATCACGGAATGCTCGAAGACACAAATTCGCTTGGCGGGGCTCAAATGTTCTTCCTGTACAAAAGTTTAAATTTAGCCATGTCATAGAAAAAGACACGTTTTTCTTGTCACTGTGAGGTACCACGATAACAAGCCTATATAATTTTGGTCCTGTTGAACCCCACTTCTATATGAGCCCCGCCAAGCGAATTTGTGTCTTCGAGCAGTCCGTCATGACAAATTTTAACTGCGCATGCCCAGCCATTCAGAGGGGCCAGGGATATGGCTTTCTGTCG
Source organism: Lucinisca nassula (assembly GCA_963580285.1). Classification (NCBI taxonomy): domain Eukaryota; kingdom Metazoa; phylum Mollusca; class Bivalvia; order Lucinida; family Lucinidae; genus Lucinisca; species Lucinisca nassula. Next base: position 156,643,269 of record OY757018.1, read on the forward strand.
GAAGGTCCCTCTTGATTCACTGCTTGTATGAGCGAGCAGCGAAGGTTCTGGCGAGACTGCGCGGATGCGCAGGCTCGCCTGAACCTTCGCTGCTCGCATAGGCGATAAGTACCAAAATCGCTTGATGGGGCCCATATAATTTTGGTCCTGTTGATCCCCGCTTCTATATAGTAATACTATAATGTTATTAATCAAATAATTTCGTATTGGCCCAGTTACAGGTCCGAGGTCTGCTGTATTGGCACGAGGCCGAAGGACGAGGCCAATACAGCTGACCGAGGACCTGTAACTGGGCCAATACGAAATTACTTGATTAATGACAATTTTATTAATTAACGCAATTAAAAACATGATTTATGATTTTTGAATATTGGTTGACCTTGTGTAATATAGGATAATCAATTAATAATGGGGTTTACAGCGGTAAATCTTATTTTTCTTATTTCTTCTCAAAATATAGGTTGTGGGTACTCATTAGGACCGCCTCATCTCGTTCGAACCGCCTCGATGAGGTGGTCCTAACGAGTACCCACAACTTAAATTTTGAGAATAAACAATAAAAATAACACAATTTTTCATCTCAAAATATTAGTTTTCTCGGCGGTCATGTTTACAATGTATTTGTATTGGCGTGTTTTCGTAATGATAAACTGTTGAGTAATAGGGTGAGCTGGACTAAAGCGTTGGGTTTAGCAGAGAGAGAAAATCTAGATCAGACACTCCAAAACGCGGATTTCGGTCCGGGTCTTTACTGTTTGCATACAACACAGGAATTTAAGGGTAAAATACCGGCCCCGATAGCTCAGTTGGTAGATAGTCCACTCCGGGGAACGGGAGGTCACGGGTTCGATCCCGGGCCGCGACATACCGAAGTCGTTAAAAATGGTACTAGCTGCTCCTCGCTTGGCACTCAGATTTACGGGGTAGAGCTAGGACTGGTCGACCCACTGTCAGGATAATTGGACTGGGTGTGGTATCATGTAATGTGTCTGGGACATGATACTTCAGTGAGGCAGCAGTATAAAAGTGAGCATTGAGCTCCCTGTCGCAAGCAGACACCGTCGTGATATGACTGAAAAATTGTTGATAGCGACGTTAAGTAGAAGTAAAACAAAGATCAGGAATCGATACAATTAACTTACTCCACCTATCATAGACACCAAAGGGAAAGAAACACAAACACCAAGCGACCAGACCATAATGGAAACTTAAACAAAGGAAGGCCATAAGGACAGTTACTTTCCCACAAAATGGCCATATGGCCATCCAAAATAATAAGACACAAGTGATACACACAGTAAGTAACAAACAACACCATAAATAAACCGCCACAGAAGAACCGCCTTGGAACGGTCAGTGGAATGATTTCCACTGGGGGGCTTAAATCGATTTTACGTGGCCACAGTCCTCGCCCTTACTTCCGTCGCGATTAAGACAAATAATTTGTTCAGTCCGCATGAAGGCCTCCTAACTCATCAGTGCAACATTTCCGTGAACACAAAAATCAAAGAACCACCGAGGTGAGACAACGGTGAGGACTCGACAGCAAGAAACCACTGAAATGCTGGAGCAAAAGAAAACCAACAGTTAGACTCCGATGGGCCCAACCAGAGACAGAGCATCAGGCACCAGCCAACATTACCTTGAATTAGATCTCTCTAATTCTCAATTAGCCTTTACGTTGGAGCCGTCATTGAATCTGAGGCCTGACCCACCGGCGTGCAATTAAAGAGGGAAGCAAAGTTAAAGAGGGAACCCGAATTCACACACACAATTTAAGTGTAAAACGCTATCGTTTAGAACAATCCAAACAATCGGCCCACTAATATTATAAGTGCTTCGATTTTGGACTTGGCGTTTGTTGCCAAATAAGCTTTTAGTAAAACAAATATTCATGTGTATTAAAAAGCAATGTGTATTAAAATTGCTGTGTGTGTTACCGATGGCCAAGACAAGTTTCCTACCCTATACTGGTTACCAAAACTTCAAAAAAGACCTTACAAAGCACGGTTTATTGCAAATTCTAGCTCTTGCACTACCACTGAACTTTCTGAATTATTAACTTCCTGTCTTACGGCTATTAAAACGCATGTGATTAAATATTGTGATAAAGTCTTTGAAAGATCAGGAAGAAATCTGTTTTGGTCTATAAAAATTTCGAATGAGGTTTTAAATAAATTGAAATCCAGACATTTTCGTGCTTCAAGTCTGTCTACTTACGATTTTTCAACTCTTTACACTACACTTCCTCATAATCTTATAAAAGAAAAGCTTAATGATTTAATTGAATGGGCTTTTCACAGAGAAGATTCTCTCTATCTTGCATGTAATGTCAGAAATGCATTTTTTCACTTCTAAAGAGCATAAGAATTATACACTTTGGTCATGTCAGAAAGTGTGTGATGCCCTCACCTTTCTGCTTGACAATATTTATATTAGATTCGGTACTAAGTTATTTAGACAAATTGTTGGCATTCTCATGGGTACGAATTGCGCACCTCTAGTGGCTGATCTATTCTTGTATTGTTATGAAAGAGACTTCCTGCCGTGGAATTCAGGTGTTCCTCGTTATCTGGTCACTAACTTTGCATTCAAAGCACTGCTTGCCATACCAATTTGACAGCTTGTAATCATAAATAATTGAGTGGAATCTGAGCTTTTGGTTTTGTTTGCTTGATTTGAGGTTTTCGTCCCCGTCAACACTGTAAAGGTCATTTTGGAGACATCGCTTCCAATTAAGTGGGACTTTTACCCGTCATTTGATGACATTTAAAGCCCTGTCACCCAATGAAAGTAATAGTGTTTATAAGCAATGACGTTCCGACTCGCACCACTTTGCCTGGGCAGGCCTAGATCTTGTAAGCGGTTTACCAGTCCTCGCATGCAGGTCGATTTCCGAGCTGGGTGGAAGCATCATGAAGCACATCTATTTCAACAAGCTGAGCTTTTGGTAAATGTCACACATCATTATAGTGCTAATAACCTACATGTACGACTCATTATGAAAACTCGGCTATTCAAATATATTATAAATTTTACCACTAAAAACGGAAATTTTTCGGATAAAAATTGTGACTTTTTTCAGATTTCTGCTCAAGATTTTGGGTACTCTTTAAAACGACTCGGCGAGGCGGTTCTAACGAGTATTCACAATCTATGTGAGCAGAAATTAGATAAATAAATACCCTGTAAACCCCAGTTAAAAGTGTGGTTTAAGCGGGTAACAAATAAATAAGCATGTTTTCGTGATGTGACTAAAGTTGTCATGAGACTTTCAAAAAGGGATTATACAATGGAGAAATAAATTACTAAACTGAAATTGTGCAACATTAAAAAATATTTGATTATGATTTTACAATGACTACCATTTGCCGTTTACCAAAACAACGCCAAACAAACGAAGAAATAATAATGAGCCGAAAATTTGACATTTACTACCGTGTAAGCCCAGCTGTTGCTCTTGTTTTTTTCTCCGCGAAACGCGGGTAATTTCATTTTCAATGAAAGCAATCTATCAAATTTTCCCCGAGAATCTCCGCGAATTATCTCAGCGTAACGGGAGAAATTTCGGCGAGAAATTTCCCGCTCATTTTATTTTTTCTCGCCGTTTTGCGGAGAAAATAGTCGATTTCGCGTTAGTCCGCGAAACAAAAAAAAAAAAAATGGGTTATTATCGGTAGCTGGTCTGTTTGTATATACAAATGCGCAGTCTGATTAGTTTTTAGGATTTTTTGAGTGTATGTGTGTGAGGGGTGGGGGATGTTGAGGGTCTCTATTTTGGTACAGTTTTGTACTTTGTGAACTTGACTGATGTATGAATATGTATTTACTTACCTTGTTAATCACAAAAACCGGTCCCCGCCCATTGGGGATTGAAGAAATAAATGGGCTGCATGATGCTTCGACGCAGACCTGAAACCGACCGCAATCGCGTACTTGAAAACCGCTTAGATGATCTAAGCCTCAAGGCAATGCTGTGTATTGGTTTCATTGGACGACAGAGCGGGAGATGTCATTTCATCTCAATGTCGGGTAAACGTCCCACAAAATTGGTAGCAACGTCTCCATAATGACCTATGTCGGGGACGGGGACAATAAACCTCAACTCAAACAAACAAATCATGAAAACACGCCTGTATAATTTTTATCCCATTAACCTAAACTTTCATATTGTCAAACTTGGATTTACAGAGGTATACATCATAACTCTTATTTCTGCTTAAAACATATATAGTGGGTATTCGTTAGAACCGTCTCTATGAGTATTTTAGCAGAAATATGTAAAATATTTTATTTTTGTTTGATTTGTTTTGCATGTTTCGCTGGTTTAATCGTTCAATATATTTGAACGGGTGTGTTTATTTTATGAAGATTTATTTTTCGACAGGAGCCCTCTGTAAACGCCCTTGGATTAAGGTTATCAGTCCTCTCGTGTGGTATACAAGACCTTGCTTAGATAAATGCAAAGACGAGGGCAACAAAAGTGGAAATTGCTATTTGGGTAGATGCTACTGCGTGCCATGGTAATGCTTATACAGTAAATCTTTAATGGCTCAAACTCGGACCGAATGCATAAAGCAGACGTAAGCCCACACCAGTTGAATTGTCGCGGAAATTTAAGCGGTGTGCATAGCCGAGGCGTATTTCAACATTACGAAAATACGTCTATACAAATTCTTTGCAACCTTTATCGCCGAAAAAAAGGAAAATTTTAATGATGAAAAAGTGTAATATTTTTCGTAACCTCAAACTATAAAATTTGGGTACTCGGTAGAACCGCCTCATCGAGGCGCTTCTGACAAATACCCACAATTTATATTGATGGGGCGGTTCTAACGAGTACTCAAAATCTATATTTTAGAGCAGAAATAAGAAAAATAAGGGTTTACTCCTGCAAACCCTAGTTTTATGATATAAATGTGGGGTTTAAGGGGGTCAAAATTATATAGGCGTGTTTTGGTGATGAAGTCAAAAACTTAGTAAGAAAGCCACGTCAACCAGGCAGCAGACTTTACTGTAAAGTATTGCACCCCGTTGTTGCATTTTTATTTATTGGTTTGATTTGAGGTCAAATATCCCCGTCAACATTGTATAGGTCGTTTTGGAGATGTCGCTTCCAATTTTGTCGGACGTTTATCAAACATTCAGATAAAATGACATCTCAAACCCTGTCGACCGAGGAAACCAGTAGGGTTTTTAAGCATGGACGGTTCGACTTGCAACTCTTTGCCTGGGCTAGCTTAGATCCTCTAAGCAGTTTACCAGTACTCGTGTGCTGTTGGTTTCAGCTCTGCGTAGAAGCATCATGCAACCCATCTATTTCGTCAAGCCCCGATAGTCGGGAACTTGTTGCATTATTTGACATTGACGCTTGACTGGGTTTTGAGTTTAATAGCACATTTTCCTTTTGAATGTTTCAATATTTCGTTTCCTTCAAAATTCGTTTCTTGGACAGATATGTTTCCCAAAAATAAACACGATGGATGCATTGTGGATCAATTTCATTCGTACAAAGTTTGAATAGAAGCCTCCGTGGTGTAGTGGTTACGCTACTCGCCTTGTAAACCAGGGATTGTAGGATCGATCCCGGGCTCCTCCAGACTTTCGGATGAGTCTTTAAACCGATGTCCCGTCTCCATATGACCTTAGCTGTTTGTGGGACGTAAAACTCAAACACTCACTCACTCATAACGCTTGAAGCATATGTATGGTGTGTATAACGCACATATGAAGAAATAGTTGGGCTGTAGGATGCTTCCACGCAGAGCTGAAACCGACAGCACATGAGTACTGGTAAACCGCTTAGAGGATCCAAGCCTGCCCAGGCAAAGAGGTGCAAGTCGGACCGGCCATGATTATAAACCCTATACAGTCTAGACGAGGATGTTAAACCTCAAGTCAAACAAAACACAATACATATAGACCAGTCGTACTCCAGTCAAAACCACGTTCGACGTACGCCCACTTTAGGCATTCCAATTTTAAGACAGACCATCACGAAAACACACCTTAATGATTCTGTCCCCTTCAACCCACTTTTATATGAGCCCCGCCAAGCGAATTTGGGTCTTCGAGCATTCCGTCATGACAAATTTTAACTGCGCATGCCCAGCCATTCAGAGGGGCCAGGGATTTCTGTCTGAAGGTTCCTCTTGATTTACTGCTTGTATGAGCGAGCAGCGAAGGTTATGGCGAGACTGCGCGAATGCGCAGGCTCGCCTGAACCTTCGCTGCTCGCATAGGCGATAAGTACCAAAATCGCTTGACGGGGTCCATATTGTAAAAACTGGGGTTAACAGGGGTTATCCTTATTACAGTCGAGTCCGGTAACATTGCGCGGCCGTTTACTTTGCGCAACCTGCATTCACATTTTCAATAACTTTAACCCTCACAAATCTCTATCACCACTACCTGTGCATCTGCATTAAATTTTAACTTAACCTTGAAAGCATGGGGTTGCACGTGCAGATGTGACACTTTCGCGGAATTTTTCAAATTTGTCAAAAAACGAAAAGACCGAAAATTTCCAAACCCAAGACTGAGTTTAAAAATAGGCAAAGGGACAAATGTCTTGTATCGAAATTTACTGCATATGGCAACATTGCAGCGTATCTAATGAACAACTTGTTACAGTCAACGTTCGTGTTCAACCAGCACAAAACACTTAGTGTGCGCAATGTTGGTAATCAAATTTCAAGGGGTATCCCATTTCATAGAATTATATCTCCCGTCAGTTAAAAATTCAGAGGCCAATTTCTATTGCAGCAAGTAGATAAGGAAGTGTTGCAATCGTTCTGATTGTGATTGTTTGAAAGGTGGCTCGAACAAAGTCACACGAAGGTATCAAAACCTTATGTGCGCAATGTTACCGGACTGCATCGTACTTCTTATTTCTGCTCTAAAATATAGATTGTGGCTGCTCGTTAGAACCGCTTCGATGACGCGTGCCCACAATCTATATTTTTAGCAGAAATAAGAAAACTAACTCTAAATGTATTTTTCTTCTGAAAAGTTTCGTTTTTTTTTCGGCAGTAAACTTTACATTGTATCTGTATAGGCATGTTTTCGTAATGCCTGTGCTTGACTTAGTTGTGCCTGCGTTCTAAGCCTACGCCGGCACAAACTACGCCTCCCTATATGTACTCGGCCCCAGGTGAACAAGTCCGTGTTCTAAACACTCCTTTAAACTGCACTTTATATAGAAAAAGCTGGGTTTACGGGGTGTTCAGTATTGTTCATATCTTTGCTGAAAAAAACAAAACAAAAAAAAACAAGCAAACAACAACAACAACAAAAAAAAAACAACAACAAAAAAAAAAAAAACACATAGACGGTGGGTACTCAGGCGGTTCTAACCACAACCACCAGTCTATACTAGGATCAATATAAGGACAGTATTGAATATTTGTATATACAAACTGCTAGTTTTAGAGATTAGAACATTACGACAACACAATCCTGTGACGCAGTGCACATTTTTACATCTCCAAAATGACTACTTTTCTGATGTAAATCCCTAATATTTTTTTTTCTTATTTTTACTGAATATATAGGTTGTGAATGCTCGTTAGAACCCTAATTTTCTCTGTATAAAGTGGGATTTAAGGGGGTCTTAGTTTCACGGACTAGTTAAAGTGATGCCAAGGAGCGAACGCGAAGACTAAGGTACTGGTCGGATGCTGATCTACACGTTTGTTTTTCGCAAATGGTTTTTCTTATGTCGCGATTTATCTTTCTTAAAAAAAGATCCGCTTTTCATATTTTTTCGCTTGTATACTGGGTAAGTAAGTAAGGATTTTTTTTTGTTTGATTTTAGGTTGAACGTCCCCGTCAACACTGTAAAGATCATTTTGGAGACGTTGCTTCCAATTTTGTGGGACTTTTACCCGACATTGAGATGAAATGATATCTCAAGCCCTGCCGCCCAATGGAACTAACAGGGTTTACATCATAGTGTAGATTATATTTTCTTGTCCTTTGGGATCATTGATTCCATTGTGGAATTTTGAAAATATCTGAGGGTCACTGATGAGGCCTAATTGGCCGAAACTAGCTAGTCTGGCCCAGAAAACATGTACACTCCATATTTTTCACTTCTGTGGTGTATTCCTTGCTTCCAAAGGATAACCTTTTTATAGAACATATTTATATGCATGGACGAGCCGACTCGCACCGCTTTACCTGGGCAGGCTTAGATCCTCTAAGCGGGTTGCTAGTATTCAGGTGCGGGTCGGTTTCAGCTATGCGTGGAAGCATCGTGCAGCCCATATATATTTATTCAAGCCAAGATGGGCGGGAACCGCATGTAAGTAAGGAAGTAAGTAAGTACATGCATGTTAGAAAACAGACTATTTCGCATTACGATAGCACACCCGTACGATATAGTGCATTTTTCACATCTCCGAAATGGCGACTTTTCTAATGAAAATCTGTCATATTTTTGTTGTTTTTACTTTGGGTGCTCGGTTCTAACGAGCAATCACAGCCTATGTTGTCTTGGAGCAAACATACGAAAAATAATGTATATCCCCGTAAACCCCAGATTTACCATATAAAGGGGGGTTTAGGGGGTGTTCATTAAACGTACATTTTCACGCGATGAGAGGGTGAATCCGACGAATCCGTATAATGAACACCCCTCTATAACCCACATTATGGAGAGACAACCTGGGTTTACAGGGGTATACATTATTTTACTTATTCTGCCCCAAGACATACGTTGTTGCTACTCTTTAGAACCGCCTCAATGAGGCGGTTCTAACGAGCATACGCAACCTATTTGGAGTATAAATAAGAAAAAATATTTCAAATTACCATCGGAAAAAATAACTACTTTGGAGAAATGAAAGAAAACACGATGCTACACAGGCGTGGTATCGTTATCTTGTAAATTACACACATTTCATTACAATTCATACAGTAGGCAGCCTATCAAGCATGCATGCTGTATGTAAAACGTAATGTTAGTTTTACTTTATATCAAAGGAAAGCAGATACAACACGAAACACGCCTATATCATTTGAACACAATAAACCCCGCTTTTATATGGTCAAACTGGGGTGTACAGGGGTTCACCTTTTTTTTCTTATTTCTGTTCTAAAATATAGATTGTGAGTACTCCTTAGAACCGCGGTTCTAGCGGGTACCCACAATCTATATTTTGAGCAGAAATAAAAAAATTACAAATTTTCATCTTAAAATTTTGTTTTTCGGCGGTAATATTTACAGTGTACTTGTATAGGTGTGTTTTAGTAATGTAAGCGTGACAACTGTAGGAACGAACGATGCAATTTAGTCTTATATTTGCATGCTAGATTTTAAATGCTTTTTTTATTTGCTGTGTAAATTGTAATTTTATAGTTACATCCATTGCACTGTAAAAGTTAAATGAAACATTACACACAAAATGGTGGCAGCTGAAATTTCACCAGTTTTGGTGCAACTTATCTTCATTGCACGCTCGGTAATTTTTCACCGAATAGCTGGCTATTAATCCTGATAATATGGTATAATTAATCACCACAAGAGAGAAGGAAAGTTTACAACAAAGTGTAAGTTAGAAAGGACATGAATATTTTTGTGCCCCCGGAATCGAGATTCGGGGGGGGGGGAGGGGGCATATAGTTTTGGGTCTGTCTGTATGTTTGTCTGTTTGTCCGTCTACAAAAACCTTATTATTGGGGATCACTTTTGAATGGTATTAGATAGAGCTTTCATATTTTACAGGTGTATACCCAATCACAAGTCCCTTCCAGTGGTACTATAATTTTTTTATCTTATGACCTTGACCTTTGACCTACTTTTTTCATTTTTTATAACAAAACTTTAATATTGGCCATAACTTTCGTTTGATATGTAATAGGGCTTTCGTATTTCACATGTACATTTCTTTTACAAGACCTTTCTAGTGGTACCATAATTTTGGACCTTGTGACCTTGACCTTGACATTTGACCTACGTTTTTAAAAACTTTAACATTAGCCATAACTTTCGATTGGTAAGTGGTAGGGCTTTCAAATTTCAAATGTGCATTTCTGGTCTCAAGACCTTTCTAATGGTACAGTAATTATTTACCTCGTAACCTTGACCTTGACATTCGACCTACTTTTTTAAAAACTTAAACATAGTCCATAAATTTCTATTGATAAGTGATATGGCTTTCATATTTCATATGTGCATTCTTTTTCAGAAGACATTTCTAGTGATACCATAATTTTTTACCTCGTTTCCTCGGCCTTGACATTTGACCTACTTTTTATAAACTTATACATAAGCCATAACTTTCGATTGATAAGTGGTATGGCTTTTATATTTCACTTGTGAGTTCCTTGTCACAAGACCTTTCTAGTGGTACCATATTTTATGACCTCATGACTGTTACATGTGGGTTTACGGCGTCCCGCAAACCCCATGCTGACAAGACAACCGAGCGTGATCTCTGACAGGTGTACGGGCAGCTGTGGGGTAAGGCACAAGAAAGATGTTAGATGAATGACATGAATTATTTACAGTATCTACATACAACACTTACTAACACAAAACATCACAATTTGTTGCTTCTGTAGCCAACTCACGACGTCCGCTCCGAAGGCAAAACAATGTTCTGTGCTCGGAACGGGTGACGTGAATACCTACAGAAGCAAACAACAAAAACAACAACAAAAAAAGAAACAACACAAGACGCGACTGGCCAGTTTATAACTTAGGGTGAATCCCCCTCTCGCGTGAAACCTCCTCTCGCGAACTAGTACAACTAGTCTATCAACATAGTTGCCAATCATAGGTTTAGCGATCACGTTTGCCGATCAGAGGTTTAGCGATCGTCCAAATGACCTGCAGGATAGTTGACCTCTTCCATGGTCTCACATTTGTTTACAACGAACAATGATTTAGATTCTGCTTCTACCCTGGTAGGCGCTGATTACGGCGGTCTGTCCGCCCTTGCTGGACCCTAACGCCTAGCGTCGTACCAGTACCTGCTGCTATGAAGCAGGGAGCAGCAGGTCACACATTGTTGTGCCTGCAAATTACGATAACTGGACTAAGACACGAGTCACAAAACATACATGCTATATCATGATCCCCCTCCCGGAGAAGTAAGAATATGTTCATGCATATACCGCTATTGCGCATGCGCCGACCAGACATACAGGCTGATTAGTGCATGCGACAAATAACCGTACAGCAGAACTCAACTTGACTGTGATTCAAATTATCAGCACCCAGCGCTTGACACAATAATACTCAAAGTTCATGTTTCCTTACTGAGCACTACAGAAACCAATTTATGCTCACTACTACTGAGCATAATACTCATCAAATTTGTGCTCACTACATTATCACAAGTAAGAGGCAATTGAACAGACCACGCCTTTGCGCTACCTGGTCAGCCGCCAATTACAGGAAACATAACAATCTCTATTTCATATCCTTCTCCGCGACACGGCTCACAAATATAGCTATTCACAAATTCATTACATTAATAACAGATATAAACTACAAACAGAAGATTTTCATCTATAATCCACAACATTTGTTAGTGTCTCATAAGGGCCAACACTATTTGCCGTAAATTCTCTCTGTATTTGGTAGGCACCCCGTCACAACCGTCCTCGCGACGCCGATGACGCAGCTGACGTCATCCCTGCCGCTCAGGCCGTTATGACGTGTGGCGACCAAATACTCCCACTTAGCATCATCACGTTCTTTATATGTACATACATGCACAAACTGAGTTATCAGACAAAAACGGCATCATTACAAAATGAACTCGTAATTCCTCTTGAACAAAATTATTTCTAATCAACGTGAACATGCTTGTAAAATAAAATTCATTACGGTTCATCATCACGGATAACCCAACAGGCTCTTGTAAGAGTTTGCCCTGATGATGAAGATATGGTTAAACCCGTCTTAAGTTTACGTCCCCTCTACACCTAATATCATATTGGGACGGAACCACGGTTTTCTAACCACAGCTAGTCAAAAGTCATGGCTCAAACAAGTGACCCGGCGTTTATTAATTACATTCTACAAAAGGGGTGTAAAAGTCTAAATGAATCCAGAATGAGCGGGTGTCCAAACTTTACGTCTCACCAACATCTAGGGTCAGCATGAGACAGGACCTCACTTACAAAGACTCTTTCTACTACTGGAGAAGCCTGGGATCGATCCTGCGACGTCTAGCTGGCAAAGCTAGTAGCCTAATCACTACAGGCCTCAACAGTGAATTCAGAATAGGCTTCAGAAAGTTGGGGTATACTAGAAGTAAACCCCTCCAAAACCTACAAGCATGTTCATACAAAAATAATACTTAACATAGATTTAACATACCTTTCAATATACTTTCTATTTCCCGACACGATGTTGTGGGTACACGTTACCACTTGACCTGCTGCTAAAGTGTTCGTTTTTCTCAGGGTTTATATATCTATGAATACTACCAGAAAATCATGCCTACTCATATTACCTTGCTTTGTTCGTGGCGAAGTGGAGATACCGGCCACAAACAAAGCTAGATAGCAAAAATCGAGTAGATAATGGATTTGCGTTCAAATAGTATATTTCCCATAGGAAAAATTGATGAAACGACCCTATAAATCAATGCCATGACTCCTGTTAAAACGAACACCCTCACAACACGTGACGGGAATGAAAATCATATATGGCACAATTTGGCGGTTGGCGATATTTAGGCAAATTCTATAGGACTCAGCCTTATAGCGGCCCCCTGTATTGTAAAAACAGCTCTCCATAAACCACTCATGCATACATGGTATGATATGTGCACGACCCGTTCATGGAGCAGCACAGTTTGCGTACCATATTTCACCTAAAATATTTCACTCGCACCGCCCTACCATATATCTACTAAAATAATTTAGATGTGCATAAGGACCAAAGAGGTTTCCTATTCCATCTCGTAACAATGACCTTGACGTTTGACCTACTTTTTTAAAACATTAACATTGGCCATAACTGTCGATTGGTAGGTTATAGGGCTTTTATGTTTCACATATGTGTTCTACGTCATCTGACCTTTTCAACGATCCCACAATTTTAAATCTTGTGACCTTGACCTACAGTCTTAAGACGAATATTTGCCAAACCTTTCGATTGCTTAGTGATACTTCTTTCATATTTAACATGCGCTGTCCGGGGGCATCAGTGTTTCACAAACACATCTAGTTTTATAAGTTGTGCGCACAAGATGATATCTGTTGCGGACAAGATATTTTCTTGTTCGCACAACATATCATCTTGTGCGCACAAGATACTAAGTTGTGTGAACAAGATATCTTGTCAGCACAAGATAAATCTTGTACGCACAAGATATTATCTTGCTTGCACAACTTAATATCTTGTGCGCAAGAGATATTATCTCGTTCACACAACTTAATATCATGTGCGCACAAGATATTATATTTTTCGCACATCTTAATATCTTCTTCGCGCAATAGATTAAAAATAAAATTGCATGTCCCTTCCTAGGTTCCGTACTTTTCTACATTATTGATAAAAATGTACTATCATTATTTTTTAAGGAAATGTTTCAGTTGCGAGATGGATGTGATGTTTCCTGCATTAAATTGGTTAAACATTACACCAATTATTAAGAGTGAATTTTACAATGTATGAATTTATCATACTCAGAAATCCTTTTAAAAGACAACATTTACCATATTTAAATGGTAATACTAGAACAGCAGTAAAACAACTAATGCTAAAAGTTGCACTTACCACAATATTTCGAAAAAATACTCTATTATACAGGAACTGTGTTCATACTGAAATACAGTTTACCTCATTTTGATCGCATTTAGCAGGATTTCCATTATGCGTGAAATAAAACAATTATCCGTTATGATACACGCCTATACAAAGACCTTGTGAATTTTACAGGCGAAAAAGATCATATTTTAAGATGAAAATTTGTGACACTTTTTCTTATTTCTGCTCAAAATATAGATTGTTGGTACACGTTAAAACCGCCCAAATTTACATTTTGGAGCAGAAATTCTAAAAATAAGGTTTACCCCCGCAAACCCCAGATTTACCATATAAAAGTGGGGTTCAAGGGGGTTAGAATTAGATAGGCGTGTTTTCTTGATGAATAACAATAATTATATAATTTGTATGATATTATTAGGCGAGGTACTTTAAATTTTATGGTCAAACTAATTCCTTGAGAAATTCTTTTAACACCAAAACACAGGGCTATGTTATATTAATTACCAAACAAAAGTCCTCAAAAAATATCCGTGCCAGTTCTGAGAAAATAAGGATTTAATCCGCAGAAAAAGCATTAAATAAGTAATGGCCAGATAACAGCACCATACACTGTTTTACCGGCTATAAGGCTCCTCACGCGCAAACAAATGACGTCATCAAAAACAAAACTTAGTCAGAAATTGATAAAGTGCAGTCTTTCTACATTCTATTTATTTTAATATATGCCATTTATATTTTCCTTGTATGGTATTGATAAACAAGATCTATGTTCAAGTTGTAAAAATAAGTTACATTTTTTTTTTGTCGGAAAATACATTTGTCAATGTCTCATGACAAAATTTTAATGTATGGAAGCACATTAGTGCCGTCAGAATCAAATGAATTAATATCGTAAATATGTGCATAAGGTGTATTTCGGTAATATGGCGCACGTAGGATTTTTATAGCTATGTGTGACTTTGTGGAAGCAACCACTCAAAAATCACAATCAGAACAATTGCAACACTGTCCTATCTACTTACTGCAATAGAAATTGGCCGCTGATTTTAACAGGCAGGAAAAATAATAGGGCTGTACCCCCTTGAAATTGATTTCCAAATTTTTTCTCCCAACATTGCGCACAATAACTGTTTTGAGCTGACTGAACACAAAGGTTGACTCAAACAACCTTAAAAGGGGCAAAATCCGGATGAGAAAAATATCTTTCAGCTGATTTGTCATGAAGAATCCATATATGAAATTTCAAAACCCTGGCATACAACGTTCTAAAGTTTTGCTATGCATCACAAAGCATAGGCCTACAATGTACCCAAAGTGACAAAGGACCATTAGCCACACAGTATTTTTCATAATTTAGTCAAAAGTTTATCAGAACATCTACTCTTCACCAACTTTCAATGCTCTAGCTCCAATAGATTTTGAGATATTTTGCTGACAAGATTTAAAAAAAAATCAAAGAGCAATAACTTTTGAAAGGGGCATAATCCGGATAAGAAAAAATACGCGCTAGCTAATTTTCCATGAAGAATCGATATATGAAATTTCAAAACCCTAGCATGCACGTTTCTTGCGTTATGCTATGCATCAAAGGCGTAAAGTTTGTCGAATGGACGAACGAGAAGCAATATGCCCCTGCAACTTTTTTAAAGTTGGGGTCATAAAAAACATAACGAAAACACGCATATTCAAATATATTGGAAGATTTGATCATCCCCAAAAAAATCCAGAGAAAAATTCTGAGTTTTTTCTTATTCATCACGAAAACGAGACTTTGCTTCCAAGTTTGTGGGACTTTTACCTGACATTGAGATGAAATGACATCTCACTCCCTGCCACCCAATGAATCCAAAAGCAGTACTCATATGCGGTCGATATCAGTTCTGCGCGGAAGCATTAGCAGCCCAATCTATTACTCCAAGCCTAGATGTGTGGGGTCAAAAAACACGCCTATATTATTTTGACCCCTCGAACCCCACTTTTATATAGTACAGGGATAAATATTAAATTTCTTATAACAGCTCAAAAACATAGATTGTGGGTACTCGGTAGAACCGCCAAGTTCAGGCGGTTCTGTCCAGCTCCGCAATCTATGTTTTGAGCAGAAATAAGAAAAACATCATTTTTTTATCTTAAAATTCCATTTTTGGGCTGAACAATTGACAATGTTTTTGTTTAGGCGTGTTTCGTAATGTCTGCTCAAAAGCATAGGTTGTGGGTACTCGATAGAAACCCCCTCCTACTGGAGTTTTAGTTTATACTAATTTATTTTAGTTCGATTGCGATGAAAGCCTCAAGCTTAATTAATCGCTCTCGAACACTTATTCCGTTTGTTTTCACGCGCACGAGGGAGAGGCAGTTGACTTTTACACCACTGCTACCCATTTACACCTGGGTGGGTGGGGCAGTGGGAAGTTTTGGGGGGTGTACATGTACATTATTTTTCTTATTTCTGCTAAAAGAAGCCTCCATGGTGTAGTGGATAAGCTACTAGCCTCATAAACCAGGAGTCGTGGGTTCGATCCAAGGGTTTCGCCAGACTCTCAACAGATGAGTCTTTAAACCGAGTCTCCGTATGCAGGGGTTTCATCAATAGACGGGTAGTGGGGATTTTTTAATGATTTCATGAAGTTAAGTACCGATATGGATTTACTTTTAAGATATATGTCAGTGTTATTAATTTTTTATTGTTTTAAGCAACGTTCCTTTATTGTCTACGCCCACGGGTGTAGACAATCTTAATGATAGTTTTTGCTCCGAAGCATTTAATGAAAGGTCATGAATGGTATTCTGTTGACTGGTTCTACTTTTCATTTTCCATCTGGTTACCCCAGGACATCCCAACTCTGGTCATACTGGAACGCCCACTTGCATATTGAAACGAAAGCTGCCTAAAGTTTATCACATGGATATGCACGATTGCTCTCACACTTGCAAAATTAACATATATTTGCCCTTATCTAGTTCTTTCCACATCCAATTCTTAATGTTTTCATTTCTAGACGGCAATCTTGGCAGATTGTTTTTTCATGACGTTAACCTAGATTGTAAAATGAAAGGTTAAACTAGAATGCGAAATGAAGAAACCGTAAAATGTAGGCATGTAGTACAGTTATATAGTTGTTATTGATAGTGAAAAAAAAAATCGGAAATTTTGTTTTATGTGACATTGGTGATAAGATTTGGAAATCCACATTTGATATCTGTGACTTTTTTTAACACTTTGTGGTAACTGGCACATTTTAGTTATACACAAATTAATGTGTGCTTAGCATAGACTCATGCTTTTTATAAAAGCTAATACTTGTTTTTCGAAAAAATTATCACTCAAAAAAAATATACCAAAAAAAAAAAAAAAAAAAAAAAGGAAAGAAAACTTCTATCTTCAGAATTTTTAGTATTTTTCCCCAGATAGAAATATTCATTTTGGATGATTAAATGAGGTCAAGTATTAATTGTTTAACATACGCCTGGTTTTTGTGATTTTTCTTCATTTTTCGTACTTTTTTCACCCCCCCCCCCCCAAAAAAAAAATATCCTTTCCCCTAGGATTTTACAGGATTTTAAAACTATAAATAAGTTTTTTGATAATGTCATTATGTAGAAGTCGTTGCAAAGTGGTTAGTATGATGCAGTACGAATCTCAGTAAAACTATATCTCCCAATGTAAAATCCCAACTGAAGGCGACTTACCTAAAACACGGACTAGTGCAAAATTAAAAGTGCAGTCAAGTCTCACTGCGTTTTGAAAGACTATAATGCCGTGCATGATACGAAAGAAGACTAAAATTACATTTGCCGTACATAAAACGTATCTTGTACGACTAGTTACACGATTCGTCAAGAAACGTTTACTTTTGTTAAGGTAGAACAAAACACCAGCATAAGCGCAAACATTACGCAAACACGCCTATACAAATACATTGCCACCTTTATCGCCGAAAAAATGAAAACTTTATGGTGGAAAATTGTAAATTTTTTCTTATATCAAATATAGATTGTGGGCACTCGTTAGAACCGCCTCATCGAGGCGGTTCTAACGAGTACCCACAGTTTATATTTTAGAGCAGAAATAAGAAAAATAAGGTATACCCCCGGAAACCCCAGTTTTACTATATAAAAATGGGGTTCAAGTGGGTCAAAATTATATAGGCGTGTTTTTGTGAAGAAAACATTAATAATCTGGAAGATGACGCTTTAAAGGTGCAATTACATTTTAACACTAAAAATAACAATCAAAGTACTGAAAGTACTGAGGAAGGTGGTTTATGAGGAATAATTATTATATAACAATGTTAGTCGTAGATCAAGCAGATATCTAGATATTTTGATGAAAAACTATAGAGAGTAACTTCCCATATCACAGGTTCTGGTGTATGATGTCATTTGACGTGTCGCCAGTAACAATTCTGATTCTGATTTCGGAAGGTTCCAGAGGGTTAAAAAATCGACAAAAAATGATTCATCGATTGTTTTGAGTTTAACGACAGGTCAACCCTAGTGGATCATGTTTATCTTCTCCAAGAGAAAGGGGGAAAGAGATAGAAGAGACAGTATAGGAGATGATTAGTTTGTTTGTTTGTTTGTTTGTTTGATTGATTTGAGATTTAACGTCCCCGTCAACACTGTAAAAGTCATTTTTGGAGACGTTGCTTCCAATTTTGTGGGACTTTTACCCGACATTGAGATGAAATGACATCTCAGGCCCTGCCGCGTTTACCCAAGGCGAATTAAAATACGTTTGTTCCAACCTGTACGGGATCCTAAAACATTAACCCATAAATGTCAATTGTTTCAATACTGGGACATTCTGAAACAGCTAAGATAGATAAGAGGCAACAGAATGCTGCGTCTGATCGGTGTCTTCACTATTTGCTAAAGTACGAAATTTGATTTAAAACTCACAGCTTACAACACGTGTTTTGTAATTAGAGCTTTCGAAAGTAGGCGAATTGTAGGTCAGTAAAGGATTGTTTAGTTGGTCACTGATAAGCTAACCCTTTTGATCCTGTAGACCGGTGCAGACACCGAGGTAGAAATACACTGTATCTCTGCAAACCTTGTAGATCTTGATTAAGACGGCACGTAGCCAAAAAGTCTCGCCAGAATCTACATGTACACTGTTTTTCATCGTGTCAGTGAACTAATCGGAAATCCCTTTCTATAAGAATATATTTAAAGCGAGAAGAGTTCTGTTTAGAAACTCAGGGATGAAAGAGTAAAACATAAATATCATCGGAAAGCGCGTAGGAAAATAGTCCCAGAGTACTGTTTTCTTTTCAGAATTCGTCTTTCTGTGCCAATTTATATTGAATCCGTATAAAGTCTCGAAAACTGAAATATTTTGAAAGATGTCCTGCAAAATTAATTTTCAAAAGTTCCCTTGGACTATTATTTTATGCAGCGAACGAACAGTGGAAGTGGAGTAACGCGGTCCAGTACCGAAAGTAGAAATGTGTTGACATAGACACTTGATTTTAAAAATCAACTTTCAAAAAGTATCAACCATTCGAAGAAATATTACAATGATAATTCATTACCCCCAAAAAGCGTGTACGGCTCCTTCACAAAAATTTACCCGTGTAATATGACTAAAATAAGACTATTTGGTAGCAAACTTAACACGGTAAATATTGTAATTATTTCAAACACAGATTGATATCAAATGTAAACTTTGTCTTACAGAATTGTTGCACCAAATACACACCCAAATTTGAGTTATCAGTGTATTGTTACTCAGAGAAACACTTTACATCCGTAATGGTGCGGTGCATGGTTCTAGTTCACACGAATTTTATTGTAAACTTTTCTCTGTCTTGTCTAATTATCACTATTTCTTACAGAGTGACCAGTGCTTGCGACGCCTACTTGATATTCGACCAGTGATGAGCAAGGTAATATAATAACTCACCCCTGTGCAAGACGAGACGACCCCATCCTTGACAGCCATTACGAGAACATGTATATACAAAACACCATATACAAATACATTACAGGCTATACAAATACATTGCCACCTTTATCGCCGAAAAAATGAAAATTTTATGATGAAAAATTGTGATATTTTTCCTATTTCTGCTCAAAATATAGATTGTTGGCACTCGTTAGAACCGCCTCATCGAGGAAAAAAAGGTTTACCCCTGCAAACCCCAGTTTTACTATATAAAAGTGGGGTTCGAGGGGGTCAAGATTATATAGGCGTGTTTTCGTGATGCATTGTAAATTTAATCGCTGGAAAAAGGAATACTATAACATAAAAATGTGATATATTTCTTATTTCTGCTCAAAATATAGATTGTTGTTACACGTTAGAACCGCCTCGTTTTAGAGAAGAAATAATAATAAAAAAAAAGGTGTACCCCTGTAAAACCTAGTTTTACTTTATAAAAGTGGGGTTCAAGTGGGTCAAACTTAACTAGGGTTATTTTCTTGATGCATTCGTTTTCTGTCGAAATTCTTTCGATCTTCTTCGGCAATAATTCCAGTTATCTATCATCACTGTATAAGGAGCGTGATAGCTCAGTGGTTAGTGCACTTGCCATTGATGCTAGAGGCCCTCGGTTCGATACCCGGAGGCGATGATTATTTCGGTGTCCGAACACCCTCGATTGGCATCATTTGCAGGGATGAATGCCAACAAGTGCACCGTTCTTCGGATCGGGAAGTTGACTGGAGACCCGCTGTGCACGAAGAGTCATCTCCTGTGCAGGTTAAAGACCCCTACCGTAATTACATGATTAAAGTGTAGGCTTTCAACCCTGCAACCTGGAGTGTATGTAATGTACACCTGCGAGTAATGGTCAAATGTGACCGATCGCAGTATAAGTAGAAAGAAAGTTTTGTTTGATTTGAAGTTTAACGTCCCCGTCAACTTCCAGATGTCGCTTCCAATTTTGTGGGACTGACTTTCACCCGACATTGAGATTAAATTACATCTCAAGCCCTGCCGCCAAATTAAACCAATAGGGTTAAGAAACAATGGACGGACCGAAATGCACCGCATTGCCTGGGCAAGCTTACGACCTCCAAACGGTTTACCAGTACTCGTGTGCGGGTCGGTTTCAGCTCTGCGTGGAAGCATCATGCACCCCATCTATTTCTTCAAGCCCCGATGGGCGCGGGCTCAGAGAAGTATAGATTTGATTGGTCGAAATAAACGATTTATACTTCGGTAAATTCCATAACATTACGATAACACATCCGTGCGAAATAGTGTACTCTTTCATATCTCCAAAATGGTGAATTTTCGCATGAAAAATTGTGATATTTTTCTTATTTTTACTCCAAACATAGGTCGTGGGTGCTCGTTAGAACCGCCTCATTGAGGCGGTTCTAACGAGTACCCACAACCTATGTCTTGGAGCAGAAATAAGAAAAATAATGCATACCCCTTAAACCCCAGTTTTCTCTATATAAAGTGGGGTTTAGGGGGGTCTTCATTTCACGGACTTGTTCAGGTGATGAGCAAGAATCTCAGATATGTTTCACAAAGGGACAGGTAGTTTTATATTTTTTTTTTTGTATTAGAGTTTTAACGACCCGTTAGTTTTTTTTTAATTGTTTGTATTGGAGTTTTAACGGCCCAGTCAATACTATAATGTTATTAATCAAGTAATTTCGTATTGGCCCAGGTACAGGTCCGAGGTCTGCTGTATTGGCACGAGGCCGAAGGCCGAGGCCAATACAGCTGACCGAGGACCTGTACATGGGCCAATACGAAATTACTTGATTAATGACAATTTTATTAATTGACGCAATTAAAAACATGATTTATGATTTTTTAATATTGAATGACCTTGTTTAATATAGGATAATCAATTAATAATATTTAGGTAATTCTTGAGCCGGTCAGTTAGCATATTCACACTTTTCCTGGGTAGCCTTATACGGCAGCGGTTATCTTGTACAATGCACATCCTTCAGCCAGAAACTGACAACTGCTCTTTTTGAATCAGTGGAAGGGAGAGAATGACTGTAGAAACTATTTCATGATAAATCTCCACGAACGAATGTTGCCGAGCCCGGCAGGTATCAAACCCGCGTCCTCCTAGTCACCAGTCAGACGCGCATCCGACTGAGCTACCGAGGCCGGCAGCGACAGGTAGTAATATGACGTGACGTCAAACAGCACGTTTAGAACCCATGTGTTACATTTACGCCATTATATATTACGACTTCAACAGCGTTCGATTAAAATACGGAAAACTATTATGAGGGCACAATGAGTCGGTTCTAACGAGTACCCACAATCCATATTTTTAGCAGGAATAAAAAAAAAATATCACAATTTTTCATCTTAAATTTTCGTTTTTCGGCGATAAAATTTACAATGTATTTATATAGGCGTGTTTTTATAATGCATTCCACGGATACATGTTAACATGATCTCATGTATCTTTAAACCAACTTGCATATTAAATGACCGCAAGTATGAAAGCGCCCACGTGTACTGACTTGTCACTTTGTTTATAAAATGTTCAAGCAACATCGCATCAGCGTTCGATGGAACGTCACTGACATAGATCGAACGTTACCTAAACGTTGTTTGCCTGCCAGGTATAAATGACATAATCTAACAACACGCTAGCGTTTGTCCATGTAGAGAAAACCGCATCAGGTCCCAAAAGTTCAGTAACATGCGTAAACTCTAATTCACTTTCAATCAATATGCATGGAAAATACTGATTTGTTCGGGGTCGATCGACAGTACTGAACGTTAAGCAATGGATAACGTGCTATAAATGTATACCCAAACAACCACCATCGACTCTGTAACTGCGGCTATGCCACAGATGATTTGTGTAGTGTAAACATGTCAACAACCAAATCATATGGTCACAAAGTGCGACATGCCCTTTCTTAACAATCATCATCATCATCATCATCATCATGATCATCATACTCATCACTATTTTCATCATCATACCCATACAATCTACTTCGGGCAGTTGTTATTATAATCATCCTCACGAAAACACGCCTAAATAAGTTTGATTCACTTAAACTTTTATTTAGAAAAACTGGGGTTTTCAGGGGTAAACCTTAATTTTCTTATTATCCAAGACAAAGGTTGTGGGTACTCGTTAGAACCGCCCCGATGAGGCGGTTCTTACACGTATCCACAATCTACATTTTGAGCAGAAATATGAAAAAATATCACAATTTTTCATCTGAAAACATTCGTTTTTCGGCGGTCAAATTTGCAATGTATTTGAATAGGCGTGTTTTCGTAATGATTATTAATATAATGATTATGATTATTATCAAACATATCTCATCCTCATCACGATAACATGTCCGTGAAACGAAGACCCCCCTAAACCCCACCTTATATAGAGAAACGTGGGGTTTACGGGGGTAAACATTATCTGCCTTATTTTTGCTCAAAAGCATAGATTATGGGTACTCGTTAGAACCGCCTCATTGAGGCGGTTCTAACGAGCACCCACAATCTATGTTGAAAGTAGTATTAATAAAGATGTTCTCATTTTTACCTAATATTTATCATTTTCTGACACCATGTTGGACGCCATTATTTCTTACGGACATGTTTTCCTAATGTTTATCTACCACACACGTCGTATGTAAATTTTTTTATTTTATTTCTGTTTCAGGAGATGAATTATTCTATCTTTTTCTAATCCTGTACCATATACTTCTATGCGATGTTTCATGTGAATTTATTCAAATAAATATCGTTGCAACCAACATGCGTTGCGTATTGCGAGAACAGTCCGCGTTTGATGACGTCGGATGTTACTACGTTATTTCTGTACACGCACACGTCAAACGAGTCCTTTAGAGAATATAACAAAAATGATGCTTGCTAAAATCATAATGATATTGCCTGTCAATGTTTTGTTCTGAATAATACATCTTTCTACCAATCAGACTGTTCAAATTGAACAAAGCATTGACAGCTTAACCTTTTTGTACCCCATCACGTAAACTAGTCCGTGAAATGAAGACCCCCCCCCCCTAAACCCTTACTTTATATAAAGAAAACTGGGATTTACGTGGGTATTCATTATTTTTCTTATTTCTTCTCCAAGACATAAGTTGTGGGTACTCGTTAGTACCGCATCAACGAGGCGTTTCTAATGAGCACCCACAACCTGTGTTTGCAGCATTTATAAGAAAAATATCACGGATTTTCATCAGAAAAATGGCCATTTCGGAGATGTGAAAAAACGCACTATGTCGCGCGGGTGTGGTATCGTAATGCCATGGAATCTTCCTCATATATAGCAGAAGTCCATCTCAAAATGTAGGGGTGTCACGTTGTTTTGTTCAAAGTCTATATGGAAACTGGTTGAACGCTTTTTAAACATTGTAGGCCCTAATCATGCGCCGCGTTCTGGGTCTGCACTGTTTGCAAGTGAAGAACGCGGCTCTGATCTGGGTCTACCCTGCTTGATTAAATGAAAATTTATTTTTGTAATTTTTTTTCCACAAAAACAAACCTGACGACCCTATAATTGGAATGGACTACTCCAACTTACTATGTGGACGATTTCATTGTCATACATGTATATGGGTTTAACAAGCGTGTTCGTGGTCAAAATATTACCACTTCTAGCAGATGCAAGAGCTGTTCATTTTCTTTCTGCAAAAGTGAAGCATGTCTGTCTTAATTAATGATCAACGTTGTTATGTGAAACATCTAGCCCCAGATGGGAATGCTAATTCTCGACGCCAAAGATAATTCACTCGAATATCGCCGTCGAGATTTTTATTTTCATCACGAATAAACGACTATCCTTGGACCCCACTTTTTATATAGTAAAAATGACGTTAACGGGATAAACGTTATTTCTGCTCTAACAATCGCTTCGATAAGGCGGTTCTAACGTGCACTCACAATCTGTATTTTAAGCAGAATTAAGACCAAGATTGGATCAAGAGATCGTCATGATGGTCCTGCAGAGCTAACCTCATTCATACTGAACAAATGAAATGGTAGATGATATAATATATTAAGGTGGAGTGGAAGGTTCGAGCAATTGTGGTTGACAGTGACCCGAGGAGCATTTCTTTGAAAGTATTTCAAAATCAATCCAGCTGTTTAGGAGTAGAAGTATTTTTAATGTTTGTATGTTTTACGCTCTGGTGGCTATCATTTGTAGTGGAGCAAAAGGATTTTGAGCAATTTTGTCAGAGGGTCACACAACAAACATTCCCTGAAATTGTTTCCCTTCTGATGAAGAAATCTTCTAACAGTTTTTTCAATCTTAAGTTCCTGTGACCGTCTTGTGTAGCAGAGGGGAGCAATTTACTTAATTTTGACAGATGGTACCCAGAAATCATTCCTGTGAAAAAAAATATTAATCAGGGGCTAGAGCGATAACAAAAGTTTGTTTTTGTCCTACAAATATCAAGTTACCTTGACATTGAGCCAATCAACCTGAAAATTGAACTTGCTGGAGATAATAAAATACCCAACATTTAGGTGAAGTAAACTTAAAATGCATTGCTAAATGTAGAACTAAACCTAGCCATAATGACCTCGATCTTCATCCCAGGAACCTTAAAGTTAAACTTGCTCTATATATTATCATACCAAACATTTATGTGAAGTTATTTTGAAAGCCATCCATAAATGTAGTTACTAGAGTCTTAACAAAGGTTTTCTAAAAATAGCACAAGTGACCTAGCATATTGTGCCCTAAATGATGATCGTCTTTCAGATATTACCATACCTAACATCTGTGTGGATTTACATCAAATTTGATTGATAAAAAGCCACAGTGAGCATGATTTAAGCTTAGGACAATGAAACTTGCTCAATATATTATCATACCCATCATTTGTGTGAAGTTACATTAAAATCTATCAATAAATGTAGCCACTAGAGTGATGACAAAAAAATTGTTTTTCTAAAAGCAGTCACAGTGACCTTGACCTTAAGCCCAGACCCTGAAGGTCGGACTTGCTAGAGAAATTATCATACTAAACATTTGTGTGAAGTTATATAAAAATCCCTTGATAAATGAAGGCGCTAGAGTGATGACAAAGTTTAAAAAATAGCCATAGTAATTGACCTTTGCACCTAAGATCCTGAAAATCTCACTTGCTGGAGACATAAGCATACCCAACATTTGTCTGATGTTACATTAAAATCCATGTAGAGCCTTTAGTGAAGAAACGATTTGTTTACGAAAGTAGTCCCATGAACCTAGACCTTGATCCAAACAACCTAAAAGTCTGATTTGTTTACATGTGTGTGATGTTCCATCAATAAATGAACGTGCTTGGGCCATAACAAAAAAAATTCTAAAATAGCTGCAGTGACCTTGACCTTTGCTTATCACTGAGATATTGTCAACATAGGCAGTCTGAGCAAATGATGATGATGATGAATGGACCAAAACTGTGGCATCTAGAGTGCTCCCAATGTATTTTTATGATTTGACCTACTGACCTACTTTTTGAACCGGCATAAACCTTATTTGAACTTGACCGAGATATTGTCAGTATGATTATTCTGAGTAAGTTTAATGACGATTGGACCAAAAACTGGGGAATCTAGAGTGTTCATAAGGTTTCTCTATGATTTGACCTACTGACCAACTTTCATACCCGACTTGATCCATATTCGAACTTAAACATAACTGAAATATGGCCAACATGATCATTCTGAGCAAGTTTGACGATTGTTGGACCAAAACTGTGGCTTCTAGATCATTCACAAGGTTTTTCTATGATTTGACCTACTGGCCTTTTTTTTTTTTTAACCCTGTAAGAGCCATATTCGAACTAGACCGAGATATTGTAAAGATAATTCTGAGCAAAGTAGAAGTAAAACAAAGATCAGGAATTGATACAATTAACTTACTCCACCCATAAAAGACACCAAAGGGAAAGAAATACAAACATTAAGCGACCAGACCATAATGGAAACATAAACAAAGGAAGGCCATAAGGACAGTTACTTTCCCACAAAATGGCCATATGGCCATCCAAAATTAAAAGACACAAGTGATACACACAGTAAGTAACAAACAACAACATAAATAAATCGCCACAGAAGAGCCGCCTTGGAACGGTCAGTAGAAGATTTCCACTGGGGGGCTTAAATCGATTTTACGTGGCCACAAACCTCGCCCTTACTTCCGTCGCGATTTAGACAAATAATTTGTTCATTCCGCATGAAGGCCTCCTAATTCATCAGTGCAACATCTCCGTGAACACAAAAATCAAAGAACCACAGAGGTGAGACAACGGTGAGGACTCGACAGCAAGAAACCACTGAAATACTGGAGCAAAAGAAAACCAACAGTTAGACTCCGATGAGCCCGACCAGAGACAGAGCATCAGGCACCAACCAGCATTATCTCTCTAATTCTCAATAAGCCTTTACGTTGGAGCCGTCATAGAATCTGAGGCCTGACCCACCGGCGTGCAATTAAAGAGGGAAGCAAAGTTGCCAACCGTGATTGGGTTAACTACCATGCATGCAGTCTGTCGTATAATATCCATGTTGTACCCAATCTTTTTGTATCGAAGAATGATTTTACGAAATTGGGTGCCGAAGTCATTGCGGTTATATATTTTTCTGTATTTATATACTAAGTCACCATAAAATTCGGGTCCCGATAGACCTTGTTGCAGAAGAGATTTAAGTACAATATTGAATTTTGAAATTAAATCAAATGGCGTCTATAAAATTTTGAAAAGGCTTTGCGTAGTTTATGGTACCGATAACCCTGATTAAGGAGTTTAGCCGTTAATAATTTATTACGAGTGTTGAAGTCAGTTACATGACTACACACTCTAGCAAATCGAATTAATTGCGAAATATAAACGCCGTTAATCACCATTTAAAATAAAAGAATGAGTAACTCTAGTATGGCCAATGCGCAGTCGTGTTAATACTACATCCTCTTACCTGGAAAACTGTGGAGGAGAGCATTTAGTTCCAACGACAGGTTTAATGGCATGGAGTTCTGGGACATAAGCAAAGCTTTTGACAGGGTATGGCATAAAGGTTTGCTTTTTAAAATTGAAAGAGCTGGTATTACTGGATCTCTCTTACAGTGGTTCACAAACTACCTAGACAACAGAAAGCAGAGAGTTGTACTGCCGGGAGTCAGTTCTGACTGGGCATCTATTAAAGCCGGAGTCCCACAAGGCTCTATTCTTGGTCCTCTTCTCTTTCTTTTATACATTAATGATATTGTTGAGGATATAAATTCATCTATTAGGCTCTTTGCAGATGACACTAGCCTTTACGTAAAAGTAGAAAAGCCGGACCAAGCTGCTCATCAGCTAAATTCCGATCTTCTCAAAGTCCACCAATGGGCAACTAAATGGTTAGTCACATTTAACCCAGCAAAGTCAGAGTCCATTACTTTTTCAAGAAAGCGCCATAAACCTAATCACCCCCCAGTTCTAATGAATCAAACGCAAATAAACGAAGTGACTTCACACAAACATCTTGGGTTAATCTTTACTAACGATTGTACATGGCACGAGCACTTGGAATATATCAAGTCAAAGGCGTGGATTCGTATCAATGTAATGCGGAAACACAAGTTTACTCTTGATAGGAAATCTCTAGAGACTATCTATATCTCTTTTATAAGACCTCTCTTGGAATATGCAGACGTCGTCTGGGACAACTGCACCCAGTATGAAGCTAACGAACTTGAAAAAATCCAAAACGAAGCTGCACGGATTGTCACAGGAGCAACAAAACTTGTCTCTATCGGTGCTCTATGCGCTGAAACCGGGTGGGAAACACTGTCGTCCAGAAGGAAAAAGCACAAACTTCAAATGTTTTTTAAAATGAAAAATGGCCTAGCCCCGGAGTACCTCTCTTCTCTGGTACCACCTTCTGTTGGTAATACCTCGGCTTATCAACTGCGTAATGCATCAAACATTAGTGCTATACACGCCAAATCACAACAATATTACAACTCTTTTCTACCATCTACTATTAGAGATTGGAACGATCTCCCAAGCGAAGTGAGTAATTCTCCTTCTAGTGAGTCCTTCAAACGCAAGTTAAATGCAAACGTAGAAATTCCTCCAAAATATTACCTTTGTGGAAACAGACTTGGGCAAATTTATCATGCAAGGCTTAGGACAAATTGTAGCTCGTTAAACCAGCATCTCTTCTCTAAAAATATTATTGATAACCCGCTATGTGTTTGTGGCTCAATAGAAGATACATATCACTTTATGTTAATTTGCAATCGTTACACTAACCAAAGACAAGATTTACTCAATACAGTA
Source organism: Lucinisca nassula (assembly GCA_963580285.1). Taxonomy (NCBI): domain Eukaryota; kingdom Metazoa; phylum Mollusca; class Bivalvia; order Lucinida; family Lucinidae; genus Lucinisca; species Lucinisca nassula. Next base: position 156,672,235 of record OY757018.1, read on the forward strand.
TCGGAGTTTTGTCGCCCCACTCTTAATCTGCTGCTCTTTGGCAGTTCAGAGCTTTCTTTACTCCAGAATAAACAGGTTTTCCTCGCTGTCCAGGAATTTCTACTAAAAACAAGACGCTTCAAATAAAGCGACGAATTCACTTTATACATTACGTCAATTGCAGTATAAAACATCCCATTAGGAAGGCATATAAGGTGGATCTCTTGTCCTGTTCTGTTCTACAAATTCCTACCTTTTTCATAGGTACCAATGCTACAATGAAAACGTTCTAGAGGTTAATAATTGGCAAATAACGCTTTCCCAGCAGGCACATGACGTATTTGTGACGTCACATCGACGTCGGTTCAACGTCATGACGATTATGCAACGTCACATCGACGTCGGTGCAACGTCATGACGTTGCACCGACGTTGATTTGACGTGGCCCTAGCGACGTGTGCCTGCTGGGTTGTCTTTGCTTACATTTGCAAAGTCGTTAGTTTCTTAAAACATAGTGTTTGAATAAGAACTTATCCACTCCCCGTGGAGCCTGCAGCAGATTATGTAAATTCTAAGGAATGTTGACACACAATTCCATGAAATAAAATACTAAGGGTCTTGTTTACAAGCTAAATCACGTATCACTATTGTCTTCACTATAAGCAAGATGGGATACAGATTTTTCAAAAGTCTAAAGACTTTCTTCTGAATCCCATTTGTATAATATTGTTACTTTGTAGCTTCTATGTGTTGAATGTATATGTATTAGTTATACAAATAAAATAAAGTTTAAACTAACATAAATAAATCGCCACAGAAGAGCCGCCTTGGAACGGTCAGTGGAAGATTTCCACTGGGGGGCTTAAATCGATTTTACGTGGCCACAATCCTCGCCCTTACTTCCGCCGCGATTTAGACAAATAATTTGTTCAGTCCGCATGAAGGCCTCCTAACTCATCAGTACAACATCTCCGTGAACACAAAAATCAAAGAACCACAGCGGTGAGACAACGGTGAGGACTCGACAGAAAGAAACCACTGAAATGCTGGGGCAAAAGAAAACCATCAGTTAGACTCCGATGAGCCCGACCAGAGACAGTCTGATATTGATCGGACTAAAACTGTGTCCTCTAGAGTGTCCACACGGTTTTTCTATGATTTAACCTACTGACCTGCGCTTTGGCCAGACGAGACCCGTATTCGATCTTGACTGAGATATTATCAAGATGATCATTCTGAGAAAAAGTTTGATGATGTTTTACCAAAACTGTGGCTTCTAGAGTGTTCACAAAGTTTTTTTTATTTGACCTACTGACCTACTTTTTGATCAGACATGACCCATATTTGAACTTAACCGAGATATTGTCAATATGACCATTCCGAGCACGTGTGACGATAAAATGACCAAAACTTCGTCGTCTAGAGTGTTTACAAGGGTTTTCCATGATTTGACCTACTGATCTACTTTTTGACCTGGCATGACGCAAATTAAAAACTTGACCGATATTCTGACCAAGTTTAATGATTATTTGACAAAAACGGTGGCCTCTGGGATGTTCACAAGAAAAGTTTACCTACGGCGGACGACGTACGACGGACGACACCCAACGGACGGCAACGCCAGACATCTGACGGTCACAAAAGCTCACCATATCCTTCGGTCAAAATGACCTATACAGTGTTTACAGGGGCGTTAAACATAAAATCAAACACACAAATCGGTGACGTGAGCTCTTAGGCCAGTACGCAAAGTTCGTTACCATGCTTTAATCAATTATAAATCGACCTCAAAAGATATACAGCTGAAACTTTGCATATACGTAGACCAACGATCGCCCTTTATGGGATCACTGTATAGATTTTGTTTTACAGGTGGTGCAATACGTCACACATGAGTGATGTCTACGCAGCGTTAGCATTTGCAAAATTTTAAACATACTTGCTATCGATATATTGATATTTGGTAGAATAGAATAGAATAGAATAGAATATGTTTATAAAACCAATCATGGGCCATCTCTGGCATTCAGAATATACAAATCAATGAACAAAGCATAATAGTCATTAATAGTTAATTAACAAAGTGCATATTAATTGAACACATTCATTATGAACACACATTCCACACACACAATAACCATACTGATCCTAAAACTTGGGACATTAATTCAGACAAAATGACACTTAAGGTATAAACTCCACAGGCGTAAATAAACCTACCAACATTCGAGGGTTTGCATCACCTGCACATGCATTATTGTCCCATTTTTTTATGATGTGGCAAAAAAAAAAGTGGCACGAAAACCTTCGGTGATAACATGTTTTCATTCATAATTCACAGTGCCAGAAAAATAAATAGATGAATGAAATTATAATAACACTCATCTGCAAGTTAATTTGCTGATCATTGTACACAGTGCCAGTCATCCCCGAATGTGCATGATGAGGCCTGAGCCCAATGAACTGCACCCAATAAGCAATACCGGCTATCGGCTAAAGTAAGCGACTATTCATAGCTTTGAGCCGACAACAGTTGCATCTCAAGAATAATTTATGCTCCGATACCCACTCCTTGCACAGGCTCATCCATGCACTTACTTATTCGACTGACTTGGTACTGGAATTAAATGACTGGAGGTAGCGACCCGCCCTAGGCACAAAATGACATATACGAATATGTTTATGTTTTCTTTTTCCTCAGTTCAAAACAAACGTAAATATAATATGAAAATATGGAAATGACATTTTCAGACTCGTTACTCATCAACCATATGAGCTGGCCATCTTGGGATAGAGTAGAAAAGTGTTTGCACAATCTATCTATTTTCGCCATGAATGTCTGTCTTAATGAAGTGTAAGCTGAAAAGCCGAAAAGGAAATGCCGCTCATCTTCCACTTCACCAGACATACAAACTTGACAAACTCTTTCTTTAGCTGGTAATTTTTTGTATCGACCTACTTCTATCTCAAGTTTATGAGCACCTATGCGAAATGACATGAAACACTTGCGGATGTCCACCTTATCAATAATTGATAAATACTTTTCTTTTTGAAATACTGATTTAAATATTGCATATGTTCTTAATTTGCCTTGGTTTTTCTCTCCGCATTCCGCCAATGAACTTGTCCATTTAGTTTTAAAACGATTAATAAGTTTTGTTTTAACCATAGTTGAAAAGTAATGTTCATATAATCGACTGGAAGGCACACCAACCTCCTTTAATAAGAACTCCACACAAGAAACCCAACTCATTTTTTTATCATCTGCAAGACTACAACTTTCATTAAATGTACATTTCAATAATTTTGAATCCGCTGTTGCTAATCTTTGAAAGTACTTGCATGTATTAACTAGAACTTCAATGTACATAGGATATCTGCCAAATTCTCCCAAAACTGCGTCGTTTGAAGACTTCTTGTTCATTCTTGATATATACTTCAGAAATTTAATATGTAACTTGTCGCATAGTAAATTATTTACCAAATCCTCCAAGACATAGTTTGCCTTTTTGATTTTGAATGATGAAATATTGACAGTTCCCCATATTTCACTTCCGTACAGTATGATTGGTTTTATTGTGTGATCAAAGAGATGTAATAAAGTATCTATTTTTGGTCTTAAGCCAGAAAAACACTTAGAAAGCTTAAAATGTGCCTTTAGTGCACGTTTATACAGATCAGTCTGACAATATGAAAAAGTGCCAGACGAAGAGAACACAATGCCTAAATATTTATATGAATTACAATTTTCAATTAACATGCTACCATAATAAAATTTCTCGCTGGACAGTTTACCGTTCTTACAAAATACTAAAATTTTAGTCTTTTTAAGACTTATAGATAAACAATTCTCCTCACAGTATCTTTCAAGCTTATTCAAGCAATTTTGCAAACCTATTTGAGAGCTTGATAATAAAATAAGATCATCTGCATACAGCAATGAGCTAATGGAAACATTATTTAGTTGGACTGGATCGTCATTTTCACTAAAAATATCGGGCAAGTCATTTATAAATATTTTAAAAAGATTAGGACTTAAATTATCTCCTTGTCGGACTCCAAGTTTTGCTGCCAACGGACGGGTTAATTTATCTTTCAGAGGTATTTGAAGCTCATTGTCAAGATACATACTTCGTAAAATATTATGAAAAGGTCCTTTAATGTCCAGTTTGGCTAATTTATAAAATAGGATTGAGTGTAAAGTAGAAGTAAAACAAAGATCAGGAATTGATACAATTAACTTACTCCACCCATAAAAGACACCAAAGGGAAAGAAATACAAATATTAAGCGACCAGACCATAATGGAAACCTAAACAAAGGAAGGCCATAAGGACAGTTACTTTCCCACAAAATGGCCATATGGCCATCCCAAACCAAAAGACACAAGTGATACACACAATAAGTAACAAACAACAACATAAATAAATCGCCACAGAAGAGCCGCCTTTGAACGGTCAGTGGAAGATTTCCACTGGGGGGCTTAAATCGATTTTACGTGGCCACAATCCTCGCCCATACTTCCGTCGCGATTTAGACAAATAATTTGTTCAGTCCGCATGAAGGCCTGCTAACTCATCAGTGCAACATCTCCGTGAACACAAAAATCAAAGAACCACGGAGGTGAGACAACGGTGAGGACTCGACAGCAAGAAACCACAGAAATGCTGGAGCAAAAGAAAACCAACAGTTAGACTCCGATGAGCCCAACCAGAGACAGAGCATCAGGCACCAACCAACATTATCTAAGACAGAATCAAAGGCCTTTTCAAAGTCAACAAAACACGCATATAATTTGGACTTATTGTTTGTATACTTATCTATCAATGTTCTAAGTACAAACATATGGTCTGCTGTTCTTGCCTTAGGCTGGAAACCAATTTGACTTGAATGTATGATATTATTTGAATCTAAAAACTTTTGTAACCTGTTATTTAAAACACTATTGAATAATTTTGCTAAACAGGGCATTACCGTTATACCCCTATAATTCTCAGGGTTACTTGGATCATCACCTTTATACAAAGGCTTGATGTATCCCACCTTCCAGTTTTTTGGATAGGTACCTGATGACAAAATAATATTAAATAGTTTGACAATACAAGGTAATACATGAGATTGGCTATATTTAAGCATTTCATTTTTTATTGCATCTATACTTGCAGATTTATTGTTTTTCAATTTGCTTATTGCAAATGAAACCTCTTTATCGGAAATTCGAACATCAAGTTCTGAAAAGGTGTGCAGGTCTGATAAAGCTTCTACTTTAGCACTAAAGTGCTCTTGTTTTAATATAAACTTTTGATTAATTTTGTATAAACTTGAAAAGTGTTTTAACCATTCATCAGCCGCAACATTTTGAGCTGGGTCTTTTGTATTTGACTCTTCTTTTAACTCTTTTAGAAGCTTCCAGTATGATTCTGGATCATTCTCGTACATGTTATCTAATTGATTGATTAAATTTGATTTGAATTCCTTGCATTTTTTCTTACAACACCGATTGTAAAGTTTTCGGTACTTAAAAAATGAACCCGAATGATAGGGTCATTTGGATATCTGGAATACATAGAATCCTTTCTTATCATTTCTTTACGCATTTTCACCAAGTCATAGTCAAACCATTTCTTAGTTTTACACCTGTTATCGTTACGTTTATTAGTTTTAGTACCTCTCTTTAGAGACTTAGAGCACGCGGTAAATATAATATCATTAAAATGCTCTAATGCCTTATCTACAGAAAATGATTGTATTTCAGAAATAAATGATGATTCAATAAACGTATTGATTTTTTGTTTGACCTCAGGCGAATCAAAGGCTTTCTGAAACATGAATGGAGAGTCTTTAAGCCATTTGTATGCAGGTGGCATGTCATAGAGAACATCATATAATGTAGAAGAAACGTTTGGACTAAATGATGCTGAAAGTCTAACAGAAATTTTAGCATGGTCAGACAAGTGTGGTATATGATCATGAACATGAAAATACAAGACATTTTCAATAATATTTTCTGAGACAATACAATAGTCTACAACACTGTTTTCATTATACTGAAAGGAAGTTAACTTCCCAAAGATATCACCAAAGGTTTTCCCGTTCAAAATATTCAAATTTGCCTCGATACAAATATCGAGCAAATCTTTTCCACGAGGACAACTATTGACATCTTGACGGAAGTAAGGGCGAGGATTGTGGCCACGTAAAATCGATTTAAGCCCCCCAGTGGAAATCTTCCACTGACCGTTCCAAGGCGGCTCTTCTGTGGCGATTTATTTATGTTGTTGTTTGTTACTTTCTGTGTGTATCACTTGTGTCTTTTAATTTTGGATGGCCATATGGCCATTTTGTGGGAAAGTAACTGTCCATATGGCCTTCCTTTGTTTAGGTTTCCATTATGGTCTGGTCGCTTAATGTTTGTATTTCTTTCCCTTTGGTGTCTTTTATGGATGGAGTAAGTTAATTGTATCAATTCCTGATCTTTGTTTTACTTCTACTTTGCATATCAGGGCTGTTTTGTTTGTGCCGTGTGGCGGCTGTAAAAGGTCTCCCCGTACATGCATTTAATGCTCTTATTTTTCCAATCCTCATGGATTGCTTATGCAATTGCTTTTCTCTGTTCCATCAATTGACATCCTTTAGATACCTGTTGAAGGTCATTATTAAACCGATGTTCGTTCCTCGTTGTATAACAACTGCTTGTTTGACATCCCTGTACTTTAAGTAGACTAGGATGTTTTGTGGGCTTTTGTTGTACCTTCCTTCTATTTGAAGGAATCTTCTTCAGTAATTTTATTTATTTAATAACCGGTATGAACATCGCTTTAGTTTTGACGGTATCACAATCTTATTATCCAAAATGAGTATTACAAATACATTTAAAATATCAATATCACCCCTTAGGTTACACTCTGCTTCTTCTGTACGGATTCCCCATTCTATTAAGAACTTTAATACTATGTTGCCTTCGGTATTGGTTAGACCCTTAAATTTGTCTTCTGTAACTTCAGTTAATCTCAAAGGAGCAGGCAATACCAATGTTTTTGGGAGTAGTCTTCGTATAAGACTATCTCCTCTCAAATCACCCATCCTTCGAAAATATACTAATCCGTGGAAAAGAAGTGGAATGTATCCTAGTATTTCTAAGTGCAATGCCAAGAGGTGCAGATGTTGTTCGCATTTAAGCACTGCGTCTACCGTTACTTCATCTGTAAACGGTAGACGCTTCTCTGTAGTTAACATGTCTGATTTGACATGACAGTCTACAGATTTAATTTATCTAATTACTTGACGTGCTGCAAACTGTAATATGCAGTACGTCGGTCAAACTAACCGCATGCTTAAAACTAGATTGAACGAGCATTATCGTAGAATGAGTAAGCCTAAGAAAACTGACACTTTCTTGTACCGTCACTTTCGACGTACAGGTCATTCTGTAAATAACATTATTATACAACCAGTGGAAAAACTTTATTACGATGCAAATTCTACATCTAGATTCAAAATAATCAAAAGACATGAAGCTGAACTGAAATGGATTAAATTTTTACAGACCCCTTTTCCACTGGGATTTAATGACAACATTTATCATGAGGGTAATATTTCCAGAATGCCGGACTTTGATATTTTCTCACTCCTGGAATGTCGAAAACGCAGAACTAGATCTCACGGCACCAGGAAAAATGGTAACTTTAAACGTAAATCACGTGCGTTTAAACGAAACAATACTAGACTGAAGTGACTGTCAATTATATTATTAAATCATGGACGACACTCTATGCTTTCATTTTTAAGTTCATTACCCGTTTCTGTTTTACGTCTTCTAGACACCGAGGCGAATAAATTCTACGATAGTTCTCATCAGTTATATGATGCGGCTCTCTTAACTAGAGGCTATACTCAGCATACTCTCCGTCCTTACATTGATTCTGAAATTAATCATAAACGTCATTTCTTCAAAATATCCTTCATTAATAAGGGTATGGATTTTATAGATTTGCCCAGTATCTTCCGTGAGAGATCGGTGCTTTCTTCCATTCCTGCTTATTTTCAAAATACTGAAACACCTATAATTTGCTATAAATATAACAAACCTGTTAGATCTATCATATTTAATTTCAATAAACTTGTTTCAGATCTTGATATTGATACTAATACTCCTGATTCATGTGATTGTAAAAACTCAAAGTATTGCTATCCTGCTGCTGGTCATGTAATTACTGGCAATTTGAAAATTATTCCTGATTCTAGGATAAGGAATATAATTTCTAAAGGACCGAAATATCGGTTTCCTTCTAAAATTGATTTCAGTAAATGTAGAGATGAAATCGCTGCTTCCTTGAATGAATTCGGTAATCGATGGTGTAAGCGAGAGTATGTTGAGTATAAAGCCCTAAAGGACTGGAAACTTAGCATTTTAAGACTAGTGAATAAACGCATTTCTTTCTATTCTCAAAATACTAACTTATTACCTCCTAAGCCCAAGACGTCTTTACGTCATCTTAAACTAGGTATTCAAAAATTTCATAAGAAGTTTGTTTTGGCCCCTGCAGACAAGGCCGCTAACAACGTCGTCGTTGTGTGACGGCTCCACTATGTTAACACGCTTAAGCAGGAGCTTGGTGGTACTAAGGCCTATGAACTTCAGCCTTTGGCTGAAGAGAGAGCTATAGTAGATAAACATGTTTGTCTTTCAGCCACCAAGTTTGCTGTGTGTGTTAACGAAGGCCAAGACAAGCTTCCTACGCTATACTGGTTACCAAAACTTCATAAAAAACCTTACAAAGCACGGTTTATTGCAAATTCTAGTTCTTGCACTACCACTGAACTTTCTAAATTATTAACTTCCTGTCTTACTGCTATTAAAACGCATGTAATTAAATATTGTGATAAAGTCTTTGAAAGATCAGGAAGAAATCTGTTTTGGTCTATAAAAAATTCGAATGAGGTTTTAAATAAATTGAAATCTAGACAGTTTCGTGCTTCTAGTCTGTCTACCTACGATTTTTCCACTCTTTACACTACACTTCCTCATAATCTTATAAAAGAAAAGCTTAATGATTTAATTGAATGGGCTTTTCACAGAGAAGATTCTCTCTATCTTGCATGTAATGTCAGAAATGCATTTTTCACTTCTAAAGAGCATAAGAATTATACACTTTGGTCATGTCAGAAAGTGTGTGATGCCCTCACCTTTCTACTTGACAATATTTATATTAGATTCGGTACTAAGTTATTTAGACAAATTGTGGGTATTCCGATGGGTACTAATTGCGCACCTCTTGTGGCTGATCTGTTCTTGTATTGTTATGAAAGAGACTTCATTTTGTCGCTTTCCATTGATAACCAATCTGAAATTATTGAAGCTTTTAGCTCTACTTCTAGATATTTAGATGATTTATTAAATATTGATAATACCTATTTTGATGGTTTGATCAGTCAGATTTACCCCCTAGAACTTCAGTTAAATAAAGCAAATTCTTCTGATACCGAGGCCCCGTTTTTGGATTTACATCTATCTATTGTAGATGGATTTGTTTCGTGCAAAATTTATGATAAACGCGATGACTTTGATTTTGAGATTGTAAATTTTCCTTTTTTGGATGGTGATGTTCCTCGTGCGCCATCCTATGGCGTTTATATTTCGCAATTAATTCGATTTGCTAGAGTGTGTAGTCATGTAACTGACTTCAACACTCGTAATAAATTATTAACGGCTAAACTTCTTAATCAGGGTTATCGGTACCATAAACTACGCAAAGCCTTTTCAAAATTTTATAGACGCCATTCTGATTTAATTTCAAAATTTAATATTGGACTTAAATCTCTTCTGAAACAAGGTCTATCGGAACCCGAATTTTATGGTGACTTAGTATATAAATTCAGAAAAATATATAACTGCAATGACTTCAGCACCCAATTTCGTAAAATCATTCTTCGATATAAAAAGATTGGGTACAACATGGATATTATACGACAGACTGCATGCATGGTAGTTAACCCAATCACGGTTGGCAACTTTGCTTCCCTCTTTAATTGCACGCCGGTGGGTCAGGCCTCAGATTCTATGACGGCTCCAACGTAAAGGCTTATTGAAAATTAAAGAGATAATGTTGGTTGGTGCCTGATGCTCTGTCTCTGGTCGGGCTCATCGGAGTCTAACTGTTGGTTTTCTTTTGCTCCAGCATTTCAGTGGTTTCTTGCTGTCGAGTCCTCACCGTTGTCTCACCTCTGTGGTTCTTTGATTTCTGTGTTCACGGAGATGTTGCACTGATGAGTTAGGAGGCCTTCATGCGGACTGAACAAATTATTTGTCTAAATCGCGACGGAAGTAAGGGCGAGGATTGTGGCCACGTAAAATCGATTTAAGCCCCCCAGTGGAAATCTTCCACTGACCGTTCCAAGGCGGCTCTTCTGTGGCGATTTATTTATGTTGTTGTTGTTTGTTACTTTCTGTGTGTATCACTTGTGTCTTTTAATTTTGGATGGCCATATGGCCATTTTGTGGGAAAGTAACTGTCCATATGGCCTTCCTTTGTTTAGGTTTCCATTATGGTCTGGTCGCTTAATGTTTGTATTTCTTTCCCTTTGGTGTCTTTTATGGATGGAGTAAGTTAATTGTATCAATTCCTGATCTTTGTTTTACTTCTACTTTGACTATTTCTTGCTTTAAAAAACCTACTCTTGCATGTATCATTTTGAACTGGTATGTGCTTATCATCGTTGTTAATGAAGTCATTTATGGTGCCTGTTCTAGCATTGGTGTCACCCATAATAATAATGTTACCTGATTTACTATAATTCTTAGTGTCGTTTTCCAACAATTCCATTATGTCCAAATTATTTCTTAACACATAAGATGAATTAGCTGGTGCTATATAAACGAAACATAAATAAGCATTGTCTTTAAATCCAAAGTATTGTTTTGAAAGTTTTAGCCAAATGATTTCACTTGAACTATTAGTAAGAATGGTGACTGTATTGTATTGTATTGTATTGTAAAGTTTAAGCATTTTACGTCCGCTACGGTCAGGCGCGTTAGCATTGCCCCACAACAGGACGTAAAGTTTGAGTGCTTCTGGGCTGCAAAACGCGGCAAATTCAGTGAAATGTGAGTCATGCTGAACTGCCAGTGCCTTCCCCTAAGTAAAGTAGAAGCACTGTAACTAGAATTTTGAACGCCAGATCGAAAATGGGCATAAAACTACAGAGGAATCAATGCCAATTTCGGCTGCGAATTGAGATTTCTCTGTCTCACCCGAGAGCATACTAGTTCATGTTGCTCTCTCTTAGGGCCGTGTGTAAGGCTTAGGACTGGTTAGAGATGAACAAAAACCCAAGTTATACAGGGTTATCATCGTTGTTAATGAAGTCATTTATGGTGCCTGTTCTAGCATTGGTGTCACCCATAATAATAATGTTACCTGATTTACTATAATTCTTAGTGTCGTTTTCCAACAATTCCATTATGTCCAAATTATTTCTTAACACATAAGATGAATTAGCTGGTGCTATATAAACGAAACATAAATAAGCATTTCCACTCATGTTGGAATGTGTGGCGGCGGTAAAACGTCTCCCTGCCCTACATCATAGTGTAGATTATATTTTCTTGTCCTTTGGGATCATTGATTCCATTGTGGAATTTTGAAAATATCTGAGGGTCACTGATGAGGCCTAATTGGCCGAAATTAGCTAGTCTGGCCCAGAAAACATGTACACTCCATATTTTTCAGTTCTGTGGTGTATTCTTTGCTTCCAAAGGATAACCCTTTTATAGAACATATTGACAGATGTGCGGCCCTAAGTTTGCGGTATAATATATATAAAATAGATATGTAAATAATACAGAAGTATACATAAACATATGAAATAAGTAAGAAAGGAAGAGAGAGAAAAAAGGAATATATCCAATAAAAAAAAGGAAATAAAAACATTTAGTTCTTGTCGGTTTTGTAAACAATTATAGTTTAAATGTATAAAATAACAGAACTTCAAAGGCTGTTTGCAAGTTATCATATAAAAGTGCTTAATTGTTTTTTTGATCATTAAATTGGCAAGCTCATAATTGGATAGTAGTTATGAAAAAGTAAAGTGGTATCATTTATGAACAGGTGCTTGTGCATTGAAACATGGTTTCAATTACAATGTTAATTGTTGTTGTCAAATTGCATTTTTGTAATTAAGATGCAATTAGAATTCAATTGTAAGTAAATGGTAGACTTCAAATGTTTTTGAATATTTTACAAACATATAGGTAAACAAAAGAGCTATCTAACTGTCTTTCTAAAGAAGCATTATATTGACTGACCATTGAAATATATTTGATTATAAGAATGGTGACACCTTCCTTAATGCTTTTATTTATCATCAGCATCATTCCCCCAGAAGTGGGGTATTTGTTTTCTTTTGGACGGCTGAAAACGTGAGTAACATATGACTTATCTATGCTGACATTTTCATTACAATTTAATCTCTTGTAGACAAAAGATGTCATGTGACAGTATTTCATTGATAAATAGTTTGTCCTGTGTTTTATCAAGAACATTTGATTTTAAGTTATGTATGTTTCAGCAACCAACTTTCAGAAATTTCCCCATGAATACGCATAAACATCTAGACAAGTAATCAAAAGAACATGAAAAAACTAACGGCATTTATATATTTTGAACACCCAGCATGTTCCGTTTGAAGAAAATACGAAGAGACCAGTGAATATTATCATAACTAGACATCAGGAAAGCATGCCTACACGATTTTTTCTCCCTGAAACCCCATTCTCACTTAGCAAAACTCGGGTTTGCAGTGGTATATATCCCTCCTGTCTCCACCCGAAAACACCGACCAGTGATACCCATGAGAACAGCCTCGTCGAGGCGGCTCAAACAAGCTACCACAATCAATGTCCCACCACGAAAACAGGCCCACACAAATACATAGCAAACCCCGCCGCGAAAATAACGGAAACTCCACGATGATAAATTGTGATTTTCACTCCATTTCCGCCCAAAATACAGACCGCGGGTATCTGGAAGAACCGCCTCATCGAGGCGGCTTCAACGTGCACTCGCAATCCACAGCCCCAGAGCAGAAGCAAGAAAAGGAAGGCCAACCCCTGAAAACCCCAGTCTCATCACACAAAAATGTGATTCAAGGGGGTGGGGGTGGGGTCTGGGGGGTCAATAATACACAGGCGCGTCACCGCGGATCCAAGCAGAAACATAAATAGTATGAGAATCCATCATCCTGAAATCCCCAATTCTCGGCGGCCAAGTTCTCCACCCAACCGTATAGGCATGTTTCTGCAATGAAATGCTTAAATACTCAGTATAATGTTAATAATAAGTACATTATTCTTCCCATTTCCGGACCAAGACACAGACCCTGGTACCCGTTAGAACCGCCTCAGTGAGGCTGTTCCAACGAGCACCCACAGCTCATGTTTGTTGCAGAAAAAAACTATATATATATATATATATATCATGGCTTTTCATCAGAAATGGAGACGTGAAGAAAAAAAAATGCACTGTAGCACGAGTATGTAATCTTAATGCTACAGTGCACCCCCTTCCCTTTCTTTTTTTTTTAAATTTGTTTTAATAATGGCACATGCACATTAAATATCTTGCCTTGATAGCTTAGTCAGGTGTGCGTCTGACTGGTGATCAGGAGGACGCGGGTTCGATATGTACCCTGGTCGGCAACATTCCCTCGTGGAAATTGACTAGGAAATCTTTTCGGTGGCCACTGCCCATCCCCCCAACCCCCTCTCCGCCGACCCAAGAAGGGCAGTCGCCAGCCTCTGTCGAAATAATTACCCCGATAGCTCAGTTGGTAGAGTGTCCGCTCCGGGGAACGGGAGGTCTCGGGTTCGATCCCGGGCCGCGACATACCAAAGTCGTTAAAAATGGTACTAGCTGCTCCTCGTTTGGCACTCAGATTTACGGGGTAGAGCTAGGACTGGTCGATCCAGTGTCAGGATAATGTGACTGGGTGTGGTATCATGTAATGTGTCTGGGACATGATACTTCAGTGAGGCAGCACTATAAACGTGAGCATTGAGCTCCCTGTCGCAACCAGACACCGTCGTGATATGACTGAAAAATTGTTGAAAGCGACGTTAAACCCGAATTCACACACACACACTGTCGAAATAACTGTGCACTGTACTTGTTCCTCCCCCCCCCCCCAGGAAAAGTGCGGGCAGGCAAACCGACCGGCTCAAAAAATGACCTAAAACAGTGTTGACTGGGCCGTTAAACTCCATTACAAACTAACTCCCATAAAATAGTGCGCAATAGACTGGCCTTTATAGCAAACGTCCCTTCAGCATCACAAAAATCTATTACATATATATATTACGATTCGAAAATGACACGTGAATTACACAATGGCAAAGCGAAGCAAAGCAAACCCCACAATTAGTCTAAAAATAGATAAATAAAATAAAATCCCAGCCAGTAAAGAACGACGGACCAACGGCGGGCCGACCGCGACACGACGCTGCACACTCGTATCGCTGTCGGCCCGACGTCGGGCCTCCGCTGGGTACGAATGTCATGCCGTTACTCTAAAGAGCGCAACGGGGTCCCATACCTACGAGTTCCCGCAATGCACAACTTATGAAATTTGTTCTTGAGTGGGGGCCGCTTTACTCCATATTCGCCAATGCCATCACGAAAACACGCCTATATAATCTTGAACCTCACATGGGCATACATGTACATTATTTCTCTCATTTCCGCCCAGAACACAGACCGCGTTACCCGTTAGAGCTGTCTCGCCAAGGCGGCTCACAACAGGCTCCACAATCCATGCCGCCAGCACAAACAAGAAAAATATCAGAATTTCTGATTTTTTTTTTTTTTTTTTGGAAAACGTTCAATATATTTGAATAGGCGTGCTTTCGCAATGCAACACGTATCACGCATTTGTTAAGCGATCACTCCCTATCAAAAAGGTCTTGCAATGCGCGTTTAAAGTTTTTGGCCAGCATTGTATTACCCTTTCTAGATAAGTGTTTCTCGTCTCTTAATACACCTCTCAATGGGTTTCCTTTAAAAAAGAGATTGCTGTTATTGCACAACATCACATACTTGTCTTTCTCATATTTCTGGCACATTTTATTGCTTTGCTCAATTACACGCGAATTAACAGACTTATCTCTTCGTGGTAAACCTAGAGATACCATTACGTTCACCGCAGGAAACTTGAGATTGGTAGTAGACACTAAGTCTTCCATTTCCCGCACAAATTCAGAGTTCTCATTGCTGTTTTGTTCAGTTATATCGTTACAGCCTAACTGATATATAATTAGGTCAGGGGACATATTCAGGTCATAGTTTTGGATGAAGCTTTTTTATTCCCTAACAGTGTATTTAGTAACTTTCCGCACGTAGGCATTCTTACCCGCAATATACCTTGCACTTAGATACTTCGTATTTGATGTACCAATAAGCAACACCTGTTTCCTTTTCTTTTGACCAGGTCTACTACCAGTCTCAAACATCTTATGATTCTCTATCCTATGCGGCGTATCATACCCATCAATTACTATACTACTAGTATTAGGGGTATCGAATTTCGCAGGTGGGGTTGAATGTCTATTTAGGACTGTGGACTGGGGTAGCTTTTCAGTGCTACTTTTTATTAATGGGGTAGTGCATTCATTAGGGACCTGGGATTGCGGTGTTGACTTGACAACAAGCGTGCAGTTTGCTTTTTCTTTGTGTGAAGCTTCTTTCAATAGCGAATCATTCTCCCTACAGGCATGAAGTTTCATAGAGAGTAATTCATCATTTAATTCATTTATTTGACTGACATGTGCCTTTATTTTATTATCATAGTCTAAAATTATGTCGTTTCTGTTTCTGTATCTACTCTCTATGTTATCAATGTCATTCTGCAGTACTGTAGAAACGTGCTGTGCTGTTTTTAGTCTGGTCTTTAACACCTCTATCTCTCCTTTTAATCTACATTGTTCAACTTCTTTCTCAACAAGATCAGAATTAATCTTCAATTGTAATTCCCTGTTAGTTTTCTCTGACTTTTCATTCTTAGTGCCAAGCTCTTTGACTGTCTTCTCCGCAGTTTCTAACCTGAGTTTTAATTCCCTGCTGTTAAGATCTTGTTCTCGCCTCTGTTTTACAACTAAACTAGAATCAGTTGATGAATGAATAATTTGGTCATTCCCTGAAGTTGAAATTTTATCAACAATTTTGACCATCTCACTCTCTAGTTTCCAACAATCACAAGTGCCGCCATGAAGTGCTTTGTCTATTCTCTCTGTTATTACAGCAGCCTCTTTTGTTACCGGCTTATCTGTATTAGTGCCTTGATCGTGTAATGATAATTCTGTGTTGACACCAGTAGAAACAACGTCAATACTTTTGTTTTCAACATGTCTGATTTTTTGTTCATTTTCTAACATTTCTTGGTATTCTCTCTTTATATGACCTGGGACCTCTACACAGCTTTCACATGAGTACTTTCTGTTTGTTAAATCGTACATGTATAATTGATAGAGTGGTAGCCTAGTACAACAGTAATGGCACCATGATCTGCAGTCACTACATTGAATAACGTTAACATTCTCAGAAGAATGTTCTCCACAATAACTACAGTGACTTTCAGACAGAATAACTTCCTTAACAGCTGTGTTTTCATCCGGATTATTTACCTGATTATTTGAGTCATGCTCATGTTTCAGATTTATTTCAATTTCTTCTACCTCATCGTCTGAGTCTATTTCTTGTGCTACTGAATTACAACTACCATCACAATTGTGACCGAAGTCTGATAATGATTTAACTGTGTCTAGCTCATACACGGGTATATCCTGACAAGTACTGTATTCCTCCCCAGCTAACATGAATGTGACCGCCTCTTGTAAAGTCTTGAAACCTTTATACACCGCATTACGGAACTTGTGGACGCTGAGCTCACAGCGACTCCAGTCCAGAAATATGCCTGTTTGTCTTCCCCTTGCTACACAATAGAAACTCTTTTTGATTTTTTGTGCCATTGTCAGTCAATAAGTATCAGGGATAATGTTAATGTTCTCATATCCACGGCAATACCAATGTCCCAATAAATAATTATACTTAAGTTTCTTCTTAAGCTGGGCAGGGAGCCGGTATTATTTCCTCTTCATTTGCTGCTATAAACATCAAATTCTCCAAAATGATCACTGGTCGCTCGGGTCCATAAAATCTAAGCGCACATCATTTGTAACATTTTCCAACTTAATCACGTCTTTTGATTACTTATTTCAATTTTTAATGTATTTTTATAGAGCGCATCTCGAAAAGTTGTTTATCTTCCGGTCGTGACGTCATCCGCACTTATCTACATATGTTCTATTGGTATGATAGAATAATATAGATAAATAACAGATAAAAACAACTTTTACTTAAACTTGTATTGTTTTGCTTTTCTTTATAAATTGTATTGATTCTCTGGATACAACCGTACTAGATCCAATCGGTTAATAAATCCGTGTACTGCATACCCACTTTAACTCACGTTAGATTATTTCTCTTAGTTGTGCGCAAAGGACAGATACGCGTAAGAACTGCCTCGATGAGGCGACTATAACCCTTCTACCATGTACGTTTGCAGCAGCAATGAGAAAAATAACAAACATTTTCAACAGAAAAATGCTAGCTTTAAGATATGAAAGACGCCATGTTTACGTTAACTTAATGGAAAGGGACATAAAAAGCTGTTATTAAGAAGAATGTAAACAACTCCAGGGAATGCAACTCCTGCAAAAGTATTTGGTCTCCCATGTCGATAGGGTTCAACTCTTAAAGAAAAGTATTTGCTTCATAGGGGCAAATTCTTTCCTTTTAGAGTAGACTCCATTTTTCTGTGGGACTGAGTTTATAGAAAAGCTAACAGGAAGTCCCCAAAAATTGTCTCATTTTGAAAAGTGGCAGAAAAAAGTATTTTTGTCTCCCATGTCAATAGGGGTCAACTCTTAAAGAAAAAAAAAAATGCTCCTAAGGAGCAAATTCTTTCCTTTTTGAGTAGACTTCTTTTTCCATGAGTTTATAGAAAAGCTAACCGAAAGTTCCAAAAAATTATCTTCTTTTGAAAAGTGGCAGAAAATGAATTTTTGTCCCCCATGTCAGTAGGGGGTCAACTCTTAAATGGCAGACCCCTTTAAGAGAAGACCCCTTTTTCCATGGGACAGGGTTTATAGAAAACCTAACAGGAAGTCCCGAACGTTGTCTCCTTTTGAAAATAGCGGAAAATCAGCCAGGTGTTCCCTTTCCCCTTAAACCCACTGCTTTGAACGAGAACATTAAAACGTTTCAAAAACTGCGTTTTCACTGAACGCTAGAAGCCTCCGTTGTGTAGTGGTTAAGCTTCATGCCTCATACTTCAGGCTAAGGGTCATAAGTTCCATTCTCCAGACATTCGCATGAGTTACTTTCTTGTTGGTGAGAGGTACACCTCAAACAAACAAACATTTCACAAAGTACGCATGCTCTTTCAACATAATAAAATTTGAAATTACTTTTTATTTGGCATACTTTATTCAATTGAATCAGATATTGTTACAAAAAAATACCCCCAATGGGGACCACAAAACCGTTCTAATTAGACAAACGAATACCTATGAAACGCAAGAACTTTCTGATAGGTTTTTTTTGAGGATCTTATATGAGTGTTCATGTATTATTGAATCAATTAAAAGGATTAAGGAAAAGTAATAAAATGCGACGCTTTGCCTAGCATTTCATTCCTTTTCCTCAATGAGTTTAATAAATTCAATAATATATGAGCACGGATGCAAGATTCTATTCATCATATGATATTTACAATGCATTTTATTCACGACCACAATGTCAAATTTTCGCCATTAGTCATCGCGACGTCGTTAAGGACGTCGTACGTGTAACGTTACGGGGCGTAACTAACTAATTTGCATATTTAATCCACCAGTGGATAAAGGCTAGTGGATTAAGGGATTTGTTTCATGACATTATAACATTCTCAGACGCGACATCATATGATAATTAGATAGATAATGCAAGTTAGTTAGATATGCCCCGTAACGTTACACGTACGACGTCCTTAACGACGCCGCGTTTACTAATGGCGGAATATTGACATTTTTGTTACAAAATCGTGAATGAAATGCGTTTTAAATGCCATATGACAAATAGAATCTTGCATTCGTGTTCATGTGTTAGAAATACAGTAAAATTCCTATGTTAAGACCACCTTTGGGATTGTTCAAAAGTGGTCTTTTGAACAGTCCCAATGGTGGACTCTGACGAGAGGACACTACTTGCACATAACATAAAGAAAGAACAACTGTAGCCTACTAAATAGGCTTTGTAAAGCAGAATTAGTCTTTATTTTAGGTGGTCATAATAGCGGAATTTCACTGCATATTAAACTCGTTGATGAAAATGGATAAAATGCCCGTTTGACCCTTTTCCTGAACTCGTTTAATAAATTTCATAATACTACTCAAGTAATATCCTCTACATGTATATAAAATAAGTTTTTTTTTTATTTTGATATTTTGAAAGAGTCCAATTTCAGTTTTATGGTATGCCAGATGGATTTTTTCCATCTAAAATTTTATGTTGAAAATGGCTTTTTGAAAACTTTGAAGACTCTGGTCAGGAGCCAAAGAACTCTATAGTACTTTTGTTAATCGTTAGAATTGTTGTGAATAGCTGTACATAGACGTTGTTAATAATACATGTGCTACTAATGACATCTTCCTTGTGACTTGTCCTACACTTGGCCGTCACCTGTCGGAGATCGCTTTCTGTCGTGCTGTTAGCATGTGGGTTTACGGGGCGCCGCAGACCTACAGGTAACAGTGCAGGATCTGACGGTAAGCCAAACCTTGAAAAAAGCATAATAGAAGTAAAGGCAATGATCAGGAATCGATACAATTAACCCACATCTCCCAGCAGTGACACAGAAGGCAAAGAAACAAAAAACATGAAATAACTAGACCCTATTGGAAACATCAATAGCCAAAAGCCAAAATGACAGTTAATTTCCCACAAAATGGCCAACTGGCTATCCAAAACAAAATAATATAAGCGAAACACACATTCAAAGACAATCCATATCAAAAATAAACCGCGAGAGAAGAACCGCCCTGGAACGGTCAGTGAAACGAATTCCACTGGAGTGGGGTTAGCGGGGTGGGGGCTTAAACTATGCAGCTGCAATCTTCGCCCACCCGTCTCGATTTAGACAAATAATTTGTTCAGTCCAAACTAATCAGTGCAAAAGCTCCGAGAACACAAAAATCAAACAACAACAGAGCTGAAACAATGGAGTGGACTCGACAACAAGAAACCACTGAAATGCTGGAGCAAAAGAAAAACATCAGTTAGACTACTTTTGGCCCGACCAGAGACAGAGTATCAGGCACGATCCAACATTACAAAAAATTAAATTCTCTCTAATTCTCAGTAAGCCTTTACGCTAGAACCGCATAGAATCTGAGGCCTGACCCACCGGCGTGCAATTAATGAGGGAAGCAAAGTTGTCAACCGTGATTGGGTTAGTTACCATGCATGTAGTCTGTTGTATAGCATTTATGTTTTACGTAATCTTTTTATATCGAAGAATGATTTTATGAAATTGGGTGCTGAAGTCATTATATTTATATTGTTTTCTGAATTTATATACTGAGTCACCATAAAGTTCGGCTTCCGATAGATCTTATTTTGAAATTAAATCGGAATGGCGTTTATAAACTTTTGAAAAGGCTTTGCGTAGTTTATGATAGAAGTTAAGAAGTTTAGCAGTTAACAATTTATTGACTAGACACTCTGGCAAATCGAATTCTGAGAATGGAAAATTTACAATCTCAAAATCAAAATCATCGCGTTTATCATAAATTTTAATTAATATAATTTGTATGCTCTTCATAAGTGAAAAAAACAACAACAACATTTCTTACATTACAAGCAGGATAGAGGGAGCCTTCTCTATGAAATGTTCATTCAATTAAATCATTAAGTTTTTCTTAATTTTGCGCGCTAGATGTCTGGATTTCAATTTATTTAAAACTTTCTTCTTCTGTGGCGGATTATTTATGCTGTTGTTTGTTTCTTACTGTGTGTATCACTTGTGTCTTTTTATTTTGGATGTCCATTTGGCCACTTTGTGGGAAAGTAACTGTCCGTTTTGCCTTTGTTTAGGTTTCCATTAAGGACTGGTCGCTTCATGTTTGTGTTTCTTTCCCTTTGGTGTCTTTGATGGGTGGAGTAAGTTAATTGTATCGATTCCTGATATTTGTTTTACTTCTACTTTTCATTAGAATTTCTATAGACCAAAAAAGATGCCTCCCTGATTTTTCAAAGACTTTGTCGCAATATTTAATCACATGTTTTTGGATGGCAGTAAAACATCAAATTAATAATTTGCAGAGTTCAGTGTTGGTCTAAAACGATAAAGAACTGGCATATCTATTTATTGGCGTATTTTTATGAGAAGAACAAAACGTTACACATCAAGTTCAATGATGTTCAGGGACGAAGCCCACTATAAAAAGGTCCCGAATATCAAAGGTTGCTTCCGCGATAAAGTCAACCCGAACATACATTTCCTGCAGGTTCCAAGAGCACGGGATCTGCAGCCCGATCAGGTGCCCCTAAAATACTTCTGAAAGATATACAAGAAATGACATACTTACAGTCTGATGAAAAATCCCTTTGGTACCGTGATGGTGATGTTTACAAACAGATCAAAAACTGTACAGTTAAATTACGTGATATTTTGAAATTTGATGACAGTGAGCTACATTGCAATATAACATCATGCAATTCAAAAAATTGTAAAACTTGTAAAATTGTGATCGTGGATACAAAGTTTACTAGTGGTGTCACTAATAAAACATACCACACACGGAGCTGGGACGATCTCAGCTGTAAGTCCTCAAATGTTGTCTATGGTGTGGAATGTTCACTTTGCAGACTGATATACGTAGGTGAGACAAAAGGACAACTGCGTACTAGAATGTCTGGTCACAGATATGCAGTGAATAATGGAGGCAATTAGTAGTTATACCAACATTTCAATCTAGCAGATCATTCTAGTTTGTCCTTCAGGTTAAGAATATTGGAATAAATATACCACCCTACTAATAATCCCAGCTTGAGCACACCACTTTGTAGAAAATGTGAGGAGTTCTGGATTAGAGAATTAGGTACTGCAGCACCCTACGGTTGCAATGACAAGGTAGACTCTGTAGGAAATCTTACCGGCCCTGGATGCAACTCGGTCAATGTGATGCGGCTCTTTGGTAGCTCTCAACGACGTAGGAGAAGTCATGGACATCGGCACTCTAACCGTCCGAATTTTCATGCTAACGTGACATTCCACAATCTCCTTCCACACGTCCAGCAACCTTTAGGACTTCATCATATTCGTACCAAACTGTATCAGCTGCCAGTTACTAAACTTCGCTCTTTACAGAAAGAAGCTTTGGATGTGAACACGTTCGATTCAAACTCTCCTGAATACGAGGCTGGTTGCTATTATTGCGGATGTTGCTATGTTTCGGTTGTAGAAGCCGGTACAAACAGTTTCTCCAGAAGAGACTCCAACTCCTGACTTTCTGAAGCTTGAATTCAGAAATAAAGGTCTTGCCGCTGTTAACATTGGCAATATTCTAAACAATAAAACAGTGATTTCAAACGTACCAGCTTATTTAAAAAACAAGAGCCCACTAGTTATTTCCTACAGTTATTCTAATCCGATTGCACCCAAAATATTCAATTATAAAACCGTGCTGCAAGGTCTAGATGCCGAGACCATTGCCCAAAACCCCTCCGAATGTTCATGTAATGTCTCAATTTTTTGTTACAATCCAGCAAGTCACATTATTACAGCAGACCTCAATATTGTTAGAAATGACAAACTTCGAGACATTCTTTCATAAGGCCCCAAATACAGGGAACCAAAGTCGTTTACTTGGAAACAGAATTCCAAATTAATTTTGGATTCTGTTAAAGAGTATGCCCGGCGCTGGGCTAGGAAAGAGGATGCGGAGGTTAACACCCTCTCCGAATGGGTAAAATCAGCAATGGCCTTGGTAAACAGACGTATAACAGTACTCAGCAGAACCATGTCTCGCCGACATTATTCGGTGTTTGATAATCTAGATGTTGCTGCTGAGTTAGCTGAAATTCATCAAAGTTTGCCGTTGTTCCAGCTGACAAGGCATCTAACAATATTGTGTTTGTTTGCAAAACACACTATATGAACTGCTTAAAAGAAGAGCTTGGTTTGAGCGCTATGACAGGCAACCCAACATATAATCTTTCTTCTTTGTCAAAAGATGAAATTCTGCAAAACCACCAATCGGTGATGCTTTCGTTTGGAATTTCCCTCCCAGAGAAAGATATGGAACTTCCAAAGTTGTATTGGATTCCTAAGCTTCACAAGAATCCGTACAAACAGAGATATATCGCGGGTTCAGCTAAGCCTCTTTCACAGATCCTAACACGAATCCTTACTGCAGTTAAAGATGGCCTATAGAAATTTTGTGACACTGCATATGCCAGGAGTGGTGTGAATCAGATGTGGATCTTGAAAAACTCCAAAGAGCTTCTAGATCATCTTCAGTCACAGTCTTTTCTCTCAGTAAACAGCATAAAATCTTTCGATTTCTTAACACTATATTCAACTATTCCTCATGATAATTGAAATCTACTCAAGGAAATCATAAATCAATATTTTTCAACAAGAATGGTAACCGTCGCTACCAGTATGTAGTCCTTGGCTACAAAGACACATACTTCGTTCGAGATCACCCTGATGCACCACAAAAGTACACTGATGCAGATGTCATAAGGATGCTGGAATATCTACCTGACACTATTTTCGTGGAGTTCAGTGGCCTATTATTTCAGCAAACAATTGAAATACCGATGGGTACTAATTGTGCACCGTTGCTTGCCGACTTGTTCTTGTACTCGTATGGGGCGGAGTTTGTACAAGTTTTCCTCAAAGCAGGCAAGAAACGCCTTGCACAACAATTCAATTTCACCTACAGATATATAAAGATGATTTATTGTCTCTTAAAAATGCTAAATTCGCAGAGTACTTGGAATTCATCTATCCACGTGAACTTGAAATTAAGGAAACAACAGAGACTGCAACCTCCTCCTCATACTTAGATTGATATCTCGTATATTGACAACGGGAAGCTTACTACTAGGTTGTACGATAAACGAGTTGACTTCAATTTTCCAATTGTTAACTTTCCCTTCCTGAGCAGTAATATCCCGTCTGCACCAGCATATGGAGTTTACGTTTCACAGTTAATCCGTTATGCTAGAGCCTGTTCCAAGTATCAGGACTTTATGGAATGTGGGAAGGTGCTCACTACCAGGTTGTTATGCCAGGGGTATCAAAAAACCAAACTGGTATCAACACTAAAGAAGTTCTACGGGAGGCACCATGTTCTTGTTGATCCGTACAATGTGGCCATTTCCAGAATTATTTCTGATATGTTTGCCAATGGAAAGCCATAGGAAGACTTCCAAAATTTCGGACATACCTTTCTCGGCATTTACACATTTTCTTCGTTCGGGTCGATGGGCATGGTGGGCGAAGCTTGCTTACCAAGTAATGCTTACTATCCGCGAACGCCTGATTACACTCTTCTGGAGTCCATGTCTGTTGATCTGAACATTGATATTTGCCATTTTGTCTATGGACTAATGATTTTGGAATAACGCTTTGGTACTACGACCTAAACTACTTATGACTGTTTGTTTATTTGGAGTTCAACACCTCAGTCAGCACTATTTGGGTCTCCACAAAATAACATTTACGACCGGCTGGTATCGTACTCAATACCTCCTGTTCACAGATCAGAATCGCATCTGACTGAGCAAGTCTTAAAAGGAGTCTAGTCACCGTTTGGTCTTGTTTGATGTTAACACTTTTTCATTGACAAAAGACGAAAAAACAAACAGATGGTGCAGGACCTGACAGTAAGCCAAGGCTGGACAAAAGCATTCCTTGCGTTTATTGTGGAGAATCCAGCATAAGTATTGAATGACGGTGTCAGCGAGACAGAGAGAGAGAGAGAGAGACAGACAGAGAGACAGACAGACAGACATCATGTGATGCGTTAAGTGTGTTTCTAAATGAGTGTCTTCGTAGATTTATTTCAATACATTTTGAAGAGATGTACGTATTATTTTTTTTTCTTTAGTCTCGACTGTCCGGATTTAAGAATGAACTCTTTGCACTTGACTGAAGAGGTCATGTGTTTTATTGCCAATCCCGAACAGAAGATCATATGGTTTTTCTACGTTTAAGTTGTTGGGCGAGTAACGCATACCTGAGGCAGTTAAGATAGAAATGCTATGGGCTTTCAAAGCTGTGCAAGGATCCCCGTCTTACGAGAACCCTCTACTTGCATCAGCCTATGATAAAAATAGCAATCAGAACAGGTGGCAAATCCCCAGACCAAAACCCAATATGGCCTCAGAAGATTGTTCACAGTTGTAACACAGTACGCCTATATGGGCCATGGAAATAACTGTGTTTTATTCTGGTGGGATGAGTGACGTCATTAAAAACTGCCAATTTATGACGTCACTAGTCGATTTCCTTGACGAGAGACGGTGTAACGTCATTTTCTCGCATCGAAAACGTTAGAATAGGATATAAATGCATGTGTTTCAGTCGATAATTTTAGCGGGATTTCTTGTAATAATGGCGAAAAGTCTTGAGATTTTGAAGGAAACAACAGCACTATTGCTACGCGCTCGCGATTTGTCTACTTTACAACTGACCTCCAAACTGTGATTTATTACTCAACAAATCACAGTTAGAGCTGATCTATTTCATAAATAAAAAGTGCATCGGAATAAAAATGCACTAGTAAGCCCGCAGTATATTTTGTATGTGTAATGTTTATTGAGACTATATTGACCTATTGATACTAAGGATCGCTTCTCAACATCACGAAGATCTAAGATTTCCAATGCAAAATGTACGGGTATACCGAGTTGTGGTTCTTGCACATGAAATTATTCTTTAACCTTGTATATACAATTGTGGCAAGTATCAGCAATATAACCCAAAGGTATAGGAGTTATGGCCATCACATGATTATACTGTCAAGGGAGATAACTAAGAAATCAGGACACTCAGAAGTGTAATTCCTGCGCACAACACGCCTGCTTAACCTTGTTTACATATGTACTAAGTACCATCAATATGTCTCAAAGGGTATTGGAGATATGGAGATTACAAGCTGGTCATACTGTTATATTGGAAGGGGAGATTAGAGTACTACAGCACCAAGAGTTGTGGTTCTTGCGCATGACATGCTTTCTATACCTTGTATACAGTTGTGCCGAGTTCTTTCAATATATCTCAAAGGGTATTGGCTTTATGGTCATCACAAGGTTATATTATCAGGGGGAATAACTAAAATACATGGCACCCAGAGTTGTAACTCTTGCGCATGACACAGCTTCTTTAAATCATGTACATCAGTACCAAGTGCCAGCAATATATCTCAAAGGGAAATGGAGATACGGTGATCACACGGTGGTTATACTGTTATATTGGAAGGTTCGATAACTCAAATACCATAGTACCCAGAGTTGTTCTTCTTTGGCAAGATACAATGTCGCAACCTAGTATACAATTGTGCCAAGTATCATCAAGATGTCTCAAAGGGTATTGGAGTTATGGCCATCACAAGGATATATATATTGTGAACGGAAGATAATTAAAAACAATACCAGGGCACCCAGAGTCGTGGCTAGCGTCTCATTTCCTGGGCATACCTTTCCTTACAGTGTAGACCTATCCGGAATCGCAGCATCTGATCTGAGTCTACATTTTTGCTTAAAGCATATGCACGTTTTTGGTAAAATTTA
The DNA here is from genome assembly GCA_963580285.1 of Lucinisca nassula. Classification (NCBI taxonomy): domain Eukaryota; kingdom Metazoa; phylum Mollusca; class Bivalvia; order Lucinida; family Lucinidae; genus Lucinisca; species Lucinisca nassula. Next base: position 156,699,107 of record OY757018.1, read on the forward strand.
CCACTAACAAAACAAGCCAGAAACCGTTATTATTAGAAATGGACCACTCCAAACTTATTAAATCATTCATATGAAAGTTAAGTTTGGCAAATAATTGTTTGACTTACTACTGATTTAATATTTATTTATTTATTTGTTTACTTTCGAGGCTTTTTTGGATTCAAATACGTTCTATACGTTCTTTATGACAATAGCTGGCCAAGATAAATGCTAGATACTGCTAGTAATACGATTTATGATTACATGTACCTAGTAAAAATTCGGTATAGGTTTGAAAGTTATACGTTCATTAACAAGTGTTGAAAATTTTGCCTTGGCGAGGCTATTTATATAAAGGAAACAGGCATTAGACAAATTGGTATGCAATCCAAAAGTAATTGTTACTGAAATATACTTTGCGGTTTAATATATCTGCAATCATAGTGTTGACTGGGCCGTTAAACTCAAATGCAACAAACAAACAAGCAATCAGTTCGAGAATATTTTGCCTCGGAGAGGCTATTTATATGATATAATCTCATATAAATCAATATCATTGATTACATAGGGATTTTTTTTTATTTTATCGATTACGGTGGAACAAATCAAGTGTGTTCTAAGCAACGTGCCTAGCACGAGTCAGTGATTGCGAACGAGTGATTTTTACATGAAAGCCTTAAACAACGAGTGAAATATTTCTCTGTAATCAATCAAAACTACAAAATAATAGGTATATTACATTTCCATTCATGTTTTGCCTTTGAATTTTTAAATCCAACCATTCTGATTTCCAACCAAAATAATTCTAGTCAGGGCATGGATTTCTGGAGGCATGGTTTAGTTTTAAAATCTGTCGCCATCTTGTTTTCATTTTAATGTAAAAATCAGCATGTGCTTGAAATACAGATCCAACGATGTCATGAAAGTAAAACTGTGTTTTCAAGAAAATCATACTTTATCTTCGTGTTGCAGGTCCTTCCTCAAAAACGCCAAATGGATGCGAAAATTGAAGTCTGATTTTTATGATTTTATCAGATTTCCCACCAAACATCTACTATTGTTATTGTTGTTACCAACGACGTCAGCATCGTCGCCTAGCAATTATGACGTCAAAACGTTCGAAATGAAATCTCAGTAAATCACTACTGAAAACGTAATAAAAGTTTTTATCATATGGCGTCGTTGATAAGCAGTGGATAACGACGTGTAATAAAAATCGTATGACCACACGTGTAATAACACTTTGGCGGGATTAAGTAACGTCATGACGACGTCCATGTCAACAATGCATTTTTCTCAGAAAATTGTCAAATTAAAAGGCGATAAAATCCAATTTAAAGTAGTCATATGATAAAGAGAATCTTACACTCGTGGTCATTTCATACGATATTTGCGAAACTCGCCGAAGGCTCGTTTCATAAATATCATATGAAATGACCACTCGTGTAAGATCCTCTATTTGTCATATGACGTCGCGTCAGGGAATGTAATAACGTCTTGTAATAAATTCGATAATCCACTAGTGGATTAAATATGCAAGTTAGCTAGATACGCCACGTAACGTTACGTGCACGACGTCCTTAACGACGTCGCGTTTTTAACGGCAGAATTTCGACATTTTTGTTAAACAATCGTGAATAAAATACGTTTTAAATGCCACGTGATAAATAGAATCTTGCATTCGTGCTCATGTATTATTGAATTTATTAAACTCGTTGAAGAAAAGGGATAAAATGCTCGGCACAGCCTCGCATTTTATCCCCTTTTCCTCAGTTCGATTAATAAATTCAATTAAGAAATGAAATTTATTTTTCTGCAGTTCATTGAAGTATGAACGCAGTGGGTCGCGTGCAAAGTAATTGAACCCCGAAGTGGTTCATGTAAACTTTGCTAGCGACCCACTGTCGTTCATACTTTCATGAAAAGCAGAAAAATTAAGTTTATTTTTTATATTTACATTATTTGCCCCTCATCACTGGGCGAAAAAAATGCTTGTAGGGCAAACTTTTAAAGCTGAAAAACATTTACACGCTGTTTTTCTACAAAGAGCGGAGCAGCGTTGACGTCATCAACGCCCGTAGAGAACAATGGTTTAGAATGACGTCACTTAACGTCACTGAAAATCATGTGATTCGATGCGTTCATGGAAGTATGAACGAAATTGTTTTCTATAGGTTTACATTAGACTTTACACTGGAAATGTAAATATTAATACATGAACACTCATGGAAGATCCTCTATATAATATGCCTTGTTGTTTGAAAGTTATTCGTCCATAACCAGTTATTGAAAATGTTGCCTCGACGCGTCTGTTAATACGAAGAACTCAGGATTTTGACAATCTCATTGGTTAGGTATTGTCAATATAAACCAGCATGCCTAATACAATCAAAATATTCCTTCCAGTTTAAAAGGTATGTTTTTATAATCAGTTTGTGATTATTTTGTTTGTTTGTTTGTTTGATTTGGGGTTTAACGTTTGTCTTGGCGAGGCTTTACATAAAACTAAATTTGGCATTAAACGATATAATTGGTAAGATCCTGACAATATACATCAGCTTTCCAAGAATTATAAAACTATTGCTAGCGGATTGAAAGTTATATATCATTGTCAGTTAGAGTTAGCGAAAACTTTGCCTCGGCTTGGCTATTGTTTATTTTTTTTTTAAATAAGGCATTAGACAACATCACGAAAACAAGCCTATATAATATTGACCCCTTTGCACCGCATTTTATATAGTTAAACTTGAGTTTACAGGGAAAAACATTATATTTCTTATTTCTGCTCTAAAATAAGTGACTGTGGGTACTCGATGAGGCGGTTCTAACGTGTACCCACAATCTATATTTTGAGCAGAAATAAGTAAAAATATCACACTTTTTCATCTTAAAATGTTCCTTCTTCTTGCGATAAAATTTACAATGTATTTGTATAGGCGTGTTTTCGTAATGCAGTTTCTGAAAATTATGGCATAAGCGAATCTCACCACTCGGGTCCTGTCAATATCTAGCCGAAAGTCAAAATGTTTCAAAATAAAAGGAAGCGATTTTTACAAACTGGCAATGGACGGACAAACGGACGGACTCAGAGGGTGAATATATTGCACACTTGTGACTGTTCAAAAGTGGTCTTAAAGACCACTTTTGAACAGTCCCAAAGGTGGTTTTTGACCAGAGGACGCTGTGGACAGAAAACACAAAGAAACTTTATGTGCACCCTTCAAAATAAGCTTTTAAAGCAGAATTAGTCTTTATTTTAGGTGGTTTTAATAGAGAAATTTTACTGTAGATGCGAAATCGCCATGGGACAAGTCTGGTCTCTGTGGTGAGGGCTCACGCTTTACAGTTAAAATATAAAAGAAACAGGAAATCTATTTGTTTTCAGTGTAAGGTCGATTTAATTTCACCCACGAACAACAATTGACGTATTTTCATTCGTGGCTTCGCCACTCGTGAAAATTCTTCTCAAGTTCAGGTTTTCATTCGATGTAATAGAAACCGATTCATCACTCATGAAAACACTTCTTTTGGACTTCATTCGGTGACATAAAGATCGGTCTTACACTGAAAAAAAAAATCAGTAATCCTCTATTTACTGTATTATTAGATTCGACATATCCGTGCACCCCCCCCCCCCCCCGACCATGGGGGCTTGAAGAAATAGATGGGCTGCATTATGCTTCCAGGCAGAGCTGAAACCGACCCGCACATGAGTACTGGTAAACAGCTTAGAGGATCTAAGCCTGCCAAGACAAAGCGGTGCGAGACGGACCGCCCATACTTATAAGCCCTATTGGTTCATTGGGCGACAGGACTTGAGATGTCATTTCATCTCAATGTCGGATAAAAGTCCCACGAAATTGGAAGCGACGTCTCCAAAATGACATATACAGTGTCGACGGGGACGTTAAACCTCAAATCAAACAAACAAACAAACAGACATATCCGTGCGACTCTAGTAGGATACAAACCCCAACAATTTTTTAGATAAAATAAAAAAATATCTTTCATACATTAATATTTTGAATTGTGGGTAAAAACTTATGGACTCAAGAACAGGTTCGGATCAACCATGTTACAACACATGAACAAGTTCATGTAAAGAACACCCCCTTAAACCCCACTTTATACAGAGAAAACTGTGGTTTACGGGGGTAGACATATTTTCTTTTCTTATTCCTGCTCCGAGACATAGGTTGTGGTATTCGTTAGAACCGTCTCAATGAGGCGGTTCTAACGAGCACCCACAGCTTATATTTGAAGTATAAATAAGAAAAATATCACGGATTTTCATCAGAAAAGTAGCCATTTTTTAGAAGTGAAAACATGGACAATTTCGCAATGAACAAGCCATCGATGTTATTATCGTAATGAACAAGCCATCGATGTTATTATCGTAATGAACAAGCCATCGATGTTCAAGTCAATAGAGTTTCACTGCAAAGGGGGCAATCGACAGACAGGCACCGAAAAGACCGCGATCGACCTGCTTCTCCGCACAGTTTAAATAGAGTCTTCGCTTGGTGCTGTATGTACTCCTAATGACTAAAAATCTCATTCATAAAAAATCAAGGTAGGTTCACTGTGGGCATATATTCGCCGAAAAAGCAAACAACTCTGGCTCTACGTTTAATTAACAACGAATTATTTTCGACGTTGATTCAACCTTGAGTGCCTACTGCGCGTAGATAAATGTTACTTGTTGCAACTCAAGTAGGGTCAACGCTTCTAAAATTACATCTATATTTTTACAACCTAAATGTAATCAGCTTTAATGTTCCGCATGGGAATAATTATTGTCCATTAATCTTTAATCTCTTTGACTATAATTGAGCCAGCGCATGACAAAACAAAGAAGGCTTATGCGATCAGCGAAGACTCGGATCAGCCTGCGCATTCGCGTAGTCTGATCAGAGTCTGATTTGATTTGAGGTTTAACGCGTCCGTCAACACTGTATAGGTCATTTTGGAGTCGTTGCTTCCAATTGTGTAGGACTTTTACCCGACATTGAGATGAAATGACATCTTAAGCCCTGTCGCCCAATGAAACCAATATGGTTTATAAGCATGGACGACCGACTCGCACAGCTTTGCCTGGGCAGGCTTAGATTCTAAGTGGTCAACCAGTTCGCGTGTGCGGTCGGTTTCAGCTCTGCGTGGAAGCATCATGCAGCCCATCGATTTCTTCAAGCCCCGATGGGCGGGGGCCAACAAGGGAGAGAGTGAGTAACTAACACTGAGGACACAGAAGAAGAAGAACATTACAAAACACGCCTATACAAATACATTGCAAACTTTACCCCCTTAACAAGGAAAATTTTAAGCTTACAAAGTGTGATATTTTTCTTATTTCTGCCCAAATATAGATTGTGGGTACTCGTTAGAACCGCTTCGATGAAGCGGTTCTAACGAGTGCCAACAATCTATATTTTAGAGCAAAAAAAGTAAAGGGGAACCCGTGGAATTCCCAGTTTTACTATGTAAAAGTGGGGTTCAAGGGAGTCAAAATTATACAGGCGTGTTAGAATCACAAACAGAACAACAACACGCTCCCTCTTCCCAACAACAGGTGATCAATGTGCAACTTACACATTAATTGAAAAATAAATAAATAAATAAATAAATAAATAAATAAATAAATAAATAAATAAATAAATAAATAAATAAATAATGATGATACACAAGCATCAGCACAGACAACAAGAAGAGCCCCGTCGGAAAAAAAATCCGACAAAGCTGCATTTCATCACGAAAACACGCCTATATAATTCTGACCCCCTTGAATATGTTCTATAAAAGGGTTATCCTTTGGAAGCAAGGAATACACCACAGAACTGAAAATTATGGAGTGTATATGTTTTCTGGGCCAGACTAGCTAGTTTCGGCCAATTAGGCGTCATCAGTGACCCTCAGATATCTTCAAATTCCACAATGGAATCAATGATCCCAAAGGACAAGAAAATATATTCTACACTATGATGTAGGGCGGGGAGACGTTTTACCGCCGCCACACATTCCCACACACCAGCTGTAATGAAGTTAAATATGTTCTATAAAATGGTTATCCTTTGGAAGCAAGGAATACACCACAGAACTGAACAATATGGAGTGTATATGTTTTCTGGGCCAGACTAGCTAGTTTAAATGGTAAAACTGGGCTTTTTCTGCTCAAAAAATATAGATTGTGGGAACGATTGTGAGTGCCCACAATCTATATTTTGAGCAGAAATAAGAAAAAATACAATTTTTCTTCTCAAATTTTTTATTCCTTCTGCAGAAAAAATTACAATGTATTTGTATAGGCGTGTTTTTGTAATGTAAAATAACATTAGAATCACCTCCTTAGAGAACCATTTGGTAGTTTAAATCGATTCTATGGGTCGAACCTTCATTGTTATATTGTTATATACAACACATAGAATAGCTGGTCACCTTGAAGGCAACTAACTACCTCTATCAATAAACCATCACAGAATAACATTCTAGAACAGACTGATATACAAATCAAATTGAATAACTGTGATGACTCGAACCTGAGGGCTCGTAGTTTGTTCCACATACTGTAAGCTGGAGCTATAGAAAATCATCAGGTAGTTCACGTCAGACACCAACCACTAGTAAAATGAGCCCCGCCAAGCGAATTTGTGTCTTCGAGCATTCCGTCATAACAAATTTTAACTGCGCATGCCCAGCCATTCAGAGGGGCCAATGATATGGCTGTCTGTCTGAAGGTTCCTCTTGATTTACTGCTTGTATGAGCGAGCAGCGAAGGTTCTGGCGAGACTGCGCGGATGCGCAGGCTCGCCTGAACATTCGCTGCTCGCAAAGCGATAAGTACCAAAATCGCTTGACGGGGCCCAAATGATAAAAAATACCGTTTTAATCTGGGGCCGTCATCGAGCCAGACAGATGACCCCGGGAGTGCCATGAAAGGGGGGAAGTTTGTCCTCCCCCTACCCAGCTCCCTATTGCAATGAAAGGGGAAAGCCAAGTCATCAACCAAGACTGGGTGAATACATGCTGTCTGCCGCGAAGCACACATATTGTACCCCGTCCTTTTTTGGCGTTTAATGATCTTTTTGAATTGATTCTGAAAACAATATTTCTTCATAATTACTTGAAATTTATAAACCAAATCTCAATACTCTGGTTCAGATATGCCCTGTTGCAGAAGTGTCTTTAATTTTAACTTTTTTTTTTCAACTAGTTAAGAGTGCCGTCGATAAAATGAATAAAATAGATAAAATAATAGAAGTGAAGGCAATGATCAGGAATCGATACAGTTAACCCGTATCTCCCATCAGATACACCAAAGGGAAAGAGACACAAACATGAAACAACAAGACCCTAATGGAAACATCAATAGCGGAAAGCCAAAAGAACAGTTACTTTCCGACAAAATGGTCAATTGGCTATCCGAAAGAAAAAGTACCAGCGATACACACACTCAAAGACAAACCATAACAAAAATAAACCGCGAGAGAAGAACCGCCTTGAAACAGTCAGTGAAACGAATTCGACCGGGGTGATATGGGTGGGGGGGGGGGGAAGGGTTCTTAAGCGATTAACGCGGCCGCGATGCTCGGCCGCAAACCCGTTTTCATTTCTTATATACAGTCAAACTTCAATGGCTCAGACACCTTTGGGACCACGAAAATCTTAAAGCTTATTTTTCTGTTAATGTTGAGTACACACAACATACATTTAAATTAAAGAACATCGGGAAGAAGACCAAATTATTCCAATTATGCCTCCTTGAAGTGGCTATGAGTGGCTCGAACTAACCCTGTCTCGAACAGATTTTCGTGGTCCCAAAGGTGTTCGAGCCATTGAAGTTTGACTGTACCAACATCAACATATTTTCAGGCGGGGGCATCACATTTCTAGTTTGGAATGAGTAGGGTATGGTTGGTTTGAGTCTGCGCTGAGGTCATATGCCCGTCCAGCAGGCAAACAACGTTGACGCTACGTTTAATGATACGAATCAACGTTTAGAAGCCTCCGTGGTGTAGTGGTTACGCTACTGGCCTTGTAAACCAGGTGTCGCAGGATCGATCCCTGGCTTCTCCAGACTTTCGGTACCGAGGTACCGTCTCCGTATGACCTTCGTTGTGGGTGGGACGTAAAACTCAAACACTCACTCAATCACGAACAAACTTTCCAATATAGGGATCACCCATGGGTTGTCACGCATTAACATTTGCCAAGCTCCAAGAAAGATGTTTGAAAACGAGACCACAAGACCGATTGTTCATATTTCACCATTTTTGCATTATATGCTGGCTCCCGGCTTACCCTTTGTCGGTGTTGGGTGGGCGGGCGGTCGGACCCCCTGAACTTGAAAGGTCGGGGGGGGGGGTATCTGGTCGCCCGTTTTCCCGGCACTGAGGGGCCTTGGAATGATGCGGATAAGGTCAATATGTGCGCAGGCTTGCTCTGAGTGTGTGGAATCACCGTGATATGGAATTCTCCGGTCGGTACCGTGTCTTAGCTATTAGACTCGGCGGACACTTCCGAATATTTACGAAAATTAACTGAATTTTGATTGTTTGTAGTTATGTATTTTTTTTATTATTATTATTATTATTCTTATTGGTATTCTCTGCCTTCTATGGGCGCATTTCATGTATTCAATGTTATCGTATGTGATTTGCAAGTTAATAAAGTTGAGTTGAGTTGAGTTATTTCATCCAAGGGACCCGGCAAATATCATTGCAATGAAATAATCATGGGTGATGGTTAGTCTTGCATAACTTGCGCTTTTTACTTCATATTGTGCCGAAAACGTCCATTAAACTCCATATACATTCTTCATATGCGACCGTAAAACCATCACGAGAGCTAGTTCAGATCCATTACGAAAACATGCCTATTCAAATAACGCCGAAAAATGAACATTTTCAGATGAACAGATATGTACAATATATGCATTAAAATATGTACAATGCCGGCCTCGGTAGCTCAGTCGGATGCTCGTCTGACTGGTGATCAGGAGGACGCGGGTTCGATACCTGCCGGGGTCGGCAACATACTTTCGTGGAGATTGATCATGAAATATTTTATACCGTCATTCTGTACCTTCCGCTGATTCAAGAAGGGCAGTTTTCTGGCGAAAGAATGTGCACTGTACTGGTTAGCCGCTGACGTATAAGCCTGCTCAAGAATAGTGTGGATCGGTAAACTAACCGGCTCAAAAAATATTTAAAATAGTGTTGACTGGGCCGTTAAACCCTAATACAAAAAAAAAAAAAAAAAACAATTGTGTACACTACATGTATTCCTTATTTCGTCTCAAAACATAGAATGTGGGAACTCGTTACAGCCGCCTCGGCAAGGCAGTGCATACGGGCACCCACAAGTACTCACAATCTATGTTTTAACACAGGAACAAGAAAAATAATTCATACCCCTGTAAACCCCAGTTTTACTATATGAATATTGGGCTAAAGAGGATCAAAATTATTTTTGATGGTTATTAACCATTATGAGTGAGTGAGTGTTTTGAGTTTTACGTCCCACCAACAGCTAAGGTCATACGGAGACGGGACCTCGGTTTAAAGACTCATCCGAAAGTCTGGAGAAGCCCGGGATCGATCCTGCGACCCCTGGTTTACAAGGCGAGTAGCGTAACCACTACACCACGGAGGCTTCTAAACCATTATGATAACACATCCATGTGATTTAGTACATTTTTCAAACCTCAAAAAAGGGATTTTTTTCTGATGATTTTTTTTTATTCCAAACATAGGTTTTGGGTGCTCGTTAGAACCGCCTCATTGAGGCGGTTCTAACGAGTACCCACAACCTATGTCTTGGAAAAGAAATAAGGAACATAATGTTTACCCCTGTAAATCCCAGTTGTCTCTATATAAAGTGGGGTTTAGGGGGTCTTTATTTCACGTACGTGTTCACGTGATGAATGTCGTCGGTTACGCAATGATGTCCATAACATGTATGTCCAGGGCAACACCGTTACGTCACTCAGCGTAACGTAAACATATCTTAAGCCCATCTTGTTTGTTCATTACGCAAACACGCCTATACAAATACATTGCCACCTTTATCGCCGAAAAAATGAAAATTTTATGATGAAATATTGTGATATTTTATTTTTCATACTTCTGCTCCAAATATAAATTGTGGGCACTCGTTAGAACCGCCTCATCGAGGCGGTTCTAACGAGTACCCACAATCTATATTTTAGAGCAGAAATAAGAAAAATAAGGTATACCCCCGGAAACCCCAGTTTTACTATATAAAAGTGGGGTTCAAGGGGGTCAAAATTATATAGGCGTGTTTTCGTGATGTGTTTGTTTATTTGAACAGGGCTTCTAGCAAATTCAAGAGTACATGTACATGAAGCTTGAAACAGCCATATTCGTTGAATGTTGTTTCAAATTGAGTACCAACTGAGCGCAAATAAATGTTGCCTGTTGAACCTCATGTAGGGTTAACCCTTCTGAAATTACACCAATATTTTAGCAAAGTGAACGCGATATTTTTCTCTAAGCTTTCATGTTCCGCATGGGAATTCTCATCCATAAGACAGTCAACGCGCTCTCTCCGACAGCAGAACAAAATCAGTTTCTTTTCTTATATGTTCAAGAAATATGATAGAAGAAAAAGAGGTTTCAAAATGATAGCTAACATACTGTTTCTGGTTTTAAGTTGTGTTAATTTTTCACCAGGTAATTTTTGGTTTAACAAGTAAACTCCTCTTATTTTTATTATGAACATTCACTTCTTATTAGTTTCGCTGATACAATAATTTATTTCTATAAAATATTTTCAAACATTATATTTTACCATATAAGTCTTCACAAACTTACATGTGTCAACAATGTTTTAAAAACACATTATGAAAACACGCCTAAACAAATATATTGTAACCTTTATCGCCGAAAAAATGAAAATTTAAAGACGAAATATTGTGATATTTTTCCTATTTCTGCTCAAATATGGGTATTCGTTGGAACCGCCCCATCGAGGCTGTTGTAATGAGTATCCACAATCTATACATTAGAGCAGAAATAAGAAAAATAAGGTTTACCCTTGCAAACCCCAGTTTTACTATATAAAAGTGGGGTTCATTGTGATTAAAATTATAAAGGCGTGATTTCGTGATGATTTTTATCAAGCATGAATTGTCATTACCCCGAAAACACACCTATACAAATACATTGCCAATTTTTTGGCCAAAAGTTAGAAATTTTAAGATGAAAAATTGTGATATTTTTCTTATTTCTGGAGAAAATCAACAAAAAATCGTAAGAATAACGAAACAAAAAAAAAAAAAAAAAAAAAAAGAAAAGAAAGGTAAAATTACGTTGCAGGCAAACAAAAAGTAGTTGATCCGTGTGAATTCGGCATGATTATGGCCCTGGAGATGCAAGAACCGACCGAAACCTTGGCTAATCCTCGGTTCTGATCAGCCAGGGAATTCTTCGGGTTGGACACACCTTCATGTACATTGTGTATGGAACCCATGATAATCTTAGCTTAACGAGCTCTTAAGTGGTCCAACTGTTAACTGTTCAAATAAGTACAATATCAAAATTTCGGTATTTTACTAAAAAATGTGTGTAGCTTAGTAATACGCAAAAGCTACTGGAATTTTTCAGCAAAACTATTGCAATATTTGCCAATTTAAATGGCAAACGTTATAACTGCATGTTAACAAACGATCTTGTTAGTTTACAAATCACGAAAACACGTCTATATAATTTTGACCCCCTTGAACAGCACTCCTATATAGTAAAACTGGGGTTTACAGGGGTATACATTTTTATTTTATTTCTGCTCTAAAATATACATTGTGGGTACTCGTAAGAACCGCCTCGATGAGGCGGTTCTAACGATCACCCACAAACCATATTGTGAGCAGAAATAAAAAAAATATTACAATTTTTCTTCTTAAACGTTTCATTTTTTCCGGCGGTAAAGTTTATAATGTATTTGTATAGGCGTGTTTTCGTAACGTTAACAGACCCCTGGTACTCTGATTATCTGGCATTTAATACTTTACCAGGACGGTGTCAGCCTTGTGAGGAAACGGTCATTCTGAGAGATCAAGAAGGGACGATACGTGAACAAACAGTCGGCCATATTTACGATACCAACTGCACGTGGCTAATACAGGCGGACACTGACAGTATCATTAAACTCGAGATAGTGAATTTTTCAATCCAGTCAACAAACAGTAAAGACTGCCGGGGACCTTCCGTTTCTAATCTTGAGGTGAGCGGATTATTCATCAAGTAGACAAGTCCGTGTGTATTTGTTTGTTTGATTTGAGGTTTAACGTCCCTGTCAATACTGTTTAGGTTATTTTGGAGACGTTGTTTCCAATTTTTAGGGACTTTTACCTGACATCATCTCAAGCCCCGTCGCCCAATGAAACCAATTTGGTTGATAAGCATAGACGGTCCGACTTGCACCGCTTGCCTGGTCAGGATTAGATCCTCAAAGTGGTTTACCAGTACTCATGTGCAGTCGGTTTCAGCTCTGCGTGGAAGCATCATGCAACCCATCTAAGACAAGTCCATGTAATGAGAACATAAAAATAACACGCCAATACAAATACATTGTAAACTTTACCTCCGAAAAAAAAACCCGGAAATTTTAAGGTGAAAAACTGTGTTATTCTATTTATTTCTGCTCAAAATATAGATCGTGGGTTCTCGTTAGAACCGCCTCGTTGAGGCGGTTCTAACGAGTATCCACAATCTATATTTTAGAGCAGATATAAGAAAAATAAGGTTTGCCCCTTTATACCCCAGTTTTACAAGATAAAAGTGGGGTTCAAGGGGATCGAAATTATATAGGCGTGTTTTCCTGATGACACGTGGGTTTTACAAAGGAGCATTTGTACTTCTTTCCGCTTAGAAACATAGGCTGTGTGTCATCAAGAAGGCAATTCTAAGGCGAACCCACAAACTATATTAAAATGTGCATAGTTTAAATGAAAAAGTACCATAGGAGGACATACTAATAGTCGTTTTTAGAGCCACGACATATAGCATTTTTTATCCACAAAAGAGTATCCACGAGCATCACGAAAACACGCCTATATGATTCTGACCCCCTTGAACCCCCATTTTTATATAGAAAAACTGGAGTTTACAGGGGTAAACCCTAATTTTCTTGGGCAGAAAAAAAAATTGTATTTTTCATCTGCAACTTTTCATTTTTTGGCGGTAAAATTTGCAATGTATTTGAATCGTCGTGTTTTCGTGAGAGAGTAAGTGTTTGAGGTTTACGTTCCACCAACAGCTAAGGCCATATGGAGACGGGACCTCGGTTTAAAGACTCATCCGAAAGTTTGCAGAAGCCCTGGATCGATCCTGCGACCCCTGGTTTACAAGGCGAGTAGCGTAACCACTACACCACGGAGGCTTCTAGGCGTGTTTTCGTAATGGAGCGTCTGTTCAAATCCTTGTTTCTGCCATTTAGCAACATGGGTACTATGGCGACGAAATCTTAATCAGTGTTCTCATGATGGTTGTTTGGGCAGAAAGCAAGGCATTTCGATAACATATCCGTGTGTCAAAGTGCATTTTTCACATCGCTAAAATGGCTTCTTTTCTGCTGAAAATCCGTGATATTTTTTCTTATTTGTACTGCAAGCAAAGGCGGTGAGTGTTCGTTAGAACCTCCTCATTGAGACGGTTCTACGAGTACCTACAACCTATATCTTGGAGCAGAAATAACAAAAATATTGTATGCCCCTGTAAATCCCAGTTTTCGCTGTATAAAATGGGGTTTAAATGAGTGTTCATTACACGGGCTTGTTATCGTGATGGTAGAGTGAAAATGTTACATTTCTCCAGTTTCAATATTTCCACTCATTTTCCTCTGTCTTCCCTGTTCCTCACCTTTATCTCCTCTACTGTCTCTTAGTATATCTATCTCCTTTTCTCTGGGAGATGACACAAACAGGCCCACTAGGGTTGACGTATCGTTAAGCCCCAACGCATCACGATAACACAACCGTGCGATATAGTGCATTTTTGAAACCTCAAAAAAGGTAATTTTTCTGATGCAAATTTGTGATATTTTTCTTATTTCTTCTCCAAACATAGGTTTTGGGTGCTCGTTAGAACCGCCTCATTGAGGCGGTTCTAACGAGTACCCACAACCTATGTCTTGGAGCAGAAATAAGGAAAATAATATTTGACCCCGTAAACCCCAGTTTTCTCTATATAAAGTGGGGTTTAGGGGGGTCTTTATTTCACGGACTTGTTCACGTGATGGCAAGTAATCAACCAATCACGATGGAAAAAGAGGCCCAAGCTTGAAATATGATAGTAACGTTTTTTTTTTATCCCAAGGGTGTGGTCTTTCAATAAGGAACACAGAACACTGATACATTTGTAATTAGCATTACCTTCACTTCTGTTTTGGCTTTGGCACTGAAGGTACATGTACCACTTGAATACTGTAAATGCGATGACGGAAGTCTTTGAAGAAAAGAAGGAGCGGAAGTAGGTTTCTACTCTTGTACAGGGGTTTGATGGCGCTGCCAGCATTCTAACTGGTAACTTTGATCCCCAAATTAGGCGTACACATTGATTTGAAAGAAATGGGGCATCGATCAAGAATCGATACGTCAATTACCTTACACCTCCAATCCAAGACACCAAAAGGGAAAGCAACACACACAAAGAAAACAACTTTCCAATAATTAAAACACCACAAGCGGAAAACCAAATGAATCTTTTCTTTTCCACGAAATTGTCTAACCGCTATCGGAAATGAAAGGGGTTATGGGTGGGGGGGGGGTGTAAATCGATTTTACATGGCCACCGGTGTGCATTTTAAAGTGGGCGTAAAGAGCTGATATTACAACGGACCTAACTTCCGTAAAACCATTACAGATTGGATAGTCCATATTCGATAAGTTTCTGCGGATAATATAGTGTATCAAAGTGTACTTTGCGGTTAACATTCCACAGTGAATGAATGCCATTTGACGAATCGACAGTAACCTCTCTGGTTCTGATTCTGAATCATGTTCACATGGTTCCTCATTAACAGGTGCAATGTAAGTGCAATGCAATGGTTCGCTGAATTATAGCCCAAAAATCAACATTAAGAATTAAGAATTAATTTTATTTTTCTGCTGTTCATGAAAGGATGAACGCAAAGGGTCGCGTGCAAAGTTGATGAACCTGTTACGAGATGGAATATGAAACCTCTCTGGTGCTTATGCACATCTAAATTATTTTAGAAGGTATATGGTAGGGCGGTGCGAGTGAAATGTTTTAGGTGAAATATGGTAGGCAAAATGTGCTGTTCCATGCACAAGTCAAGCACATATCATACGATGTATGCATGAGTGGTTTGTGGAGATCTGTTTTTACAATACATGGGGCCGCTATAAGGCTGAGTTCTATAAAATTTGCCTAAAAATCGCGAACCGCCAAATTGTGCCGTATATGATTTTCATTCCCGTCACGTGTTGTGTGGGTGTTCGTTTTGACAGGAGTCATGGCATTGATTTATAGGGTCGATTCATCATTTTTTTTCCTATGGGAAATATACTATTTGAACGCAAATCCATTATCTACTCGATATTTGCTATCTGGCTTTAATTGTGGACGGTATCTCCACCTCGCCACGATTTTAGCGAGCAAATATGAGTATGCATGATTTTCCGGTAGTATTCATAGATATAAAAACCTTGAGAAAAACGAACCCTTAAGCAGCCGGTCAAGTTGTAACGTATCCACACAACTTTGTGACGGGACAGTGAAAGTATATTGAAAGGCACAACAATGTGTGGTGACCTGCTGCTCCCTGCGAAATAGCAGCAGGTACTGGTACGACGCTGTCGTTTAGGGTCCAGCAAGGGCGGACGAACCAACATGAACAGGTCGTAGAAATGTGAGATCAATGTGAGACCATTCAAATGAAACAGGTCGAATAAATAACCTGCAGGCGATTCAGGCGAATCAAATTAGTGCGCGATCGCTAAATAATGCATATCAACCTGTGGTCGACAACAATGTCGACAAACTAGTTTACACTAGTGCGCGAGAGGGGGATTCACCCTAAGTTGTAACCTGGCCAGTCGCGTCTTGTGGTGTTTCTTTTTTTTATTTTGTTGTTGTTTTTGTTGTTTGCTTCTTTAGGCATTCACGTCACCCGTTCCGAGCACAGAACATTGTTTTGCCTTCGGGGCGGACGTCGTGAGTTGGCTACAGAAGCAACTAATTGTGATGTTTTGTGTTAGTAAGTGTTGTATATAGATACTGTAAATAATTCATGTCATTCATTTGATATCTTTCTTGTGCCTTACCCCACAGCTGCCCGTACACCTGTCAGAGATCACGCGCGGTTGTCTTGTCAGCATGGGGGTTTGCGGGACGCCGTAAACCCACATGTAACATTTAAGGTTTCCCCTTTTGGAGAAAAAGACAATCAGAAATGTTTTTTCTTTGTGTACAGAGATGGAATAGGATGAAAACTATCTAAACAATACAGCTATTTACACAACAACCGTGCGAAATTACCTGCTAAGGTAGTCTGCCCCCAAATTTTCTTGGCCCCTCATTGCAATAATCCGAAATCTATACGGCTATAGTTTCATTGCCCAACGCATAATTCGAGGATTGAGAACTTTTGCTGTTTGCATACAAGACAAGGGCTTGTGGTCTGTCTCAAGCAAGAATTCTACTCCGTAAAGATACTTGCTAAATTTCTCAACACCCCAGATAATAGCCAAACATTCCTTCTCTATCACAGAAAAGTTCCTTTCACGAGGCAAAAGTTTCTTGCTAGCATAAGCAATGGGAATTAAAAATCAAAAATGAGTTCCTTTAAGAGCAATGAAAACATTCATTAGAAAGAAGGTGGGCCATACTACGTAGTTTCGGCTAATAAAGCCTCATCAGTGACCAAGTAATGATCCGGCAAAGAAAGCCAGAGGAAATATACTGTAATTTTGCGAATTTCGAATAGGCAGTCGATTCAAAGACTGATATAAATCAAAATGGGGTCCAACTAATTAAAAACCTGTCTAGAATATGAGTCTAAACCAATAATTTATTTCTGATTTCCCAGAATATTCACGCTGATCTCAAAGGACCAAAAGTAAAATATAAACTGCACTATGGTTGATGTACGGGGAGACGTTTTACGGCCGCCACACGGCACAACACCAGCTGCAGTGAAGCGTATAAAAATCAAAAATGAGTTCCTTTAAGTCGTCCTTCCCCTTCAAATCCTTGGAGCAAAACGGCTCCTTTACCAACATCAGAAGCGTCCGTCCGAAGTATGAACGGATTCCCATCATGAAAGATGGGAAGACGAAGAATAGGACTAGACGTGAGTCTATTCTTCAGGGTCTGGAAAGCTTTTTCATGATGGTCCTGCCAGTCTGTGATCTTGTTTGGTCTACTTTTCTTAGTTAAATCTGTCAAAGGGGAAGCTATAGATGAGAAATTTGGAATGAAACGGCGGTAGAAACCAGCCAACCCAAGAAATGACTTTATTTGTCTCTTAGTGGAAGGTCGAGGAGCATCCTTTATAGCTTGTGTCTTGTCTTCTTGCGGTCTAACTGACTGAGCAGCTACACTGTGACCAAGACATTCGATACTGCTATACCCAATTATACACTTGGAAGGTTTTGCCGTCAACTTGGCTGTCCTATGTCTATCCAAAACTTCACGTAATGACGTCAAGTGGTCTTTCCAAGTTTCGGTAAAGATCCACATATCATCGACGAAGCTAGCAACGTTAGAAAGTTCGGACAGAATCTTTCTCATCAGCCTGCAAAATGTTGCTCCTGAGTTTACCAAACCGAAGGGCATAGTTCTGAATTGAAATAAGCCTTTGGGGGTTTCGAACGCAGTTAGGGTTTTTGCCTTGGACGTCATTTTTACCTGCCAATAACCTTTTGACAAATCTAATTTGCTAAAGTATTTGTGCCCCGATATTCTATTTATAACCTCCTCCATATTTGGCATTGGTTCTGCATCGAACTCCGTCACTTTATTAAGTTTACGGAAGTCAATGCAGAACCGCACCGAACCATCTTTTTTAGGGAAAAGTACTACAGGGGATGAGTATGGAGATATTGTTGGCTCAATAACTCCTAAATCTAACATATCTTGAATTTCTTTTTCCATTGCATCCCGTACTTTATATGGTATGGCATAACCTTTTGACCTCACTGGTTCCGACGTCAGCAACTTTATGTCATGTTCTATTTGGTAAGTTCGTCCTGGTACACTGGACGGTACGTCCGGGTATTCTTTTATCAACGTCTCTATTTCTTTACGCTGATCCTGCGTTAACATTCTCAAATATTGACGTCCTTAAACGTCTCTGGTTGCTTTGCATTAGGAAAAGCGCAATCTTCCAATGAGAATTCGTCAACGTCATCATTTTCAGTTGACGGAATCGATTTAAGCCCCCCAGTGGAGGTCTTCCACTGACCGTTCCAAGGCGGCTCTTCTGTGGCGATTTATTTATGTTGTTGTTTGTTACTTACTGTGTGTATCACTTGTGTCTTTTGGTTTTGGAGGGCCATATGGCCATTTTGTGGGAAAGTAACTGTCCTTATGGCCTTCCTTTGTTTAGGTTTCCATTATTGTCTGGTCGCTTAATGTTTGTATTTCTTTCCCTTTGGTGTCTTTTATGGGTGGAGTAAGTTAATTGTATCAATTCCTGATCTTTGTTTTACTTCTACTCTACAGAAAGCAAGCAATGTGACGTCACATTTTGACGTTCCACATATTGCTTCAGTGTGTTAGCGTGATATGTGTTAACATTTCCATTGACGTCTATCTTATAATCCATTCTGTTTACTACCTCAACTACTTCATAAGGACCTTTCCATTGAAGCAATAATTTATTACTGTCTGTCGGTAGTAACAAAAGCACTTTATCGCCTACGTCAAATTTACGCGACCTCGCGCCTTTATCATAATAAGCTTTCTGCTTAATCTGAGCCTTCTTTAAATTATCACGCGCTAATTTGCATGTCTGCTCTAACCGTTCCCTTAGCTCAATAACGTAATGATACGTCGAAAGAACTTGCTCATCGCGTACCTCTTCAGCCCATAACTCTCTTAATATTGCCAATGGACCTCTGACGTTACGTCCATATAACAACTCAAAAGGGGAGTATCCTAAAAACTCTTGTGGGACTTCCCTAACCGCAAATAATAAAGCTGGAAGATATTTATCCCAATCTTTTGGACGTTCAGCACACATGCGACGTAACATCTGCTTTAACGTAGGGTGGAAACGCTCAATCAAGCCGTTGCAAATCGGGTGTCTCGGACTACACGTTAAC
This sequence comes from Lucinisca nassula, assembly GCA_963580285.1. NCBI lineage: Eukaryota > Metazoa > Mollusca > Bivalvia > Lucinida > Lucinidae > Lucinisca > Lucinisca nassula. The sequence goes on from OY757018.1 coordinate 156,718,389, forward strand.
TGTTGAAGAGAAAGAAGTCTGCTGACTTCTTTCATTACCTCAGCAGTAAACTGCGATCCACAATCAGTCAACATTTCCTTAGGAATGCCAATAAAAATAAAAAAATGAGTTCCTTTAAGAGCAATGAAAACATTCCTAAGAAAGAAGATGGGTCATACTACGTAGTTTCGGCTAATAAAGCCTCATCAGTGACCCTGTAATGATTCGGCAAAGAAAGTCAAAGGAAACATACTGCAATTTTGCGAATTTCGAATAGGCAGTCGATTCAAAGACTGATATAAATCAAAATGGTGTCCAAATAATTAAAAACCTGTTTAGAATATGAGTCTAAACCAATAATTTATTTCCGATTTCTCGGAATATTCACACTGATCTCAAAGGACCAAAAGTAAAATATAAACTGCACTATGGTTGATGTACGGGGAGACGTTTTACGGCCGCCACACGGCACAACACCAGCTGCAGTGAAGGCAAATAAAAATCAAAAAATGAGTTCCTTTAAGAGCAATGAAAACATTCATAAGAAAGAAGATGAGTCATACTACGTAGTTTCGGCTAATAAAGCCTCATCAAGGACCCTGTAATGATTCGGCAAAGAAAGTCAGAGGAAACATACTGCAATTTTGCGAATTTCGAATAGGCAGTCGATTCAAAGACTGATATAAATCAAAATGGTGTCCAAATAAGTAAAAACCTGTTTAGAATATGAGTCTAAACCAATAATTTATTTCCGATTTCTCAGAATATTCACACTGATCTCAAAGGACCAAAAGTAAAATATAAACTGCACTATGGTTGATGTACGGGGAGACGTTTTACGGCCGCCACACGGCACAACACCAGCTGCAGTGAAGGCAAATAAAAATCAAAAAATGAGTTCCTTTAAGAGCAATGAAAACATTCATAAGAAAGAAGATGGGTCATACTACGTAGTTTCGGCTAATAAAGCCTCATCAAGGACCCTGTAATGATTCGGCAAAGAAAGTCAGAGGAAACATACTGCAATTTTGCGAATTTCGAATAGGCAGTCGATTCAAAGTAGAAGTAAAACAAAGATCAGGAATTGATACAATTAACTTACTCCACCCATAAAAGACACCAAAGGGAAAGAAATACAAACATTAAGCGACCAGACCAAAATGGAAACCTAAACAAAGGAAGGCCATAAGGACAGTTACTTTCCCACAAAATGGCCATATGGCCATCCAAAACCAAAAGACACAAGTGATACACACAGTAAGTAACAAACAACAACATAAATAAATCGCCACAGAAGAGCCGCCTTGGAACGGTCAGTGGAAGATTTCCACTGGGGGGCTTAAATCGATTTTACGTGGCCACAATCCTCGCCCTTACTTCCGTCGCGATTTAGACAAATAATTTGACTGATATAAATCAAAATGGTGTCCAAATAATTAAAAACCTGTTTGGAATATGAGTCTAAACCAATAATTTATTTCCGATTTCTCAGAATATTCACACTGATCTCAAAGGACCAAATGTAAAATATAAACTGCACTATGGTTGATGTACGGGGAGACGTTTTACGGCCGCCACACGGCGCACGAGGAACATCACCATCCAAAAAAGGAAAATTTACAATCTCAAAATCAAAGTCATCGCGTTTATCATAAAGTTTGCACGAAACAAATCCATCTACAATAGATAGATGTAAATCCAAAAACGGGGCCTCGGTATCAGAAGAATTTGCTTTATTTAACTGAAGTTCTAGGGGGTAAATCTGACTGATCAAACCATCAAAATAGGTATTATCAATATTTAATAAATCATCTAAATATCTAGAAGTGGAGCTAAAAGCTTCAATAATTTCAGATTGGTTATCAATGGAAAGCGACAAAATGAAGTCTCTTTCATAACAATACAAGAACAGATCAGCCACAAGAGGTGCGCAATTAGTACCCATCGGAATACCCACAATTTGTCTAAATAACTTAGTACCGAATCTAATATAAATATTGTCAAGTAGAAAGGTGAGGGCATCACACACTTTCTGACATGACCAAAGTGTATAATTCTTATGCTCTTTAGAAGTGAAAAATGCATTTCTGACATTACATGCAAGATAGAGAGAATCTTCTCTGTGAAAAGCCCATTCAATTAAATCATTAAGCTTTTCTTTTATAAGATTATGAGGAAGTGTAGTGTAAAGAGTGGAAACTCGTAAGTAGACAGACTAGAAGCACGAAAATGTCTGGATTTCAATTTATTTAAAAAGTAGAAGTAAAACAAAGATCAGGAATTGATACAATTAACTTACTCCACCCATAAAAGACACCAAAGGGAAAGAAATACAAACATTAAGCGACCAGACCATAATGGAAACCTAAACAAAGGAAGGCCATAAGGACAGTTACTTTCCCACAAAATGGCCATATGGTCATCCGAAACTAAAAGACACAAGTGATACACACAGTAAGTAACAAACAACAACATAAAATAAATCGCCACAGAAGAGCCGCCTTGGAACGGTCAGTGGAAGATCTCCACTGGGGGGCTTAAATCGATTTTACGTGGCCACAATCCTCGCCCTTACTTCCGCCGCGATTTAGACAAATAATTTGTTCAGTCCGCATGAAGGCCTCCTAACTCATCAGTGCAACATCTCCGTGAACACAAAAATCAAAGAACCACAGAGGTGAGACAACGGTGAGGACTCGACAGCAAGAAACCACTGAAATGCTGGAGCAAAAGAAAACCAACAGTTAGACTCCGATGAGCCCGACCAGAGACAGAGCATCAGGCACCAACCAACATTACCTTGAATTAGATCTCTCTAATTCTCAATAAGCCTTTACGTTGGAGCCGTCATAGAATCTGAGGCCTGACCCACCGGCGTGCAATTAAAGAGGGAAGCAAAGTTGCCAACCGTGATTGGGTTAACTACCATGCATGCAGTCTGTCGTATAATATCCATGTTGTACCCAATCTTTTTATATCGAAGAATGATTTTACGAAATTGGGTACTGAAGTCATTGCGGTTATATATTTTTCTGAATTTAAATACTAAGTCACCATAAAATTCGGGTTCCGATAGACCTTGTTGCAGAAGAGATTTAAGTCCAATATTGAATTTTGAAATTAAATCAGAATGGCGTCTATAAAATTTTGAAAAGGCTTTGCGTAGTTTATGGTACCGATAACCCTGATTAAGGAGTTTAGCCGTTAATAATTTATTACGAGTGTTGAAGTCAGTTACATGACTACACACTCTAGCAAATCGAATTAATTGCGAAATATAAACGCCATAGGATGGCGCACGAGGAACATCACCATCCAAAAAAGGAAAATTTACAATCTCAAAATCAAAGTCATCGCGTTTATCATAAATTTTGCACGAAACAAATCCATCTACAATAGATAGATGTAAATCCAAAAACGGGGCCTCGGTATCAGAAGAATTTGCCCTATTTAACTGAAGTTCTAGGGGGTAAATCTGACTGATCAAACCATCAAAATAGGTATTATCAATATTTAATAAATCATCTAAATATCTAGAAGTAGAGCTAAAAGCTTCAATAATTTCAGATTGGTTATCAATGGAAAGCGACAAAATGAAGTCTCTTTCATAACAATACAAGAACAGATCAGCCACAAGAGGTGCGCAATTAGTACCCATCGGAATACCCACAATTTGTCTAAATAACTTAGTACCGAATCTAATATAAATATTGTCAAGTAGAAAGGTGAGGGCATCACACACTTTCTGACATGACCAAAGTGTATAATTCTTATGCTCTTTAGAAGTGAAAAATGCATTTCTGACATTACATGCAAGATAGAGAGAATCTTCTCTGTGAAAAGCCCATTCAATTAAATCATTAAGCTTTTCTTTTATAAGATTATGAGGAAGTGTAGTGTAAAGAGTGGAAAAATCGTAGGTAGACAGACTAGAAGCACGAAACTGTCTAGATTTCAATTTATTTAAAACATCATTCGAATTTTTTATAGACCAAAACAGATTTCTTCCTGATCTTTCAAAGACTTTATCACAATATTTAATTACATGCGTTTTAATAGCAGTAAGACAGGAAGTTAATAATTTAGAAAGTTCAGTGGTAGTGCAAGAGCTAGAATTTGCAATAAACCGTGCTTTGTAAGGTCTTTTATGAAGTTTTGGTAACCAGTATAGCGTAGGAAGCTTGTCTTGGCCTTCGTTAATACACACAGCAAACTTGGTAGTTGAAAGACAAACATGTTTATATACTCTAGCTCTCTCCTCAGCTAAAGGCTGAAGTTCATAGGCCTTAGTACCACCAAGCTCCTGCTTAAGCGTGTTAACATAGTGGAGCCGTCACACAACGACGACGTTGTTAGCGACCTTGTCTGCAGGGGCCAAAACAAACTTCTTATGAAATTCTTGAATACCTAGTTTAAGATGACGTAAAGGCGTCTTGGGCTTAGGAGGTAATAAGTTAGTATTTTGAGAATAGAAAGAAATGCGTTTATTCACTAGTTTTAAAATGCTAAGTTTCCAGTCCTTAAGGGCTTTATGCTCAACATACTCTCGCTTACACCATCGATTACCGAATTCATTCAAGGAAGCAGCGATTTCATCTCTACATTTACTGAAATCAATTTAAGAAGGAAACCGATATTTCGGTCCTTTAGAAATTATATTCCTTATCCTAGAATCAGGAATAATTTTCAAATTGCCAGTAATTACATGACTAGCAGCAAGATAGCAATACTTTGAGTTTTTACAATCACATGAATCAGGAGTATTAGTATCAATATGAAGATCTGAAACAAGTTTATTGAAATAAAAAATGATAGATCTAACAGGTTTGTTATATTTATAGCAAAATTATAGGTGTTTCAGTATTTTGAAAATAAGCATGAATGGAAGAAAGCACCGATCTCTCACGGAAGATACTGGGCAAATCTATAAAATCCATACCCTTATTAATGAAGGATATTTTGAAGAAATGGCGTTTATGATTAATTTCAGAATCAATGTAAGGACGGAGAGTATGCTGAGTATAGCCTCTAGTTAAGAGAGCCGCATCATATAACTGATGAGAACTATCGTAGAATTTATTCGCCTCGGTGTCCAGAAGACGAAAAACAGAAACGGGTAATGAACTTAAAAATGAAAGCATAGAGTGGCGTCCATGATTTAATAATGTAATTGACAGTCACTTCAGTCTAGTATTGTTTCGTTTAAACGCACGTGATTTACGTTTAAAGTTACCATTTTTCCTGGTGCCGTGAGATCTAGTTCTGCGTTTTCGACATTCCAGGAGTGAGAAAATATCAAATATGTTCTTTAAAAGGGTTATCCTTTGGAAGCAAGGAATACACCACAGAACTGAAAAATATGGAGTCTATATGTTTTCTGGGCCAGACTAGCTAGTTTCGGCCAATAAGGCCTCATCAGTGACCCTCAGATATTTTCAAAATTCTACAATGGAATCAATGATCCCAAAGGACAAGAAAATATAATCTACACTATGGTAGTGTAGTCCAAAGTCCGGCATTCTGGAAATAATACCCTCGTGATAAATGTTGTCATTAAATCCCAGTGGAAAAGGGGTCTGTAAAAATTATAATCCATTTCAGTTCAGCTTCATGTCTTTTGATTATTTTGAATCTAAATGTAGAATTTGCATCGTAATAAAGTTTTTCCACTGGTTGTATAACAATGTTATTTACAGAATGACCTGTACGTCGAAAGTGACGGTACAAGAAAGTGTCTGTTTTCTTAGGCTTACTCATTCTACGATAATGCTCGTTCAATCTAGTTATAAGCATGCGGTTAGTTTGACCGACGTACTGCATATTACAGTTTACAGCATGTCAAGTAATTAGATAAATTAAATCTGTAGACTGTCATGTCAAATCAGACATGTTAACTACAGAGAAGCGTCTACCGTTTACAGATGAAGTAACGGTAGACGCAGTGCTTAAATGCGAACAACATCTGCACCTCTTGGCATTGCACTTAGAAGTGCTAGGATACATTACACTTCTTTTCCACGGATTAGTATATTTTCGAAGGATGGGCGATTTGAGAGGAGATAGTCTTATACGAAGACTACTCCCAAAAACATTGGTATTGCCTGCTCCTTTGAGATTAACTGAAGTAACAAAAGACAAATTTAAGGGTCTAACCAACACCGAAGGCAACATAGTATTAAAGTTCTTATAGTAGATAAACATGTTTGTCTTTCAGCCACCAAGTTTGCTGTGTGTGTTAACGAAGGCCAAGACAAGCTTCCTACGCTATACTGGTTACCAAAACTTCGTAAAAAACCTTACAAAGCACGGTTTATTGCAAATTCTAGCTCTTGCACTACCACTGAACTTTCTAAATTATTAACTTCCTGTCTTACTGCTATTAAAACGCATGTAATTAAATATTGTGATAAAGTCTTTGAAAGATCAGGAAGAAATCTGTTTTGGTCTATAAAAAATTCGAATGAGGTTTTAAATAAATTGAAATCTAGACATTTTCGTGCTTCTAGTCTGTCTACCTACGATTTTTCCACTATTTACACTACACTTCCTCATAATCTTATAAAAGAAAAGCTTAATGATTTAATTGAATGGGCTTTTCACAGAGAAGATTCTCTCTATCTTGCATGTAATGTCAGAAATGCATTTTTCACTTCTAAAGAGCATAAGAATTATACACTTTGGTCATGTCAGAAAGTGTGTGATGCCCTCACCTTTCTACTTGACAATATTTATATTAGATTCGGTGCTGGGTTGTTTGGGCAGATTGTGGGTATTCCGATGGGTACTAATTGCGCACCCCTTGTGGCTGATCTGTTCTTGTATTGTTATGAAAGAGACTTCGTTTTGTCGCTTTCCATTGATGGCCAATCTGAAATTATTGAAGCTTTTAGCTCTACTTCTGGGTGTTTGGATGATTTATTAGGTATTGATGGTGCCTATTTTGGTGGTTTGATCAGTCAGATTTGCCCCCTGGAACTTCAGTTAAATAAAGCAAATTCTTCTGATACCGAGGCCCCGTTTTTGGATTTACATCTGTCTATTGTGGATGGGTTTGTTTCGTGCGGGATTTGTGATAAACGCGACGACTTTGAATTTGAGATTGTAGATTTTCCTTTTTTGGGTGGTGGTGTTCCTCGTGCGCCGTCCTGTGGCGTTTGTGTTTCGCGGTTGATTCGGTTTGCTAGAGTGTGTGGTCGTGTGGCTGACTTCAACACTCGTAATAAATTATTGGCGGCTGGGCTCCTTGGTCGGGGTTGTCGGTGCCGTAGTCTGCGCAAAGCCTTTTCAGGGTTTAATAGACGCCATTCTGGTTTGGTTTCTAAATTCAATATTGGACTTAAGTCTCTTCTGCAAAGGGGTCTGTCGGAGCCCGAGTTTTGTGGTGACTTGGTGTGTGGGTTCAGAAAAATGTATGGCCGCGGTGGCTTCGGCGCCCAGTTTCGTGGAGTCGTTCTTCGGTATGGGGGGGGGGGGGTTGGGTGCAGCGTGGGTGTTGTGCGGCGGACTGCATGCATGGTGGTTGGCCCGGTCACGGCTGGCAACTTTGCTTCCCTCTTTAATTGCACGCCGGTGGGTCAGGCCTCAGATTCTATGACGGCTCCAACGTAAAGGCTTATTGAAAATTAGAGAGATAATGTCGGTTGGTGCCTGATGCTCTGTCTCTGGTCGGGCTCATCGGAGTCTAACTGTTGGTTTTCTTTTGCTCCAGCATTTAAGTGGTTTCTTGCTGTCGAGTCCTCACTGTTGTCTCACCTCTGTGGTTCTTTGATTTTTGTGTTCACGGAGATGTTGCACTGATGAGTTAGGAGGCCTTCATGCGGACTGAACAAATTATTTGTCTAAATCGCGACAGAAGTAAGGGCGAGGATTGTGGCCACGTAAAATCGATTTAAGTCCCCCAGTGGAAATCTTCCACTGACCGTTCCAAGGCGGCTCTTCTGTGGCGATTTATTTATGTTGTTGTTTGTTACTTACTGTGTGTATCACTTGTGTCTTTTAATTTTGGATGGCCATATGGCCATTTTGTGGGAAAGTAACTGTCCTTATGGCCTTCCTTTGTTTAGGTTTCCATTATGGTCTGGTCGCTTAATGTTTGTATTTCTTTCCTTTGGTGTCTTTTATGGGTGGAGTAAGTTAATTGTATCAATTCCTGATCTTTGTTTTACTTTTACTTTACTTTAATAGAATGTGGAATCCGTACAGAAGAAGCAGAGTGTAACCTAAGGGGTGATATTGATATTTTAAATGTATTTGTGATACTCATTTGGGTTAATAAGGTTGTGATACCGTCAAAACTTAAGTGAAAAAAGGACAATCAATGTCAATCATTGTCAAAGGATACCTTTGTGTGGATTCATCAATCAACGTAACATTTGATTCCTTCCCTATTAACTGACTATCCGAAACCAAACTTCCCCGAACGACACAGCCTGTACACCCAGTATCTCTTAATACAACCACCTTTTTATTATTAACCAATCCTTGTGCCGTCGGTAACCTTGCCTTTATGAAGTAACAGACACCTTTCCTTGTTTCCTTACTACACTCCTCCCTATCCGAAATCAAAGGGTATCCAACCTTATCTTCAAAAATACTTCCAATCTCATCACCTTTCCTAGTTACTTCCGTTTGACAAAAAATAACTTGGTGTGCTGCGCCACGCGGTGTGCCATTATTTTTACCGCGTCCGCGTAAAGACCCTCTAAAATTACCACGACCACGTGCATAACCAAAACCTACATTCTGCGTGTTCTCATTCTTAACCTGAGAACCTTGAGTCTCTACGCGCGTGTTTAAATTTTCCTTAACACCGCTATCCCCAACACCAGTTGCTCCTACCTCTGCGCTATATAATTGTTTCCTGTCGGGGTTCTTAAAACATTTAATTGTTAAATGCCCCTTACCGCATATGCTACACTTGATATCCGATCTACCACTCTGTTTGTTAGAGTCAACTTTGTCCTGTTTACCCTGCGCTGCGCCTCTATTATCGCATTGCCCCTTATTAGTGCAACTATATACGCCCCCGCGCGCTTCTGCAAACAAATCTGCCTCCCTAGCCATTTCATCTAAATTACCAAACTGTTTTGGCTTCAGATGTACATACAGTTCTCGATTACATGACTCCAGGAACTGATCCCTTGCCATGAAATCACAGACAGCCGGAAAAGATTTTTCTATCTTTGCCATATTAATTATGTTCTATAAAGGGGTTATCCTTTGGAAGCAACGAATACACCACAGAAGTGAAAAATATGGAGTGTACATGTTTTCTGAGCAAGACTAGCTAGTTTCAGCCAATTAGGCCTCATCGGTGACCCTCAGATATTTTCAAAATTTCCACAATGGAATCAATGATCCCAAAGGACAAGAAAATATAATCTACATTATGATGTAGGGCAGGGAGACGTTCTACCGCCGCCACACATTCCCACACACCAGCTGTATTGAAGTTAAATATGTTCTATAAAGGGGTTATCCTTTGGAAGCAACGAATACACCACAGAAGTGAAAAATATGGAGTGTACATGTTTTCTGAGCCAGACTAGCTAGCCATTTTTCTAAATAACTTCTCAATCTACTACTGAACTGTATGAACGTTTCTGATTTCTCGGGCCTACTTAACGAAACTGCTTCCTAAATCCGCGCTCTGTCATGTCAAAATTCTTTAATAGAGCATCCTTTAACTTCTCATAATCCGCCGCATCCTCATTTGACAACCGGTCATATATGTCAAGTGCGCGCCCTTTAAGCAATGCTCTTAAATACGCGGCCCAAACACTCTTATCCCATTTATTAGCCGTAGCATATTTCTCGAACCTAGATAAATAACTATCCATTTTATTTTTACCCTCTTCAAAATAAGGTAACTAAGGATCCCGGGCATGAGCCACCTTCTCAGCTTTTTGCTTTTCAAATTCTAGCTCGAGCCTCGCTCTCTGCATTTCTAATTGATTCCTTAATTCTTGGTGCTGTAGCTCAAACCCATGTTTTATTTGTTCTAAATGGGCCTCACTAATCTCTTTTGCCTCCCTTTCACTTTGAATGCGTGCCATTTCAAGTTCCTTATTAACATTTAACATAGCTAGTTCACTGCAGCTGGTGTTGTGCCGTGTGGCGGCCGTAAAACGTGTCCCCGTACATCAACCATAGTGCAGTTTATATTTTACTTTTGGTCCTTTGAGATCAGTGTGAATATTCTGAGAAATCAGAAGTAAATTATTGGTTTAGACTCATATTCTAAACAGGTTTTTAATTATTTGGACCCCATTTTGATTTATATCAGTCTTTGAATCGACTACCTATTCGAAATTCGCAAAATTGCAGTAAGTTTCCTCTGGCTTTCTTTGCCGGATCATTACAGGGTCACTGATGAGGCTTTATTAGCCGAAACTACGTAGTATGACCCATCTTCTCTCTTATGAATGTTTTCATTGCTCTTAAAGGAACTCATTGTTGATTTTTATTTGACTTCACTGCAGCTGGTGTTGTGCCGTGTGGCGGGCGTAAAACGTCTCCCCGTACATCAACCATAGTGCAGTTTATATTTTACTTTTGGTCCTTTGAGATCAGTGTGAATATTCTGAGAAATCAGAAGTAAATTATTGGTTTAGACTCATATTCTAGACAGGTTTTTAATTATTTGGACCCCATTTTGATTTATATCAGTCTTTGAATCGACTACCTATTCGAAATTCGCAAAATTGCAGTAAGTTTCCTCTGGCTTTCTTTGCCGGATCATTACAGGGTCACTGATGAGGCTTTATTAGCCGAAACTACGTAGTATGACCCATCTTCTCTCTTATGAATGTTTTCATTGCTCTTAAACCGGCCCCGATAGCTCAGTTGGTAGAGTGTCCGCTCCGGGGAACGGGAGGTCTCGGGTTCGATCCCGGGCCGCGACATACCAAAGTCGTTAAAAATGGTACTAGCTGCTCCTCGCTTGGCACTCAGATTTACGGGGTAGAGCTAGGACTGGTCGATCCAGTGTCAGGATAATGTGACTGGGTGTGGTATCATGTAATGTGTCTGGGACATGATACTTCAGTGAGGCAGCACTATAAACGTGAGCATTGAGCTCCCTGTCGCAACCAGACACCGTCGTGATATGACTGAAAAATTGTTGAAAGCGACGTTAAACCCGAATTCACACACACACATTGCTCTTAAAGGAACTCATTGTTGATTTTTATTTGACTTCACTGCAGCTGGTGTTGTGCCGTGTGGCGGGCGTAAAACGTCTCCCCGTACATCAACCATAGTGCAGTTTATATTTTACTTCTGGTCCTTTGAGATCAGTGTGAATATTCTGAGAAATCAGAAGTAAATTATTGGTTTAGACTCATATTCTAGACAGGTTTTTAATTATTTGGACCCCATTTTGATTTATATCAGTCTTTGAATCGACTACCTATTCGAAATTCGCAAAATTGCAGTAAGTTTCCTCTGGCTTTCTTTGCCGGATCATTACAGGGTCACTGATGAGGCTTTATTAGCCGAAACTAGGTAGTATGAAACATCTTCTCTCTTATGAATGTTTTCATTGCTCTTAAAGGAACTCATTGTTGATTTTTATTTCATGTGCCCTTTCCTTTTCCTTTTCCTCTCTTTCCTTTTCCTTTTCTTCAGACCTTAACCTTTCTAAATCCCTTTGCTCTTGCCTTTCTGCCCGCTCAATATCTTGCTGCTCCTTAACAAAACCTTGTTACTCCTTCCCCTCATAACCCAAGTCCTTTCCCATTTGCATTAAACGCTCCATTATTGATAACGTAAATCTCACGTTACTATCAAAACCACTATAAACTGATCAGTTATGATCAGTGATGATTGAATGGGCTTAACTAAAACGTTAAGATATGTGTTATATGCGTTAATCTAACTAAAGCGTTAGTTATTAAAGCACACGCGATTTGAAATGTCAAATGCTTTCAGCAAAGTATGACGTTGCGTACTGGTAGTCTAATATGACGTCATAAACTGACGACGTTTACAGAAAAATACTACAATCCGAAGTTTCATCACATTACAAAACTCCGATCATAACAAGTCACCATTAATGTTTCTATTACGTCATACCTAACCTCAAGCCAGGGCGTAAATATTAACGCTACCAGTATGTCAACGTCAGTAAATTGTTAACGTCACTACGTCAGAACCATGTGTGGGTAAGATCAATTAGTAACTGCAGTTTAATTTAGTAGAATGTCAGGTAACACAATTAAGTGGGGTCTACTAAAATTTTTCGTTACCAAGAAAAAGTGGGGTTTGCCTTGCCTTCCTGCTCAGAAATTATAAACTTGTCAGTATCAATTTAGTTGAATACATGGGTTTCGCACTTCATCAACGCAGGAAGGAAGATTCAAGTTAATTTCTAAATGTGGCTGTCAATGCATTTTTTTTAAATTGATGTTTGAGAGCACCAATGTGCTGTTCCACAGCCGGGAACACCAGCCAGAGATCAAATCCTCACTTCAATGACACCTGATGTCACATGTGGGTTTACGGCGTCCCGCAAACCCCCATGCTGACAAGACAACCGAGCGTGATCTCTGACAGGTGTTCGGGCAGCTGTGGGGTAAGGCACAAGAAAGATATCAAATGAATGATATGAAATATTTACAGTATCTATATACAACACTTACTAACACAAAACATCACAATTAGGTGTTTCTGTAGCCAACTCACGACGTCCGCCCCGAAGGCAAAACAATGTTCTGTGCTCGGAACGGGTGACGTGAATGCCTACAGAAGCAAACAACAAAAACAACAACAAAATAAAAAAAAAAAAGAAACACCACAAGACGCGACTGGCCAGTTTATAACTTAGGGTGAATCCCCCTCTCGCGCACTAGTGTAAACTAGTTTGTCAACATTGTTGTCGACCACAGGTTGATATGTATTATTTAGCGATCGCGCACTAATTTGATTAGCCTGAATCGCCTGCAGGATATTTATTCGACCTGTTTCATTTGAATGGTCTCACATTGGTCTCACATTTCTACGACCTGTTCATGTTGGTTCGTCCGCCCTTGCTGGACCTTAACCGACAGTGTCGTACCAGTACCTGCTGCTATTTCGCTGGGAGCAGCAGGTCACCACACATTGTTGTGTCTTTAAATATACTTTCACTGTCCCGTCACAAAGTTGTGTGGATACGTTACAACTTGACCTGCTGCTAAAGTGTTCGTTTTTCTCAGGGTTTTTATATCTATGAATACTACCGGAAAATCATACATACTCATATTTGCTCGCTAAAATCGTGGCGAGGTGGATGTACCGTCCACAATTAAAGCCAGATAGCAAAAATCGAGTAGGTAATGGATTTGCGTTCAAAAAGTATATTTCCCATAGGAAAAATGATAAAACGACCCTATAAATCAATGCCATGACTCCTGTCAAAACGAACACCCACACAACACGTGACGGGAATGAAAATCATATACGGCACAATTTGGCGGTTAGTGATTTTTAGGCAAATTTTATAGAACTCAGCTTTATAGCGGCCCCATGTATTGTAAAAACAGATCTCCACAAACCACTCATGCATACGTCGTATGATATGTGCATGACTTGTGCATGACTTGTGCACAGTTTGCCTACCATATTTCACCTAAAATATTTCACTCGCACCGCCCTAGCATATACCTACTAAAATAATTTAGATGTGCATAAGCACCAGAGAGGTTTCCTATTCCATCTCGTAACTGAACCCCGCTGTCGTTCATACTTTCATGAAAAGTAGAAAAAAGTAAGTTTATTTTATTCTTTGCCCCTAATCACTAGGCGAAAAAAATGCTTATATTGCAAACTTTTAAAGCTGAAGATAATTTACACGCTTTTTTCTACAAGAGCGAAACAGCGTTGACGTCACCAACGCCGTAGAGAAGCATGGTTTAGACTGACGTCACGTGACGTCACTGAAAATCAAGTGATTCGACGCGTTCATGGAAGTACTACGTTGTTTTTTATAGGCTATCATTAGACTTTACACTATTAATTTAAATATTTCAGTTTACATATCCAGATCATATTAATCAGGTGACAACAAAACCCGGTCTTTTAGTAGTTATAATATAATTTCAGATATTTGACGGAGAAACGCTAATCGGTTATTTCTGCGGTAGTTTTGCACTGAAAAGTTTAGTTTCAAAAAGCCAGAAACTACACATTCGATTCTCAGTTTACTACAGATATGGATGGGAGGAAAATGGCCTCCTTGCATCTGGTGGATTTGTAGCGAGGTATACTCATACCAAAAGTAAGCATTTACGAGCTCATCACGAAAACACGCCTATATAATTTTACCCCCTTGAACCCCACTTTTATATAGTGAAACTGGGGTTAACCTTATTTTCTTATTATATTTTGAGCAGAAATAAGAAAAATATAACAATTGTTCATCTACAAAAATTCGATTTTTCGGAGGTAAAGTTTCAAATGTATTTGTCATCACGAAAACACGCCTATATAATTTTGACCCCCTTGAACCCAACTTTTATAAAGTAAAACTGGGGTTTCCGGGGGTATACCTTATTTTTCTTATTTCTGCTCTAAAATATAGATTGTGGGTACTCGTTAGCACCGCCTCGATGAGGCGGTTCTAACGAGTGCCCACAATCTATATTTGGAGCAGAAGTAAGAAAAATATCACAATTTTTCATCATAAATTTTTTTCGGCGATAAAGGTGGCAATGTATTTGTATAGGCGTGTTTGCGTAATGTTTCGGAGGTAAAGTTTCAAATGTATTTGTATAGGTGTGTTTTCGTAATGTATAATTCACATTGGATAACACATTAATGTGATGCGGTTACTGCTATCATTACCCTTAACTGATATTTCTCCGATGAACTATTGTTGTATTTTCTTGTTCATTACGAAAACACGCCTATACAAATGCGCTGTAAAATTTACCGCTATTTCAGATGAAAAATTGTGAACTTTTTCTGATTTCTGCTCAAAATATAGATTGTGGGTACACGTCAGAAGCGCCTCAACGAGGCGGATCTAACGAGTACCCACAATCTATATTTTAGATCAGAAATAAGAAAAATAAGGTTTACCCCTGTGAACCCATGTTTTAGTATATAAAAGTGGGGTTCAAGAGGGCCAAAATTATATAGGCGTGTATGCGTGATGTTTTTGCTTTGACACAGATTTTGCTGCTCATAAGAATGGCTCATTTATGCGGTTCTAACGAGTACCCGAGATGTATGTTTTTAACAAAACTGAAGTAATAATGTTTACCCATGTTAGCTTTCTTAACATAAAGGTGAAGTGTGGTTTACTTGAGTGTTCAATTCACTTGTTTATGTAACGAATTATGTGTTCGAAACGATGTTTTCTGAATACTGATCATTTACTAAAATTAAATATATATAAAATGCATTTTCATTCCAAAATTGGTTTAGATATTTTGATAAAAAGTATGAAACAGTCTTAGCATTGGTCTTTATGATAATATTTAGCTCAACTGTCACGTAGTGACAAGGTGAGCTTTTGTGATCACTTTACGTCCGTCGTCAGTGCGTGCGTCCGGACGTGCGTACGTCCGTGCGTGCGTCCGTAAACAATTCTTCAAACGACATCTCCTCCTAAACCACTGATCAGATTTTTAACCAAACTTCACAGGAATGATCGTTAGGTTGTCCCCTTTCAAAGTTGTTCAAATCGTTCCGGTCCATTGCACATCTAGGTCACAGGAACCAAAATCGATTTTTGCAATGGTATCTTTAAAAATCTTCTTCTCTGAAACCGCACGGCACAGGTCTTTATGGTGTACCAAAAGGGTCAAAATGACCGATACCGGTCTACCCGCATTTTAGATATACGGGTATACCCGTAAATTTGCGGGTATACCCCTAAATTTGCAGGTACACCCCTATTTCAAATGCGGGTGTACCCGTTAATTTGCAGGTACACCCGCATTTAGCGGTCTACCCGCATTTTATGGGTAGACCTGCATTTTACGGGTACACCCCTATATTTGCGGGTACACCCCTAAATTTACGGGTGTACACGCATCTTAAAATGCGGGTATACCCGTAAAAATAGGAGTGTACCCGTAAAATGCAGGTCTACCCGTAAATGCAAGTAGACCGCTATTTCTTATTTTCCAATTATCCAATCAAAATGTCGCTTACATATCCACATTTTTTGGATAAGGCTCTTATCTTTCTTGCGGCGTCTTTGATAAACCTGTCCAATTCATGCTGTGTAAACACTCAATAATTTCAAATTTTAATGAGAATCAAGAGCGTTTGCGACTAAGTCGGAAAAACTAAAGACTATCTCGGAAAACTTCTATCAGGCGCTTTAATAGGAAATACGACTATATGAGAAAACACATCTACATGAGAAAACAATGCCTAGGTAGGCAAGATTGCGCTCATTCCGGGTGGTATCACGCGCGCGAGAAAGAGGTAGTGAATTTTTCGTTACTGCTACCCATTTACACGTGGGTGGAGAGGGGCGGTGTCATTAATTGTCTCGCCCAAGGACAGATCTCGGCACCGGTGGCCCGATTTGAACTGACAGTTGCAACCTCTCGATCATATTAAAGTCGAACGCGGTAACTTTTCTGTTATATGCTCAAAACAGAGATTGTGGGAACTCTTCGAGGCGATTCTAACGAGTACCAACCCAGCAAGCATGTGTATATGGGACCCATATGGGCAGATTCTGGGCATTTAGCCCATTTGGGTCCTACATGGGTCCCATAGAGGATGTTTTGCCCATATGAGACTCGTATGGGTCCCGTATACACAACATTCGATACCTGAGATGAAATTGCAATAATTTAAGATACCTTACAATTTCAGGATACATAAAAGGGCCTCAAATGGCTCCTATGTGGTACAGATATTGGACCAAACCATTCCCATGATATCTGCTTTCTACTATATGGGACCCATATGGGCTCGGTGTGGGTAATAAGGGAAACAACTGTGCCATTAGTTAAGCTTAATATAAAAAGAAGTAAATTTCCTGATATAAATGCAGATACTAACGACAATAATAAAATAAAATTAATGGTTTTATACATCACAAAAGGAAAATATCTATTAACTTCCATTTAGATATTTGCACGACATGGACATTGTTTTAGGTCATGTTTTTATTAGAACTCGTTGTTTTTCCCAGTACTTTTAAAATTGAGGGCGATATATAATCACGCAAGAATTTACCAATTCAAATTATTGAAAAGAATGCCTTAGTCTTTAAGGAATCTCAACTGTATACATGTGCAATAAGTTGCACATGTGGGTCTCTCTCTGTTAGAACCTAACCAACCCATCAAGTGGGCTGGAACAATGAAGACTTGTAATTATTTGTATAAACCTTTTTCTCTTGATTATTAATATGAGATTACCCACATAGAACCCATATGCTACCATATGGGCTGGCCCATGTGGGTCCCAGGTGGAACCGTGTTGCAAATCCCGTATGGGCCCTATATGGAACACCCATATAGGACCCACATGGAATCCCATATAGGACCCAGATGTGTCCCATATATTTTGCTGGCTGGGAAAATATATGTTTTTAATAGATATAAGAAAATAATTTATAGCCCTGTAAACCCAGTTTTACTATATGGAAGTGGGGTTTAAGGGAGTCCAAAATATATTGGCGTGTTTCTGTGATTTGAAAATCGGTTCAAAAACAAAACATATTATTCTTTAAGTTGAGTTTCTGAAAAGAAATTCTGTTTACGATTCTTAAATAAAATAATATTTGATGATAAAACTGTCGATTCTGACAACGATATTTTATTGGATTGTAAGTCCTTTTGTGCCATTTGATGCCAATACATGTACCAGAGATGTGAGAATTGGATTAAACATATTTATTTCAAAAGAATAATGTTTTACAAATCAACATATAGGCATGATACTATAAATAACAGAACTGAACAATCTCTCGTGTCACATACATAGCATAGAATACCAGGTTTTTCCTTGCCACATGTTATGACAATTTAAGCTGAGTGTTGTCAAAATTATATAGTCTACCTGTAAATTAACCATTTTTTTAACTCAGAAGTTATAACACCTTAAGTCCGATTCTGATGGCACTTTATATAATCCGTTTTGGATAAGTGGAATGATATATGCTAAATGAGTTTTTTTAATGTATTTCCAAAGTATTCCTGATAATTAATGTAAAACAAAAATCGGGAAGTACTGCAACGGAAGTTCAGGTTTAATTCCGGGTTCTCCTGATATCGTCCACCTCTGATTAATAGCGGGCTCAAAATAAATGGAATAATCTTGAAAGGGCCGAAAAACTAAATATAAAAAAGAAACTTACGGTCCTTTTCATTACATTTATAAACCGTGGGCAAGGCTACATCAAAACCTATTTTTTCTTTTGCTTGAAAGACAGTTTGAACCTCAGAGTGGGTTGGCCAATTATACTAAATTCTTTCTTCTTGCCCGTGTCTATTAGCAAAATAACGAGTACAGACTTATTAGTTCCACAAACTTCCCACCTGCATGTCAATTAAATGATATAGTGAACATGAGACAGAAAGCAGAAGGCTTATCTGGTGAATGACATACATATCGCTGCTTTCTTCTCTGCTACTTTCTGCGTTCTGGCATGTCGCGAGGAACAAGAACATTGTTGGTCTCACAAGACATTACAGCGAGGAACGGGATATGAGATAGTCTAACAATGACACTACATAGAGGAACGGGAGTTTAGGTGGCCAAGCAATGACACTAAAAAGGGGAAAGGGTCTAAAGGTGGTCTGACTATGACACTACAGAAGGGAAAGGGAGATAAGATGGTCTGGAATGACCGTCTTGGAGGAACGGACATTAAATGGTCTGACAATGACACAACAGACAGGAACGGGACATAAGATGGCCTGACAATGACAATACGTGGAGGAACGGGACATCAGATGGTCTGACAATGACACTACAGAGAAAAACGGGACATTAGATGGTCTGACAATGACACTAAATGGAGGAACGGGACATTAGATGGTCTTACAATGACACTACATGGAGAAACGAGATATGTGATGGTCTGACAATGATACTACATGGAGGAACGGGGCATTAGATGGTCTGACAATGACACTACAGAGAGGGACGGGAAATTAGATGGTCTGACAATGAAACTACAGAGAGAAACAGGACATAAGATGGTCTGACAATGACACTACAGAGAGAAACGGGACATTAGATGGTCTGACAATGACACTACAGAGAGGAATGGGATATTAGATGGTCTGACAATGATACTACAGAGAGAAACGGGATATTAGATGGTCTGACAATGACACTACAGTGAGGAACGGGATATCAGATGGTCTGACAATGACACTACATGGACGAACGGGACATTAGATGGTCTGA
Source organism: Lucinisca nassula (assembly GCA_963580285.1). Classification (NCBI taxonomy): domain Eukaryota; kingdom Metazoa; phylum Mollusca; class Bivalvia; order Lucinida; family Lucinidae; genus Lucinisca; species Lucinisca nassula. Next base: position 156,737,736 of record OY757018.1, read on the forward strand.
CAATGACACTACATGGAGGAACGGGACATTAGATGGTCTGACAATGACACTACATGGAGAACGAGATATTAGATGGTCTGACAGTGACACTACAGAGAGGAACGGGACATTAGATGGTCTGACAATGACCCTACATGGAGGAACGGGATATAAGATGGTCTGACAATGACACTACAGAGAGGAACAGGACATTAGATGGTCTGACAATGACACTGCAGAGAGGAACGAGATATTAGATGGTCTGACAATGACACTACTTGGAGGAACGGGATATTAGATGGTCTAGCAATGACACTACAGAGAGGAACGGGATATAAGATGGTCTTACAATGACACTACAGAGAGGAACGGGATATTAGATGGTCTGACAATGACACTACATGGAGGAACGGGATAATAGATGGTCTGACAATGACACTACAGATAGGAACAGGACATCAGATGGTCTGACAATGACACTTCATGGAGGAACGAGATATTAGATGGTCTGACAATGACACTACAGAGAGGAACGGGACAATAGATGGTCTGACAATAACACTGCAGAGAGGAACGGGATATTAGATGGTCTTACAGTGACACTACTTGGAGGAACGGGATATAAGATGGCCTGACAATGACAATTCTTGGAGGAACGGGACATTAGATGGTCTGACAATGACACTACACGGGGGAACGAGATATTAGATGATCTGACAATGACACTACAGAGAGGAACGGGACATCAGATGGTCTGACAATGACACTACAGAGAGGAACGGGACATAAGATGGTCTGACAATGACACTACAGATAGGAACGGTATATTAGATGGTCTGACAATAACACTACAGAGAGGAACGAGATATAAGATGGTCTGACAATGGCACTACAGATAGGAACGGGACATTAGATCAGAATCAGAATTAGAATTGTTACTGGTGACACGTCAAATGACATTCATACACCAGGACCTGTGATGTGGGAAGTTAGTCCCTAGCTCTAACCAAAGAGGTAAATTTAGCTACACAATCATCAGCACCTTCAGCTGTCGAAATAATCGAATCGGGAAGGGCATTCCAATCTCTAATGGTTCTGGGGAAGAACGACTCTTTATAAATGTCAGTTCTTGCGCTAAGGGTCTGAAACGCCAACGAATGCCGGTTGATTTCTACAGTGTCTAGCTGGGGGAACAAGGTCATCTGTTAGAATGCTGGCAGCACCCTTTAGACCTTTGTATAAAAGGATTAGCCTACTGTCTTTTCTCCTTTTCTTGAGAGACTCCCATTTTAATTTTCCAAGTATTCCAGTCATGCTCCCAGTTTCAAAGCAGTAATTGCCTGTTACAAATCTAGCAGCTCTATTCTGAACTTTCTCAATTTCATCGTTAAGGACCACTCCACTGGGGTCCCAGATACAACTACCATATTCCAAGATTGGGCGAACAAAACCTTTATATGCTGCCTCTTTTACGTCCTGAGGGCACTGATGAAGATTTCGCCTCAGGAAACCAAGCGTTCTATTTGCCTTAGTACACATGTTGCTAATATGAGTATTCCATCTCAAGTTGTGTGAGATTGTCACTCCAATGTATTTAATGGAGTCCACATTCTCGAGGACCGTTCCCTCTAAGGTGTAAGAAGCCTCAACTTTATTTGATCTCTTCCTAGTTATCTGCATAATATTGCAGTTAACTGGCTGAAATCTCATGCCCCATTTACGTGCCCAACATCCTAATCTATCTATGTCAGCCTGAAGTTTCAATGAGTCATCTGTATCTCTAATTTCCCGGTAACAAACACAGTCTTATTTCTGAGTCAATGTCAGTGGAAATATCATTGATGTACAGGGAGAACAAAAGTGGGCCAAGAACGGTCCCTTTGGGACTCCAGACAAAACTGGAACCCACTCCGAAGATTCACCATTAACAACAACCCGCTGTTTTCTGTAGCAAAGAAAGGAATCTATCCATTTGAGGGTCTTTCCCCCAATTCCATAACCAAATAACTTAGATTTAAGTAGTTCATGAGGAGGGGTGTCAACAGCCTTCTCGAAGTCAAGAATAAATGTGTCCATCTGTCCCCCTTTGTCCAAGATTTTTGCCCAGTCATTAATAACTGTGCTTAGCTGAGTTTCACAACTGTGCCTTTTCCTAAATGCATGTTGTCTGTCTGACAAAAGTTTATGTTCGTCCAAGTGGGCCATGATGTTCGAGCAGACTATATGTTCCAGCAATTTACACAGAACACAAGTCAGAGACACAGGGCGATAGTTACGGCAAGAGCCCTATCTCCTTTTTTGAAGAGTGGACAGATGTTTGCTAAGAGCCATTCTTTGGGGTTTTCACCCGTATCAAGAGACTGTTGAAACAAGTGTGCAAAAACTGGACCCAACTCATTTGCTAGTTCCTTCAGGACTCCAGGATGAAGCTCATCAGGTCCTAAGGCCTTACTGGGGTTTAAGCCTTGAAGTAATTTGATCACTCCTGCAGCTGTCACAACAATATTATTCATGAATGGGGCCGATCTTCCAGTCAATGGAACCTCCGTGAACTCAGTTTTATTAAACGCATCATTGAAATGACCAACTAGTTCCTCTGCCCTTTCAGAGTCTGATTCAGCAACCCCGTCCCCTCCTCTTTTATTAAGGGGCGGGATACCTTGCCTGTCTTTTTTCTGGCTATTAATATGTCTGTAGAAGTCTCTGGGATTTGCCTTTACATCACCTACCAAGTTATTCACATACAAACCATGCTGATTTTTTATATCAGTCTTGATTTCACGTCTCAAGTTTTCAAATTTTGTCCGGAGTTTACCTTTATATTAGATGGTCTGACAATGACACTATATGGAAGAACGGGCCATAAGAAGGTCTGACAATGACACTACATGGAGGAATGGGCCATTAGATGGCCTGACAATGACACTACATGGAGGAACGGGGCATTAGATGGCCTGATAATGACACTATATGGAGGAACGGGATATGAGATGGTCTGACAATGACCCTACAGAGAGAAATGGACATTAGATGGTCTGACAATGACACTACATGGAGGAACGAGATATTAGATGGTCTGACAATGACACTACAGAGAGAAACGGGACATTAGATGGTCTTACAATGACACTACATGATGGAACGGGATATTAGATGGTCTGACAATGACACTACAGAGAGAAACGGGACATAAGATGGTCTGACAATGACACTACAGATAGGAACGGGATATTAGATGGTCTGACAATAACACTACAGAGAGGAACGAGATATAAGATGGTCTGACAATGACACTACAGAAAGGAACGGGATATTAGATTGTCTGACAATTACACTACATGGAGGAACGGGATATTAGATGGTCTGACAGTGACACTACAGAGAGCAACGGGACATAGGATGGTCTGACCATGACACTACGGATCGGAACGGGACATTAGATGGCCTGACAAAGACACTACATGGAGGAACGGGATATTAGATGGTCTGACAATGACACTACAGATAGGAACTGGACATTAGATGGTCTGACAATGACACAACATGGAGGAACGAGCTATTAGATGGTCTGACAATGACACTTCAGAGAGGAACGGGACATTAGATGGTCTGACAATGACACTACATGGAGAAACGAGATATTAGATTGTCTGACAATGACACTATATAGAAGAGCGGGAGTTTAGGTGGTCTGACAATGACTATACAGAGAGCAATGGGATATTAAAAGGTCTGACAATGACACTACAGATAGGAACGAGATATTAGATTGTCTGACAATGATACTACATGAGGAACGGGATATTAGATGGTCTGACAATGATACTACATGGAGGAACGGGACATCAGATTGTCTGACAATGATACTACATGGAGGAACGGGATATTAGATGGTCTGACAATGATACTACATGGAGGAACGGGATATTAGATGGTCTGACAATGATACTACATGGAGGAACGGGATATTAGATGGTCTGACAATGACACTACAGAGAGAAACGGCACACTAGATGGTCTGACAATGACACTACATGGAGGATAGGGACATTAGATGGTCTGACAATGATACTACATGGAGGAACGGGATATTAGATGGTCTGACAATGATACTACATGGAGGAACGGGATATTAGATGGTCTGACAATGATACTACATGGAGGAACGGGATATTAGATGGTCTGACAATGACACTACAGAGAGAAACGGCACACTAGATGGTCTGACAATGACACTACATGGAGGATAGGGATATTAGATGGCCTGACAATGATACTACATGGAGGAACGGGATATTAGATGGTCTGACAATGACACTACATGGAGGAACGGGACATTAGATGGCCTGACAATGACACTACATGGAGGATAGGGACATTAGATGGTCTGACAATGATACTACATGGAGGAACGGGATATTAGATGGTCTGACAATGACACTACAGAGAGAAACGGCACACTAGATGGTCTGACAATGACACTACATGGAGGATAGGGACATTAGATGGCCTGACAATGACACTACATGAAGGAACGGGATATTAGATGGTCTGACAATGACACTACATGGATGAACGGGACATCAGATGGTCTGACAATGACACTATAGGAGGAACGGGATTTTAGATGGTCTGACAATGACACTACAGACAGAAATGGGACATAAGATGGTCTGACAATGACACTATATGGAGGAAAGGGACATTAGAAAGTCTGACAATGACACTACAGAGAGGAACTGGATATTAGATGGTCTGACAATGACACTGCACAGAGGAACGAGATATAAGTTGGTCTGACAATGACACTACATGGAGTAACGAGATATATGATGGTCTGACAATGACACTACATGGAGGAACGGGACATCACATGGTTTGACAATGACACTTCATGGAGGAACGAGTTATTAGATGGTCTGACAATGACACTACAGAAAGAAACGAGATATTAGATGGTCTGACAATGACACTACAGATAGGAACGGGACATCAGATGGTCTGACAATGACACTACAGAGAAGAACGAGATATAAGATGGTCTGACCATGACACTACAGATAGGAACGGGACATTAGATGGTCTGACAATGACACTACTTGGAGGAAGGGGATATTTGAAGGTCTGACAATGACACTACATGGAGGAACGAGATATTAGATGGTCTGACAATGGCACTACATGGAGGAACGGGATATTAGATGGTCTGACAATGACACTAAAGAGAGGAACGGGATATAAGATGGTCTGGCAATGACACTACATGGAGTAACGGGACATTAGATGGTCTGACAATGACCCTACATGGAGGAACGGGACATTAGATGGTCTGACAATGACACTACAGAGAGGAACGGGATATTAGATGGTCTAACAATGACACTACAGAGAGAAACGGGATATTAGATGCCTGACAATGACACTACATGGAGGAACGAGATATTAGATGGTCTGACAATGACATTACAGAGAGGAACGGGACATTAGATGGTCTGACAATGACACTACTTGGAGGAACCGGATATTAGATGGTCTGACAGTGACACTACAGAGAGCAACGGGACATAGGATGGTCTGACCATGACACTACGGATCGGAACGGGACATTAGATGGCCTGACAAAGACACTACATGGAGGAACGGGATATTAGATGGTCTGACAATGACACTATATAGAAGAGCGGGAGTTTAGGTGGTCTGACAATGACTATACAGAGAGCAATGGGATATTAAAAGGTCTGACAATGACACTACAGATAGGAACGAGATATTAGATTGTCTGACAATGATACTACATGAGGAACGGGATATTAGATGGTCTGACAATGATACTACATGGAGGAACGGGACATCAGATTGTCTGACAATGATACTACATGGAGGAACGGGATATTAGATGGTCTGACAATGATACTACATGGAGGAACGGGATATTAGATGGTCTGACAATGATACTACATGGAGGAACGGGATATTAGATGGTCTGACAATGACACTACAGAGAGAAACGGCACACTAGATGGTCTGACAATGACACTACATGGAGGATAGGGACATTAGATGGTCTGACAATGATACTACATGGAGGAACGGGATATTAGATGGTCTGACAATGATACTACATGGAGGAACGGGATATTAGATGGTCTGACAATGATACTACATGGAGGAACGGGATATTAGATGGTCTGACAATGACACTACAGAGAGAAACGGCACACTAGATGGTCTGACAATGACACTACATGGAGGATAGGGATATTAGATGGCCTGACAATGATACTACATGGAGGAACGGGATATTAGATGGTCTGACAATGACACTACATGGAGGAACGGGACATTAGATGGCCTGACAATGACACTACATGGAGGATAGCGACATTAGATGGTCTGACAATGATACTACATGGAGGAACGGGATATTAGATGGTCTGACAATGACACTACAGAGAGAAACGGCACACTAGATGGTCTGACAATGACACTACATGGAGGATAGGGACATTAGATGGCCTGACAATGACACTACATGAAGGAACGGGATATTAGATGGTCTGACAATGACACTACATGGATGAACGGGACATCAGATGGTCTGACAATGACACTATAGGAGGAACGGGATTTTAGATGGTCTGACAATGACACTACAGACAGAAATGGGACATAAGATGGTCTGACAATGACACTATATGGAGGAAAGGGACATTAGAAAGTCTGACAATGACACTACAGAGAGGAACTGGATATTAGATGGTCTGACAATGACACTGCACAGAGGAACGAGATATAAGTTGGTCTGACAATGACACTACATGGAGTAACGTGATATATGATGGTCTGACAATGACACTACATGGAGGAACGGGACATCACATGGTTTGACAATGACACTTCATGGAGGAACGAGTTATTAGATGGTCTGACAATGACACTACAGAAAGAAACGAGATATTAGATGGTCTGACAATGACACTACAGATAGGAACGGGACATCAGATGGTCTCACAATGACACTACAGAGAAGAACGAGATATAAGATGGTCTGACCATGACACTACAGATAGGAACGGGACATTAGATGGTCTGACAATGACACTACTTGGAGGAAGGGGATATTTGAAGGTCTGACAATGACACTACATGGAGGAACGAGATATTAGATGGTCTGACAATGGCACTACATGGAGGAACGGGATATTAGATGGTCTGACAATGACACTAAAGAGAGGAACGGGATATAAGATGGTCTGGCAATGACACTACATGGAGTAACGGGACATTAGATGGTCTGACAATGACCCTACATGGAGGAACGGGACATTAGATGGTCTGACAATGACACTACAGAGAGGAACGGGATATTAGATGGTCTAACAATGACACTACAGAGAGAAACGGGATATTAGATGCCTGACAATGACACTACATGGAGGAACGAGATATTAGATGGTCTGACAATGACATTACAGAGAGGAACGGGACATTAGATGGTCTGACAATAACCCTACTTGGAGGAACCGGATATTTGATGGTCTGACAATGACACTACATGGAGGAACGGGGCATTAGATGGTCTGACAATGACACTACAGAGAGGAACGGGATATTAGATGGTCTGACGATGACACTACAGAGAGAAATGGGATATTAGATGGTCTGACAATGACACTCCTTAGAGGAACGAGATATTAGATGGTCTGACAATGACACTACAGAGAGGAACGGGACATTAGGTGGTCTGACAATGACACTACATGGAGGAACGGGATATAAGATGGTCTGACAATGACACTACATGGAGGAACGGAACATTAGATGGTCTGACAAAGACACTACAGAGAGAAACGGGACATTAGATGGTTTGACAATCACCCTCCATTGAGGAACGAGATATTAGATGGTCTGACAATGACACTTCATGGAGGAACGGGACATTAGATGGTCTGACAATGACACTACGGAGAGGAACGGGATATTAGATGGTCTGACAATGACAGTACTTGGAGGAACGGGATATTAGATGGTCTGACAATGACACTACATGAAGGAACGGGACATCAGATGGTCTGACAATTACACATCTGAGAGGACGGGAGTTACGGTGCTCTGACAATGACACTTTAGAGAGGAACAGGACAATGTTACGAGCCAAGCGTAGCAGAAAGAAAAAGCAAACAAGCCTTTTGGAAAAATTTAACAAAATTTATTTACAAGTTAACTTTAACCTGTAGAAGTAAGAAAATTAAATGTACTTAGCTCTGTTATGAAATATCCTGAATGAATCTATTTTCCTTGATCCCACAGAATTCACAATCCAAAATGAAAAGTAATATCCAACACAGAATTTAGAAATAACTTTTCTTAAATGCCCAAACATCAAACTCCAAAGTCTGCCTCAATGAGAAAAATCAAGCTCTTTTATAGACCCTAAGATTTCTCTAGAACATTCCAGAGGGCTGTGGAATAAGATGAGGTAATTTTCTAAAAATAATGCAACCCAGAACTTTCTGGAAGGTTCTGAAGTACTTTCCCTTGTAAACATGTTGTTTACAAAAATGAAATTAATCTGTGACTCAGTTTTCTAGAATCTTCTATAAGAAGATTAACAAGATATTTATAGCACTATTAGGTCACAGTGGGGTGCAAGTGGGAATCAGAAAAATAAATTCTTATGCATAACACTCCCCCTCTTCGAGGAAAAGAAAGATTTATGTAATAAAGCTTTCTTTTGCTTTAAGAATAATAAAATATTGAGCATAGCATATAAAATTACATGTATCTACAATCCACTTTAGTAGGAAAGAAAAACACAACTCCTGACACTGCTCAAGCTCTTGAAAGGGCATCAGGGATAATGTTATCTCTCCCTCTGATATGTCTTATGTCTAAATTATACTCTTGTAGCATAAGACTCCACCTGAGCAACCGCTGATTTTTTGTTTTTCATTTTATGTATGAAAGTCAGTGGATTGTGATCACTGAAAACAACAATCGGTGCAGTAGTAGGGGTAAGATAAACTTCGAAATGTTGCAGACTGATTCTTGCTCTGCATCTGTCTATGTTCGAGAATTAATCCTTCTAAGAGTCTATAAACATTTTTGTCCTTTCTTGTTCTGGTATAAGAATACTAGGAGAACTCCATTCCAGTCATTGTCCAGCAAATACTGAATTTCTTCTTTAAGATTTTTCTGTTTTATAGGATTCATCCTGTATAGGTGTTGTTTTACAGGTTTGGAACCATTTATGTCCACATCGTGAAATATTTTGTCTGTCCGTGTTGGAATGTCAGGAAATAAGTGTTCATATTCAAAAATCAGCTGTTTCAGTTCATTCCGCTGATTTGGCTCTAGATGTGACAGTTTCTGGTCAAGATTCCGTAGAATGTCAGAATTCTGAAGTTTTGATGATGTGGGATCCGACTTCACTGAATTAATATCCTCACAGTCATTGTCACATGAATTAAGTGGAACAGAGCTAACTAGATTGACTGATGTTAAAGATGTATTGTCCCTATCTATGTATTCCTTAAGCATGTTAATATGACATAGCTGCTTTAGCTTGCGCCTCCCAGGAGTGTTTATTATGTAATTTACGTCACTGATCTTTTTGTCTACAGTGTATGGACCATAATACCTGGCCTGCAACGATTTTCCTGGAATAGGCAAAAGAGCTAGTACCTTATCACCTGGTTTAAAATTCCTTTCTTTTGTCCCTATGTCATATAGCTGTTTCATTTTCCTTTGGGCTGACTGAAGATTGGTCCGAGCAGCCTCACAAGCTTTTGAAAGTCTAGTTTTGAAATCAGACACATACTGAAGTAAATTCAGGGAGGTGTCATCATTGGAGAGAAATTTCTCTTTGAGAAGTTTCAAAGGACCACGAACAGTATGGCCAAATACTAATTCAAATGGACTGAAGCCAAGAGATTCTTGCACAGATTCTCTAACAGCAAATAAAAGGAGATGGATGCCTTCATCCCAATCCTTCTCTGTGTCAAAGCAATATGATCTTATCATGTTTTTCAAGGTTTGGTGGAATCTTTCAAGGGCGCCTTGACTTTCAGGATGATAGGCTGATGACTTATACTGTACAATGCCAAGTTCATGCATTACTTGTTGAAATATTCCAGACATAAAATTTGAGCCTTGGTCTGACTGAATAGATTTAGGAAGCCCAACAAATGTGAAAAACTTCACTAAGGCCTTGACGATTGTCTTAGTTTTGATATTTCTTAGTGGAATGGCTTCAGGAAAACGTGTGGAAGCACACATAATAGTCAATAGATATTCACAACCAGACTTTGTTCTGGGCAAGGGACCCACACAGTCTATAATTATTCGACTGAAAGGTTCATCAAAAGCAGGTATAGGCTGCAAGTGAGCCTTAGGTATAGTCTGATTGGGTTTTCCTACCATTTGGCATGTATGGCAGGACCTACAATGCTGAGAAACATCTGATTTTAACCCAGGCCAGTAAAAATGATTAAGAATCTTGTGATAGGTTTTATTTACACCTAAATGTCCTGACATTGGAGTTTCATGTGCCAAGTTTAATATTTCAGGACGGTAAATCCGTGGAACCACTATCTGATGGTTGACAGTCCACTCGTCTTCTGCTGAGACGTCTGGTGGACGCCATTTTCTCATAAGAATGTCATTTTTGACATAATAACAGACTGGGACCTGAGATAATTCCTGCTCATCTAAAGCCCTTTCAAACAAAGGCGAAATTTCAGGATCCTTGTGCTGCTCTATAGCTAGTTGAGACCCGGACATTTTGTCATGGCCTAGATCTAAAGATGACTTATTCTCACGAAAATCTGCCTGCTGATCAGACAGGCTTGAAGACAGAGACCTTGTTATCTCGTCATTAAAAGACTGACCCAAAAAGGTATCAGTTAAATCAAAATCCTGTTTCCCATCAGTTTGCTTGGCCTTACGTGCCATCGCCCTTGTGACTGCACAAGATGGATAAAGATCAGGAATTTCCTGTTCAATGGGATCAGGCGGTTGGTCTATGCAAGGATTAGTAGTCAAAAGTGGGTTTACCACAACCTTATCTCCAGCTAAGTCATTGCCTAGCAACAAATGAACACCTTTAAAAGGTAAAGAAGGTCTAATACCAACAGCCACTGAACCGGATACCAAGTCTGATGACAAATAAACGTTATGAAGCGGAACATTAACAAATCCACATTCCACACCCTGAATAAGGACACTTTGGCCCAAAGAAGTCTTCTCAGAAAAAGGCAGAGTATCTGCTAGAATAAGAGATTGAGAAGCTCCAGTATCTCGTAAGATTTTAATAGGGGTAGGATGGGCATAACTGTCACCATTTAGTGACACAAAACCATCTGATAAGAATGGTTCATAAGTCTCCATAACTGAATCAGTCTCAGATAATTTGATATCAGAAAGAGTTTCCTCCCTTACACAAGACTGTGGTTTTGGCCTTATAGAAGTCAAGCATGTAGGCTTAAGTTCCTCTTGTCTTTCTCTTTCTTTCCTTCGCTTTAATTTTAAACACTCAGAGATCAAATGACCTGTATTTTTACAATAATAACAAACTACTTGAGATTGAGATAAGGGATTCTGGTCTTTGTTTTCACCAGAAGGTTTGGAAAAATTCTGACTTCTGTTTTCACCAGAAGGTTTGGAAAGATTCTGGCTTTTATTTCCACCAGAAAGTTTGGGCATAATACTAGATGTATGGCTATAACTACCAGAAGGATTACTGGGATAGAATCTTGGACCTGTCTGTGGATTATAAGGTTTTCGAGGATAAGGCCTGTTCACAAATGAGACTTTATGAGTCAAAGCATAATCATCTGCCAAACGAGAAGCTTCCTCCAAAGTTTCAACCTGTCTCTCATCGAGAAAAGATTTAATGTCTGAATTTATGCACCGTTTGAACTCTTCAACAAGGACAAGCTGTCTAAGTTTGTCATGATCAGAGCCTACTTTTTTAGAAGAACACCACCTATCAAATAATTGTTCTTTGGTTCGAGCAAATTCTACATGGGTCTGGGAAATTTCTTTTTTACAGTTCCTAAATTTCTGCCTGTAAGCCTCAGGGACCAACTCATATGCCTTAAGAATAAGCTCCTTGACCAGATCATAGTCTGAGCTTTGCTCGACAGTCAGCTGAGTGTAAATGTCTCGAGCCTTTCCGACAACAACGCTTTGCAAAAGTAAGGTCCAATGCTCTTTTGGCCATTTTAAATTTTCTGCAACTTTTTCAAAATGCAAAAAATACTTATCTACCTCTTTTTCCTGAAATGGCGGAACTAATCTGATGTGCTTTGTGGCATCAAAGTAACTACCAGAGTCAAAAACAGGGGTAGGTTTCACCCTATCTTGACCCTGGAGTTCCATTTCCTTCAGCCTTAATTGAAATTGCCTTTCCCTTTCTTTTTCTTCAATACTATATCTCATTTTTTCCTTTTCCAACTCCAGCCGTTCTTCTTTTTCTAATTTTTCTTTCTGAATGCGTTCCTCCATTTCTCTTTTTTCCCTTTCCATTTCTAATTTTTCCATCTGCATTTGTCTCTGCATTTCTCTTTCTTTTTCCTTTTCTCTTTCTTCCATTTCTAATCTTAACTTCTCTAATTCAATTTGCCTTCCTATTTCAATTTGTCTCATTTGCAATTCAGTATGTGAAACCATAATGAGAGACAAAGCAGATGGATCAAAAAGTTCTTCATCAACAAAAAACTGTACCAAAACATTCTTGATTTCATGTTTTTTCATGCTTGTTTTGACAGCAGTGACCCCATAATGGGAAGCAATATCTAGCAAATCTGTTCTTTTGGCCAGATTAAACAACTCCTGAGTAGGCTGAGCCAAAAAGCTTCTCAAATCAAACGACATGTTTGCTTTTTGTTTGTTTTAAAAAGTATTTATGGAAATACAGATTGAGGTTAATTTTACAAAGTTTTTTTTTTCTTCGAAATGACAAGCCCAACGAGAATTTCACATGAAATGACAAGTACTATTTCACCTGAAATGACAGTTCACATGAAATTACAATCCCCTATATGCCTATAGGGAAATACCAATCCTGTGAAGCAACTGCAAAGTCTATTTGATAAGAAATGACAATTACCTGCGTCACATGAAATGTCGGTTTTAAAATGCTTAAAATGGTTTTATCCCGGACGAGCCCCCAATTTCTGTTACGAGCCAAGCGTAGCAGAAAGAAAAAGCAAACAAGCCTTTTGGAAAAATTTAACAAAATTTATTTACAAGTTAACTTTAACCTGTAGAAGTAAGAAAATTAAATGTACTTAGCTCTGTTATGAAATATCCTGAATGAATCTATTTTCCTTGATCCCACAGAATTCACAATCCAAAATGAAAAGTAATATCCAACACAGAATTTAGAAATAACTTTTCTTAAATGCCCAAACATCAAACTCCAAAGTCTGCCTCAATGAGAAAAATCAAGCTCTTTTATAGACCCTAAGATTTCTCTAGAACATTCCAGAGGGCTGTGGAATAAGATGAGGTAATTTTCTAAAAATAATGCAACCCAGAACTTTCTGGAAGGTTCTGAAGTACTTTCCCTTGTAAACATGTTGTTTACAAAAATGAAATTAATCTGTGACTCAGTTTTCTAGAATCTTCTATAAGAAGATTAACAAGATATTTATAGCACTATTAGGTCACAGTGGGGTGCAAGTGGGAATCAGAAAAATAAATTCTTATGCATAACAACAAAAACTTGTGTGGCAATGACACCACCGAGAGAATGGGGAAGATAAGGTGGTCTTACAATGACACTACAGAGGGGAACGGGGGTTTAGGTGGTCTGGCAATGACACTACAGAGAGGAACGAATCTAAATCTGGTCTGGCAATGACACTACAAAAAAAGAATGGGGCTTAAGGTGGTCTTACCATGACACTACATAGAGGAACGGGACTATTGTTGGCCTCACAATGACATCACAGCAAGAAACGGGGCATTAGATGGTCTAACAATGATACTACATAGAGGAACGGGAGTTTCGGTGGTCTAACAATGACACCATAGAGATGAATGGGACTATAGGTGGTCTGACTATGACACTACAGAAATAAACGGGACATAAGGTGGTCTGACAATAACACTACAGAGAAGAATGTGGTTATAGGTGGTCTGAAAATGACACTACAGGGAGGAACGGGACATCAGATGGTTTGACAATAACACAACTTAGAGGGATGGGAGTTTAGGTGGTCTGACAATGACACTACATAGAGCAACGGGACTATAGTTGGTCTGCTAACGACACTGCAGTTAGGAACGGGAAATAAGATGGTCGGACAATGACACTATAAAGGGGAACACGTATCAAGGTGGTCTGCAAAATACGCTACAGAGAGGAACGGGACTATAGCTGGTGAAGCAATGACATTACCGAGTGGAAGGTGACTAACGGTGGTCTGACAATAACACTATAGAGAGGAATTGGACTTAAGGTTTTCTGACAATGATACTACAGAGAGGAGCAGAACATTAAATGGTCTGAAAATGACACTACAGCGAGGAACTGGGCATAAGATGGACCGACAATGACACTTTTAAAAGGAACGGACGTTCACGTGGTCTCCAAATGACACGACAGAGAGGAATGGACTATAGCTGCTCTGGCAATGACATTACAGAGGGGAATTGATGTTAAGATGGTCTGACAATGACACTACAGAGAGGGACGGGACTATTGTTGGTCTGACAAATACACTATAACGAGGAACGGGACATATGACTGTCAGACAATTGCACTACAGAGAGGATCGGGACTTAATGTGGCCGGACAATAACACTAGATAAAGGACTGGGACTATAGGTTGTCTGAAAATGACACTACAGAGAGGAACGGGAAATAAAATGGACGGTCCGCCTCGCACCGCGGTTCCTGGACAAGCTCAAAAAGTAGTAGTAATACTAGTTGTAGCAATAGAAATTGTACTAGAAGTAGTAGAAGTAGTAGTAGTAATAGTAGTAGTAGTAGTAGTAGTAGTAGTAGTAGTAGTAGTAGTAGTAGTAGTAGTAGTAGAAGAAGAAGTAGTAGCAGCTGCTATAGTAGAATTTGTAGTTGTTGTTACAGCTACAACTTCTACAAGTTTCACTTATGTTTATACTACTGCACCTGCAATTGCAATTAGAACTACTATTACTTCTGCAACTACTACTATTACTACTACTACTACTAAAAATAATAATAATGGTAATTTTCATCCTCGATAGCGCAGTCGTTATCGCGTTCGACTCATGATCGAGAGGTTTTGCGTTCGAATCCTGCACCCGGTATCGATGTGTCTCCTTATCCAAGACACGTAATAGCAGTTGTAGTAAAATACTTGTATTATACTTGTATTTTACGACTACAACTGCAATTATTACTACTTCTACTGCTGCTACTACTATTACTAGTGCTACTAATGCTACTACTGTTACTACTACTCTTAAAATTGTAATAGTAGTAGTATGGTAAATAAATAGTAAACAAGCAGTAGTAGAAGTTCAGTAACAGTAGCTGTAGTAGTAGTAGCAGTAGTAGAAGTAGAAGAATCAGTAGTTGTACTAGTTATAGTAGAAGTAGTAGTATAAGTAAATATTGTAGGAGTAGTAGCAGTAGTAGTATTGAAAGTAGTAGTAGCAGTGACAGAAGTAGTAATAATGTAAGCAATTAGTGTGATTATACTTTGTCTATGGATTAATGATTTTGGATTAACGCTTTGGTACTACGACCTAAACTACCTGTGATACCAATATTAGATTGAGATGATTTTTTTGTTTTACAGCGCGGCGTAATGGCAAAAGCAATAGTAGTAGTAGTAGCAGTATTGCTTAAAAGAGAAACAGTAGTAGTAGAAGTAGTTTAGTAGCAGTAGTAGTAAAATACAGGTAGTAGCAGCAGTATTAGAACTAGTAGTAGTAAAAGTGGTGCCTTAAGATATAGAGGAGGCAGGAGTAGAAGAAGCTGTTGCAGAAGTAGTAGTGTAGTTGTATTAGTAGTAAAAGGCGTATTATTATTTTTATTGTTATTATCATTATTATTAGAAGTAGAAGTAACATTAGACGAAGAAGAAGAAGTAGTCGTAGTAGTAGCAGTAGATGTAAAAGCAGCAGTAGTAGTAGTAGTGGTACTAGAAGTGGTAGTAGAAGTAGTAGTTGTTGTTATTGTTGTTTTATGAGTCGTAGTTATAGTAGAAGCATTAGAAGCACTAGTAATAGTAGTAGCAGTAGTAGAAGTGGGAATGATTGCAGCACTAGTAGTAAAATACAGGTATTTTACTACTACGGCTACAATCATTACTACTACTGCTACAATCATTACTACTTCTACAAATGGTTGTAGCAGTAGTAGTATTTTAATACTACTGCTATAAACATTACTACTTCCACTACTGCTACTACTACGAGTGGTTGAACTAGTTTTAGAAGTAGTAGCAGAAGTGGTGTTTCAAACTATTTAAGTGGTAGGAGTAGAAGAAGCAGTTGTAGAAGGTAGTGGTGTCGTATTGTAGTAGTAGCCGTATCATTATTTCTATTATTATAATTATTATTATTATTATTATTAGTTGTTGTTGTAGTGTCAGTAGAAGTTGTTGTCGTAGAAGTAGCAGTAGATGTAGAAGCTGTAGTAGTAGCAGCAGTAGTAGAACTAGAAGTTGTAGTAGTAGAGGAAGTAGTTGTTGTTATTGTTGATAATGTAGTAGTAGTAATAGAAGTAGCAGGAGTAGTACTAGTAGTAGTAGAAGTAGCAGTAGAAGTAAAATAGATGTAATAGCAGCAGTAGTACAAGTATGTCTACTAGTTGAGGTAGTGGTAATAGTAATAGTAGTAGCAATAGAAGCAGTAGCAGTAGGAGCAGAAATAGTACGAGGACTGTTCAAATATGAATGCAAGTAGAACGTTTTCTCATGCACTAATGCGAAAAGCACCAGGAAATAAATATCACAGCGTAGAAAAACATTTTACCTATACATTGATACCAAAATTGTTCAAATCCGTCCACTTTAGCCATGTATAGCGTTCGATAAACACTGTCTGCTCTTGAATACTAATACAAAACATGGTTGGAAGAAGGTCAGAGTACGCCGTTGAAATACGGTCCTATATAAAGAATCGTTGTATTCTTGGTATACGGTGCAAAAACATTTTTGATGAAATATGTTCGGTTTATGGGCATAATGAAATGTCTTTTCCGACAGTTTTTCGTTGGTGTAAGAAATTCAGCTGTGGGCTAGGCTCAACAGAAGATGCACCACATGATCGTCGGCCGAAAAGAGCAACATCTGCCAAGATGGTTGCTAGAGTGAAAGAAATAGTTGCTACCGATGCACGATACACCACTAGGCAAAAAGCTAGTTTGGTTGGCATCTCATTAGGAGCAGATCATACAATTCTGAAACGGGATTTGAAAATGAGAAAGATCTGTGCTAGATGAATTCCCCATCTGTTGACAGATGAGCAGAAAAAGACACGCGTTAAGTGCGCCAAGTTGCTTAAAAAAACTTCCAAATTACAATGCACATGTCTTTCGCTAATGTCGTCACAGGTGACGAGACATGGGTTCACTTTTTTGAGCCAAAACTAAAGATTCAGAACAAAATATGGGCAACAAAGTATTGCAAAAGACCATGCATTGCAAAGCGACCATGAGCGTCAAGAAGGTAATGTATGCCATATTCTTTTCAAATCAGGGCCCTGCTATTCAGGTTGCTGTGCTTAAAGGCAAATCTGTAAATGGCAAGTTTTACAAGAATAAGGTTCTTCGAAAATTGAAGAAATATTTCAAAGAACGAAGACCCGCAATTGGTTTGGCCAATGTCAGATTGAAGACCAAACCATACATAAAGAAAATCGGGGATTAACAAGGGTATACTTTATTTTTGTCAAGTCTGCTCCAAAACATAGATTGTGGGTACTCGTTAGAACCGCTTCAGCTAAAGAAAAGTAGAAGTAAAACAAAGATCAGGAATTGATACAATTAACTTACTCCACCCATAAAAGACACCAAAGGGAAAGAAATACAAACATTAAGCGACCAGACCATAATGGAAACCTAAACAAAGGAAGGCCATAAGGACAGTTACTTTCCCACAAAATGGCCATATGGCCATCCAAAACCAAAAGACACAAGTGATACACACAGTAAGTAACAAACAACAACATAAATAAATCGCCACAGAAGAGCCGCCTTGGAACGGTCAGTGGAAGATTTCCACTGGGGGGCTTAAATCGATTTTACGTGGCCACAATCCTCGCCCTTACTTCCGTCGCGATTTAGACAAATAATTTGTTCAGTCCGCATGAAGGCCTCCTAACTCATCAGTGCAACATCTCCGTGAACACAAAAATCAAAGAACCACGGAGGTGAGACAACGGTGAGGACTCGACAGCAAGAAACCACAGAAATGCTGGAGCAAAAGAAAACCAACAGTTAGACTCCGATGAGCCCGACCAGAGACAGAGCATTAGGCACCAACCAACATTATCTCTCTAATTTTCAATAAGCCTTTACGTTGGAGCCGTCATAGAATCTGAGGCCTGACCCACCGGCATGCAATTAAAGAGGGAAGCAAAGTAGAAGTAAAACAAAGATCAGGAATTGATACAATTAACTTACTCCACCCATAAAAGACACCAAAGGGAAAGAAATACAAACATTAAGCGACCAGACCATAATGGAAACCTAAACAAAGGAAGGCCATAAGGACAGTTACTTTCCCACAAAATGGCCATATGGCCATCCAAAACCAAAAGACACAAGTGATACACACAGTAAGTAACAAACAACAACATAAATAAATCGCCACAGAAGAGCCGCCTTGGAACGGTCAGTTGCCAACCGTGATTGGGTTAACTACCATGCATGCAGTCTGTCGTATAATATCCATGTTGTACCCAATCTTTTTATATCGAAGAATGATTTTACGAAATTGGGTGCTGAAGTCATTGCGGTTATATATTTTTCTGAATTTATATACTAAGTCACCATAAAATTTGAGTTCCGATAGACCTTGTTGCAGAAGAGATTTAAGTCCAATATTGAATTTTGAAATTAAATCAGAATGGCGTCTATAAAATTTTGAAAAGGCTTTGCGTAGTTTATGGTACCGATAACCCTGATTAAGGAGTTTAGCCGTTAATAATTTATTACGAGTGTTGAAGTCAGTTACATGACTACACACTCTAGCAAATCGAATTAATTGCGAAATATAAACGCCATAGGATGGCGCACGAGGAACATCACCATCCAAAAAAGGAAAATTTACAAATTCTCAAAATCAAAGTCATCGCGTTTATCATAAATTTTGCACGAAACAAATCCATCTACAATAGATAGATGTAAATCCAAAAACGGGGCCTCGGTATCAGAAGAATTTGCTTTATTTAACTGAAGTTCTAGGGGGTAAATCTGACTGATCAAACCATCAAAATAGGTATTATCAATATTTAATAAATCATCTAAATATCTAGAAGTAGAGCTAAAAGCTTCAATAATTTCAGATTGGTTATCAATGGAAAGCGACAAAATGAAGTCTCTTTCATAACAATACAAGAACAGATCAGCCACAAGAGGTGCGCAATTAGTACCCATCGGAATACCCACAATTTGTCTAAATAACTTAGTACCGAATCTAATATAAATATTGTCAAGTAGAAAGGTGAGGGCATCACACACTTTCTGACATGACCAAAGTGTATAATTCTTATGCTCTTTAGAAGTGAAAAATGCATTTCTGACATTACATGCAAGATAGAGAGAATCTTCTCTGTGAAAAGCCCATTCAATTAAATCATTAAGCTTTTCTTTTATAAGATTATGAGGAAGTGTAGTGTAAAGAGTGGAAAAATCGTAGGTAGACAGACTAGAAGCACGAAAATGTCTAGATTTCAATTTATTTAAAACCTCATTCGAATTTTTTATAGACCAAAACAGATTTCTTCCTGATCTTTCAAAGACTTTATCACAATATTTAATTACATGCGTTTTAATAGCAGTAAGACAGGAAGTTAATAATTTAGAAAGTTCAGTGGTAGTGCAAGAGCTAGAATTTGCAATAAACCGTGCTTTGTAAGGTTTTTTTATGAAGTTTTGGTAACCAGTATAGCGTAGGAAGCTTGTCTTGGCCTTCGTTAACACACACAGCAAACTTGGTGGCTGAAAGACAAACATGTTTATCTACTATAGCTCTCTCTTCAGCTAAAGGCTGAAGTTCATAGGCCTTAGTACCACCAAGCTCCTGCTTAAGCGTGTTAACATAGTGGAGCCGTCACACAACGACGACGTTGTTAGCGGCCTTGTCTGCAGGGGCCAAAACAAACTTCTTATGAAATTCTTGAATACCTAGTTTAAGATGACGTAAAGACGTCTTGGGCTTAGGAGGTAATAAGTTAGTATTTTGAGAATAGAAAGAAATGCGTTTATTCACTAGTTTTAAAATACTAAGTTTCCAGTCCTTAAGGGCTTTATGCTCAACATACTCTCGCTTACACCATCGATTACCGAATTCATTCAAGGAAGCAGCGATTTCATCTCTACATTTACTGAAATCAATTTTAGAAGGAAACCGATATTTCGGTCCTTTAGAAATTATATTCCTTATCCTAGAATCAGGAATAATTTTCAAATTGCCAGTAATTACATGACCAGCAGCAGGATAGCAATACTTTGAGTTTTTACAATCACATGAATCAGGAGTATTAGTATCAATATCAAGATCTGAAACAAGTTTATTGAAATTAAAAATGATAGATCTAACAGGTTTGTTATATTTATAGCAAATTATAGGTGTTTCAGTATTTTGAAAATAAGCAGGAATGGAAGAAAGCACAGATCTCTCACGGAAGATACTGGGCAAATCTATAAAATCCATACCCTTATTAATGAAGGATATTTTGAAGAAATGGCGTTTATGATTAATTTCAGAATCAATGTAAGGACGGAGAGTATGCTGAGTATAGCCTCTAGTTAAGAGAGCCGCATCATATAACTGATGAGAACTATCGTAGAATTTATTCGCCTCGGTGTCCAGAAGACGTAAAACAGAAACGGGTAATGAACTTAAAAATGAAAGCATAGAGTGGCGTCCATGATTTAATAATATAATTGACAGTCACTTCAGTCTAGTATTGTTTCGTTTAAACGCACGTGATTTACGTTTAAAGTTACCATTTTTCCTGGTGCCGTGAGATCTAGTTCTGCGTTTTCGACATTCCAGGAGTGAGAAAATATCAAAGTCCGGCATTCTGGAAATATTACCCTCATGATAAATGTTATCATTAAATCCCAGTGGAAAAGGGGTCTGTAAAAATTTAATCCATTTCAATTCAGCTTCATGTCTTTTGATTATTTTGAATCTAGATGTAGAATTTGCATCATAATAAAGTTTTTCCACTGGTTGTATAACAATGTTATTTACAGAATGACCTGTACGTCGAAAGTGACGGTACAAGAAAGTGTCAGTTTTCTTAGGCTTACTCATTCTACGATAATGCTCGTTCAATCTAGTTTTAAGCATGCGGTTAGTTTGACCGACGTACTGCATATTACAGTTTGCAGCACGTCAAGTAATTAGATAAATTAAATCTGTAGACTGTCATGTCAAATCAGACATGTTAACTACAGAGAAGCGTCTACCATTTACAGATGAAGTAACGGTAGACGCAGTGCTTAAATGCGAACAACATCTGCACCTCTTGGCATTGCACTTAGAAATACTAGGATACATTCCACTTCTTTTCCACAGATTAGTATATTTTCGAAGGATTGGCGATTTGAGAGGAGATAGTCTTATACGAAGACTACTCCCAAAAACATTGGTATTGCCTGCTCCTTTGAGATTAACTGAAGTTACAGAAGACAAATTTAAGGGTCTAACCAATACCGAAGGCAACATAGTATTAAAGTTCTTAATAGAATGGGGAATCCGTACAGAAGAAGCAGAGTGTAACCTAAGGGGTGATATTGATATTTTAAATGTATTTGTAATACTCATTTTGGTTAATAAGGTTGTGATACCGTCAAAACTAAAGCGATGTTCATACCGGTTATTAAATAAATAAATAAAACAGCATATAAAATTGCTGAAGAAGATTCCTTCGAATAGAAGGAAGGTACAACAAAAGCCCACAAAACATCCTAGTCTACTTAAAGTACAGGGATGTCAAACAAGCAGTTGTTATACAACGAGGAACGAACATCGGTTTAATTATGACCTTCATCAGGTATCTAAAGGATGTCAATTGATGGAACAGTGAAAAGCAATTGTATAAGCAATCCCTGAGGATTGGAAAAATAAGAGCATTAAATGCATGTACGGGGAGACTAAACAGTACCAACAATCTATGTTTTCAGCAAAAATAAGGAAAATAATATATACCCCAATAAACCCAAGTTTCACAAAATGAAAATGGGGTTTCTGGGGGTCAAACATATGTAGGCGTGTATTCTTGATGCTTCAACATTGTATATCTGGAACTAAACCCAACATGATAATCTGTGTAAATAAATAAATAAATGACAGGAAAGTAAATGCAAAACATTTTATTATACGCTTAGTATATCAAATCAGACTGATTATCCCGTGATTTTTTCAAGGGTGCAATAAACGCTCTTGATTCTCATTAAAATTTGAAATTATTGAGTGTTTACACAGCATGAATTGGACAGGTATATCAAAGACGCCGCAAGAAAGATAAGAGCCTTATCCAAAAAATGTGGATATGTAAGCGGCATTTTAATTGGATAATTGGAAAATAAGAAATAACGGTCTACTTGCATTTACGGGTAGACCTGCATTTTACGGGTACACTCCTATTTTTACGGGTATACCCGCATTTTAAGATGCGGGTACACCAGTAAATTTAGGGGTGTACCCGCAAATATAGGGGTGTACCCGTAAAATGCAGGTCTACCCGTAAAATGCGGGTAGACCGCTAAATGCGGGTGTACCTGCAAATTTACGGGTACACCCGCATTTGAAATAGGGGTGTACCTGCAAATTTAGGGGTGTACCCGCAAATTTATGGGTATACTCGTATATCTAAAATGCGGGTAGGCCGGTATCGGTCTTTTTGACCCTTTTGGTACACCATAGGTCTTCGATATTTGGTATGAATCTTCATCCGCCCTTTGGTTTATATTGACTTACATAAGGAAAATCTTCTTCTCTGAAACTGCAAGGCCTAGGTCTTTGATAATTGGTGTGAAGCTTCATCTAGTGGACCTCTATCAAGATTGTTCAAATTATAACCCAGTGGCCAAAAAAAATCCCCCTGCTCCGGGGCCCTTTGGATTTACATAGGTCTATATAGTGAAACTCTTTTAAAAATGTCTTCTCTGAAAGTACAAGGCCCAGGTCTTTAATATTCGGTATGAAGCTTCGTCTAGTGGACCTCTACCAAAATTGTTCAAATTATAGTCCTAGGGCCAAAATTGCCCCCCGCGCCGGGGCCAACCAGTTTTACATAGCATTATATAGGGAAAACCTTTAAAAATCTTCCTGTCTGAAACCAGGTGGACCTTGTGTTTAATATTTGGTGTGAAGCTTCATCTAGTGGAAGTAGTATAGGGTGTGTATCTGGGTACGGACCTCTGGGTACCCGGGGTGTGTATCTGGGTACCAATGGAATCGGTACCCAGAGTGACCCCCGGTACCCAGTACCCAGATCTCGTAACCCAGATGCACACCCCTTGTCTAAGCTTGACTAGGCTAGACAGTGCTTGGGTAATCAGTGGTTGGAAGTTGCTACCTGGTACCCATAATTTCTGGGTAACTGAAATTTCTGGGTACCTTAAAGTTTTTTTATCAAGATATGATTGAAAATAACTTAGTTGTTTTACATGAAAGAGTTCATTTTGATTTTGTTTCAGGCTAAAAGCTGAAATAACTTAGTCGCTGGAGTTTGTACAAGAACCTAGTACCCATAAATTCTGTGTACCTGAAATTTCTGGGTACCTGAAAGTTTTCAGTTTTTGCAGGCTTAACTTGAAAATGACTCAGTCTCTGGTGTTTGTTTTTGGAAGTGTGATAAACTTTCAAGAGGTCCAGGGATACCACAAGATGACATTATGCTGACCTTGTATCTCAAGACTCCATAGTTTAACTTCCACATCTCCAAATCACAAATGTGTAACCTCCAAATTGAAATCGTGTAGCCTCCACATTGAAATTGTGGAACCTCCACATCTCCACATTGAAATTGTGGCGGTAATGTGGAGGAAATGTGGATGTAATGTGGAGAATGTGGATCAACAATGTGGAGATTTCACATGTCCACATCTACACATTTGGCAATTTTGCATCCAGGCCTTTCTGGCTTCTAAGACTCAGCTTAAAATGCTCAATGTGGAGCAATGCGGATGTGATGCGGAGAATGTTGATCCACAATGTGGAGATTCCACACGTCCACATCTACACATTTAACAATTTGGCTAAGAAAACTGACTTCCCTGACCGGCGGCGGGTATGACTAACCTTGTGGTTGGAAAATATAACTTTGGTAGGACCAAGCTGTTTTGAAAACAAAAAAGAACAAGAGAATTAGATACCGCCTCTGACAGCAAACAACCTCCCCAGTGTGCTTGTGAATTGCATTATTGGGCTTAATCAGGGTTATCGGTACCATAAACTACGCAAAGCCTTTTCAAAATTTTATGGACGCCATTCTGATTTAATTTCAAAATTCAATATTGGACTTAAATCTCTTCTACAACAAGGTCTATCGGAACCCGAATTTTACGGTGACTTAGTATATAAATTCAGAAAAATATATAACCGCAATGATTTCAGCACCCAATTTCGTAAAATCATTCTTCGATATAAAAAGATTGGGTACAACATGGATATTATACGACAGACTGCATGCATGATAGTTAACCCAATCACGGTTGGCAACTTTGCTTCCCTCTTTAATTGCACGCCGGTGGGTCAGGCCTCAGATTCTATGACGGCTCCAACGTAAAGGCTTATTGAAAATTAGAGAGATAATGTTGGTTGGTGCCTGATGCTCTGTCTCTTGTCGGGCTCATCGGAGTCTAACTGTTGGTTTTCTTTTGCTCCAGCATTTCTGTGGTTTCTTGCTGTCGAGTCCTCACCGTTGTCTCACCTCCGTGGTTCTTTGATTTTTGTGTTCACGGAGATGTTGCACTGATGAGTTAGGAGGCCTTCGTGCGGACTGAACAAATTGTTTGTCTAAATCGCGACGGAAGTAAGGGCGAGGATTGTGGCCACGTAAAATCGATTTAAGCCCCCAGTGGAAATCTTCCACTGACCGTTCCAAGGCGGCTCTTCTGTGGCGATTTATTTATGTTGTTGTTTGTTACTTACTGTGTGTATCACTTGTGTCTTTTGGTTTTGGATGGCCATATGGCCATTTTGTGGGAAAGTAACTGTCCTTATGGCCTTCCTTTGTTTAGGTTTCCATTATGGTCTGGTCGCTTAATGTTTGCATTTCTTTCCCTTTGGTGTCTTTTATGGGTGGAGTAAGTTAATTGTATCAATTCCTGATCTTTGTTTTACTTCTACTTTCCCTGCAATTTGGAACTCCTGGCGATTTGAGATTATCTCGAATACACTAGTCTTTAGAACCACCTGAATGGCTCTATGGACCAGAGTGGCTCCGAGACCGGAGGCTTTCCAATGTGCGTGGATCCCCTTAACGTAGCCTCAGCATAGCTACCTTCTACTCTGTTTAAGCATATATTCAATAATCTCGCATCTGTGGACCAAGCCGGAAAAACACACAATGCATTTATCACACACCAGTAAGCTAGATCACTAGCCTGTTTGGAACAAGAAACCACTTTGTATATAAAGTCAACACAAACCAATTTTCAATGAAAATTGTTTTGTGAATTTCCAAATGAAAATCTTTCTTTTAAATTTAAGAAAGGTAAGACTATATTCTATGAGTGATACATAAATTTATTAACTTGTATTATATGTATTTCGAAAAAAAAAATGACCCCATTTGAGCTACAAATAGCGAAATGATAATGATTTTTATCATTTTCTATATGTTTCTATTTTGAGAGGTTTTTTTTTGGAAAACTCAATAATACAAAATACTCAGAGTGGATATTTATAAAGGCGTTTATGCTAAATGACCATTCTTAAGGAAGCCCCAGATTTTTCGCTATACAAAGTGGAGTTAAGAGGGATGCTCAATACAAGGACTTGTCATTACGAAAACCCGCCTATAAAATGCATTGTACACTTTACCGCCCCCCAGAAAATGGACATTTCAAGATAAAAAAATTTGATATTGTTCCTATTTCTGCTAAAAATATAGATTATGAGTTATCGTAAGAACCGCCTCATGGCGGCGGTTCTAACGAGTACTCACAATCTGTATTTTAGATCAGAAATAAAAAACATAAGGTTTACCCCTGTAAACCCCAGTTTTACTATATAAAAGTGGGGTTCAAGGGGGTCAAAATTATATAGGTGTGTTTTCGTGATGTAACATGATGAGTTCCAAACGCATCACGCAAACACGCCTATATAATTTTGACCCCCTTAGACTCAACTTTTACATGGAAAAACTGAGGTTTACAGGGGTATATATTATTTTTCTTATTTCTGCTCAAAAACTCAGATTGTCGGAATTCGTTAGAACCGCCTCATCGATGCGGTTTTAACGTGTACCCACAATCTATATTTTGAGCAGAATAAGAAAAATATCACAATTTTTCAGCTTAAGGGGAATGGGAACACCTTCAGGGGAGGCAACTCCTGCAAAAGTATTTTTGTCTCCCATGTCAATAGGGGTCAACTCTTAAAGGAAAGAATTTGCTCCAAAGGAGCAAATTCTTTCCTTTAAGAGTAGACCCCTTTTTCATTGCGACAGGGCTTACAGTAAAGTGTACAGGAAGTCCCGAAAGTTGTCTCCCTTTGAAAAATGGCGGAAAAATACAGCGTATTTGCATATGCGTGTTTTCGTAATGGAGTTTGTCAAACGTCGTAAAAACGTACAGTTCTGTTTCAGCCTTGTTATGAAAATGACCCGTGTCCAACGAAAGGGGTCTGTGAGCATGTGTATACAGCATCGACACAGATCAGTGTGCGCATTCCTTGATCCAACGTGTCTGCATAGTCATACTAACAGCCATGATAATACACCCGTGCGGCAGAGTGAATATTTTCACACCGCCAAAATGGCTACTTTTCTGATGAAAATCCTGAATTTTGTTCTTATTTAAACTGCAAACATAGGTTGCGGGTGCTCGTTAGAACCGCCTCAGTCTAACGAGTACTCACAACCTATGTCTTGGAGAATACATACGATAAATAATTCATAGGAAACTACTAGTTTTGGAGATCCCAACCCAGCCAGTCATACATGCAGTTTTGCGCTCAAGAAAAAGATAGATTACAACAGGGCTTCGTGCTTTCAACGAAGCGCAGACTAACCGTACCCCGTAAACACCAGTTTCCTATAAAGTGGGGCTTAGTAGGGTGCTCATTGCACGGTTATGTTCATGTGATGACGTCAAGACTGCGTATTCAACATTCCTGTGAACACCGCCTTATATAGAATAAACTGGGTTTACATGGACATACATAGAGGAGCTTATATTTGTGCTCATGTATTTTTGAATTTATTTAACGAGTTGATGAAAAGGGATAAAATGCGAGGCTTCGTCGAGCATTTTATCTCTTTTCCTCTACGAGTTTAATAAATTCAATAATATATGAGCAGGAAAGGAAGATTCTATTTATCATATGCTTTTAAAACGCATTTTATTCACAGCTTTTATAAAAAAATGTCAATATTTCACCATAAGTAAACGCGACGTCGGCAAGATCGTCGTACATGAAACGTTACGGGGCGTATCTAATTAATTTGCATACTTAATCCACTAGTGGATTATTCAGTTTATTACATTGCGTTATTACACGCCCAGACGCGGCGTGAAAAAGATACATTATTCTCTTATCTGCTCAAAAATATGTTTTTGGCCGCATCTATGTCATGCATCTTACTAGCAAACATACATTCTATGTTTTGTGTATAAATAAGAAATCTGTCAAAAAGTTTCATAGGAAAATACTCAGTTTCACTCCACCAGTCATACATGCAGTTATGTGCTCAAGGAAAAAAGATTACAACAGGGCTTCGTGCTTTCAACGAAGGCAATTGCGCAGACTAACCTGAGCCTTTTCTGCCCCTTCCCCAACTGCCCCCCATGTTAAAAAGAACTTATCTATTAGACAAGCTCTTTTTTTCTTCTGGCACAGGGACCAATCAGACTTGCAGTTTTGAACGAATCACCGATTCCCAAGGTGTTTTAGAGTTCTCGGACATTCTCAAGGATCCAGTATATCTGGACAAGATAGTGTGCACATGGCTGCTCGTCCCGAACAAAGACAAAAGCATGCAGATCAATGCAACGTATATTGACATACAGTCTCATGAGAACTGCTCAGTGGATTATCTAGAGGTGAGTTCAAAAGGCCCTTACGTTAACCCATTTTGCACTGGAAGCCCCAAAACGGGTATTTAGCGAACAGTGCAGAGCCAGATCAGACAACGCAGAATGCGGCGTCCGATCAGAACCTACACTGTTTCCACAAAGTACAGCCATTTAATGTCCTCGGTAGCGATAGCGGGGACAAAATTGTTTTTGCCCTGTCTGTGTTTGTTGGTTTGTACGTGGACAACTTTAACGTTGGTCATATTGTTGAACCGCTAGAGGTAGAGTACTCATATTTGGCACGAAGGTTCCTTGTTCAAGATCTACACATTCATGCAAGAAAATTTGACATGTGACCTTGACCTTTGACCTACTTAAAAGAAAAAAATAACAATGGCCATAACGTTTGAACCGCTTGAGATACAGCCTTCATATTTGGCGTGCATGTTCCTTGTGACAAAAGCTTTACGTTCATGCAAAACATTTTCACCTGTTACCTTCACCGTGACATATGACCTACTTAAAATAAAAAATAACATTTTTGTCATAACTTTTGAACCATTTGAGATACAACCTTCATATTTTGCATGTAGGTTTCTTGTGACAAGAGCTTTACATTGACAGAAAACGTTTTGACCTGTGACCTTGACCTTTGACCTACATATAAGAAAAAAGTTAACATTGGTCATGACTTTTAAACCGTTTGAGATACAGTCTTCACAATTGGCTTGTAGGTTCCTTGTCACAAAAACTTTACATTCA
This sequence comes from Lucinisca nassula, assembly GCA_963580285.1. Taxonomy (NCBI): domain Eukaryota; kingdom Metazoa; phylum Mollusca; class Bivalvia; order Lucinida; family Lucinidae; genus Lucinisca; species Lucinisca nassula. The sequence continues at coordinate 156,766,900 of OY757018.1, forward strand.
TGCAAAACATTTTGACCTGTGACCTTGACCTTTGAAAAAAAAAAACACAACCTGTTGGTCATAATTTTCGAAACGTTTAGGATATAGCCTTCATATTTGGCATGTGGGTTCCTTGTGATAAGAGCTTTACATTCATGCAATTTTTTAACATGACCTTGACCTTTGACCTACTTAAAATAACAAGAAAATTATTCATAATTTTTTAATCGTTTAAGATAGAGCCTTCATATTTGGCATGTAGGTTCCTTGTGACAAGAGCTTTACATTCATGCACATTTTGTTTTACCTGTGACCTTGACCTATGTATGACCAACTTTAAAGAAAAATATATTATTGTTAATAACTTTCGAACCATTTAAGATAGAGCCTTCATATTTGGCATGTAAGTTCCTTGTGCCAAGGGCTTCCCGCTTAAACCAAACATCTTGACCTGTGACCTTGACTTTGAACTAAGACCAACTTTGACAAACAATGACCATGCCCGGGGACATGTTCATTTTTCACACACACATCTTGTTCCAAAATGTTTTAAGAAACACATAACCTTTCACCCGTATATTTTGAAAAGGACTCCTGCTATATGCAAGGAATAAGAGTCCATACGGTGCAAAAAGGGTTAACCAGCCAAAAGAATAATAACAGTTAGACTGCGATGAGCCTGTCCAGAGACAGAGCGTCAGGTACCAGCCAACATTACATAAAATTGAATTTTAACTCTAAGGAAGCCTTTACGATGGAACCGTCAAAGAGTCTGAGACCTGACCAACCGGCGTGCAGTTAAAGAGGAAAGCAAAGTTATCAACCCCGATTGGGTTAACTACCAAGCATGCAGTCTGTCGTATAATATTTATGTTGAACCCAATTTTTTTTATTTCGGAGAATGATTTTACGAAATTTGATAATGAAGTCGTTGCAAGTATATAAGTTTTTTTCTGAATTTTTATGTTAAGGCACCATAAAATTCGAGTTTCGATGGACCTTGTTGCAGAAGAGATTTAAGTCCAACATAAATTGTTGAAACAAAATCGGAATGACGTCTATACAAATCTTAGAATTACGTCTGTACAAAACTTAAAATTATTTGTTTAAATCGCGACGGAAGTAAGGATAAGGGATTGGGGCCGTGTTAAATTGATATAAGCCCCACACCCCCACAACCCCCACACACACACATACACTCCCAAGTGGAATTCGTTTCACTGACCGTTTCAAGGCAGATCTTCTGTCGAAGTTTACTTTTGTACTGGTTTGTCTTTCAGGGTGTGCATCGATTATATTACATTATTATTGCATTTTGTTTTGGAAAGCAAATTGGCCATTTTGAGGGAATGTAACTGTCCTTTTGTTTTTTTGCTATTGTTGTATCCATGAGGGCCTAGTATGTGTTTCTTTCCTTTTTTGTCTTTGATGGGAGCTGTTGGTTATTTGCATCGATTCCTAATCATTGCCTTACCTTCTTTTTCAGAAAAGGCGATCGGAGTCTAACTGTTGGTTTTCTTTTCCAGTGGTTTCTTGCTGTCGACTCCTCAGAGTTGTCTCATCTCTGTGGTTGTTTGATTTTTGTGCACACGGAGATGTTGCACTGATGAGTTAGAGGCCTTCATGCGGACGGAACAAATTGTTTGCCTAAATTGCGACGGAAGTAAGGGCGAGGATTGTGGCCACGTAAAATCGATTCAAGCTCCCCCACCAGTGGAATTCGTTTCATTGACCTTTCCTAGGCGGTTCTTCTGTCGCGGTTTACTTTTGTTATGGCTTGGCTTTGAGTGTGTGAATCGTTTATATTATTTTGTTTTGGAAAGCCAATTAACCATTTTGTGACTGTCATTTTGGCTTTCTGCTATTGATGTTTGCATTAGGGTGTAGTTGTTTCATGTTTATGTTTCTTTCCCTTTGGTGTCTCTGAAGGGTGCTGTTGATTAATTGTGTCGTTTCCTGATCATTGTGGTGTAGTGGTTATGCTACTCGTTTTGTAAATCATGGGTCGCAGTATCTATCCCGGGGTTATCCAGTCTTTAAATCGAGGTCCGGTCTCCCTATGACCTTAGCTGTTGGTGGGACTTAAAACTCAAAACACTCACTCACTCCTGATCATTGCTTTCACTTGGGGTTAACGGTAGAAACAGGAAAATTTGCGGATTTTTTTTTTACCTTAAATTTTTCAATTTGGTAGTAACAATAATAAATATTTCAAGATACAGTGAAATTCCGCTTTTAAGACAGCCTAAACTTAATACTAATTCTGCTTTAAAATTATGTTTAAGAAGTGTGCAAATACTCTGTCTCCGTGTTTTCTGCACACAATGTTCTCTGGTCAGGGACCACCTTTATGACTATTCAAAGTGGTCGTAAAGAACAGTCCCAAACGTTTCGTTGATATAGGTATTTTACTGTATTTTAATTGGCATGTTTTCATAATGTGAAATCAATGAAGTTTCAATGCATACTGTTTAAGCAACGTGTTTATTTATTGCTATTCTTTTATTTTAGATATTTGATAACCAAGTAATTTACGGTAAATTCTGTGGTTCCAACAGACCACCTGTCATAACGTCGAATGGACGGCCACTGTTTGTATATTTTTATTCTGAAGCTCACACTGCAAAAATGTGGTTCAGTGCAACTTATGCAGAAGTTAGTGGTAAGTATCTTGTATCACCTTAACAGACATGTGTAATGAATAAAAATCTATCGGACGCGCCTATATAGGTAATAGAAAGATAAAATTTACGGAGTGTCTATTGCCAGACGTCTGGCAATAGCAGCAACTCGGTAAAATGCTATTGACAGACGTCTGGCAATAGCAGAAACTTGGTTAATATGCTATTGCCAGACGTCTGGTAATAGCAGAAACTCGGTAAAAATGCTATTGACAGACGCCTGAGTTTTATGTTTTGATCATGTGCGCCATATTGAATCCAGAAGGATCACAATTACATTTTCTGAAATGTCCGGAGGAGGCGCCGATTGTGTGTTATTTGCGATTGCTTTTGCTGTCGGAATTTGTTTTGGAATGAATCCGTCTAAAGTTATTTTCTTTTCAAGAAAAATGCGCAACCATCTTATTAAATGTCTCGAAAATGAAAAAATTGCAATTTCCCATTCAATATTTATACAATTAAAAAAAACAAAAACAACAACAACAACAACAACAACAAAAAACATAAACCAAGTAAAACATAAATTGTAAATGTCGCGGTCTGTAAGACAGCGAAATGGTGCAATGCTTGGCCTGGGGTGTATGGCTTCACCATCGCTGTATCGACAAACGGACAGTAACGCAGATAGAAGGGAAAAAGAACTTCGTCTCCATACAATGTTTAAATCGTTAGGATAAGTGACACTTAACGTTCGAACACTTTTGGACCATGAAAATTTGTTCGAGACAGCGGTAGATCGAGCCACCGAAGAGTGAACTTATAGCCAGGCCAGGAGGCATAATATGCACATCTTTTCGATGCCATTCTAATGAGCACACACAACATACATTTTTCAAGATCAAATAAGACAATTATCCAAGATTTTCTGCAGTCATGGGTCTTTTTCGAAGCGGCTCAAAAACAAGTTCGAAATAGATGTGGTTTTGTTTGTTTGTATTGAAGTTTAACGGTCCAGCCAACACTATCAGGTCATTTTTGAGCAGATCAGTTTACCTATCCATACTAATCCTGAGCAGGCTTATACGTAAGCGGTTAACCAGTACAGTGCACATTCTTTCGCCAGAAACTGGCAACTGCCCTTCTTGAATCAGCGGAAGGGAGAGAATGACAGTAGAAAAGATTTCATGATCCATCTCATCAATGGTCAGCTAACAACAGTTAGACTACGATGGGCCAAACCAGAGACAGAGCATCAGGCACCAACCAAAATTACATAAAATTAGATTCGCTCTAATTCGAAGTAAGCTTTTACGCTGGAAATGTCATAGAATCTGGGGCCTGACCCACCAGCGTGGAGTTAAAGAGGGAAGCAAAGTTGTCAACCGTGATCGGGTTAACTACCATGCATGTAGTCTGTCGTATAACATTTATGTTGTACTCAATCTTTTTATACCGAAGAATGATTTTACGAAATTCGGTGCTGAAATACCCTATTGGTTTCATTCGATGGCAGGGCTTGAGATGTTATTTCATCTTAATGTCGGGTAAAAGTCCCACATATTGGAAGCAACGTCTCCAAAATGACCTATACAGTGTTGACGGGGGTTAAACATCAAATCAAACAAACAAAACCTCCTTACTAAAACGAAAAGACATCCGTTCTTTTCATATGTGAAGGCTGCGGATACTTTAATCAGCCACCGCAATCACGCAGTCTGACCAGTCTTCGCTGGAAAAAAGGAGAACTATGGCTATCTATCAACCGCCCAGCGAAAACTTTGACGAGAAAGCGCTGATGCGCAGGCTGTTCTGTGTGCTGTGTAATTCGATTTGACATTTTAGCAGCCGACTTTTGAAATAGTGAAACACATTCCTAGAGCCACAAGCAACCTACGGTATTCCCGCATAATAGAGACACTAACAGAACAGCGCGTTTAGACCTATCACGCACTATAGCAAGACTATGAAATTTTGACTACATCAAATTATACGAAGAGCAACGACAGGAACTGATACAATCAGATTCCGAACCCTACAGTAAACACCATAGCCCAATTTCATGTAGAAAAAGGAGGTTTTTTTCGGAGTATATATTATTTTTCTTATTTCTGCTCTAAAGAAAAATGTCAAAATTTTTCTTCTGAAAATTTCATTTTTACGGCTATAAAATTTGCATAGATGTAAAACGTGAATTGTTCAGGAGTTGCCATAACTTACCAGTTGCATTATATATAAATCCGGTAGCATCTGGCAATAGCAATTATCCCGAAATTGTTCTATTGCCAGACGTCTGGCAATAGCATTTTACCCGACTTTATCTGTCTGTCACTAGACTCTTCCTAAACTTAATGATTTTTAACATATGACGTCGCGTCTGAGAGTATAATAACGCCATGTAATAAATTCCACTGGTGGATTAAATATGCAAATAAGGTAGAAACGTCTATGCCGCGTTTACTAATGACGGAATATTGAAATTTTTGTCAACTAATCGAGAATAAAATGCGTTTTTAATGTCATATGATAAATAGAATCTTATATTCGTGCTCATGTACCACTGAATTTATTAAACTCGTTGAGGCAAAGTGTTAAAATGCTCGACAATGCCTTGCATTTTACCCCCTTTTCCTCAACTCATTTTATAAATTCTATAATACATGAACACTCATTTAAGATCCTCTATTTAATTTGCAGTAATCACTTGGCGGAAGATTGTTAACGAAAAACCGTCGTTTCATGACGTCACCTTAATCCTTTGATTTTACGCGGTGTAAAGTTATTTTCTCGCAACAACAATGTAACAAACGTACATAACTGCATGCGTTACAACTAATACTGTTGGGGGCCTAACATTGACGAACGATTGAGAGTATTTCGGATAGAGACAACGTTATTGTGGAATTGTAGAGTGTTAAAGCCGAAATAGACATCTCTTGTGTGTAAACGCACTGTTGTCTACAAGAACATCTAAGCAGACAAATCACTTGTGCTGCGCGTTCGTGATTTGATCTACAACTGACTGTACAAACTGTTATTTGTTACTCAACCGTTCTCTGATAGAGCTGATCTATAACTCGACAGTTCACTGCTTGAGCTGATCTATTTGGGCATTTTAAAAATATGACCAAAGTGATTCATCGGCTGTAAAAATTAATATCCTGGTATACACCAAATAATCTACATTGGTTATAGTTCACAAACATGTTTCGTTTTGTTTGTTTGATTTGAGGCTTAATGTCCCCGTCAACACTGAATATGTCATTTTGGAGATGTTGCGTTCAATTTTGTGGGATTTTTACCCGACATTGAGATGAAAAGACATCTCAAGTCCTGTTGGCCAATGAAACCAATATGGCTTAATTGCATGGACGGTCCGACTCGCACAGCATTGACTGGGCAGGCTTAGATCCTCTTAGCGGTTTACCAGTACTCATGTGTGGGTCGGTTTCAGCTCTGCGTGGACACATCATGCAGCCCGTCTATTTCTCCAAGTCCCGATGGGCGGGGGCGATCACAAACCTGTACGAATAATAATAACAAATATTTTTTCAAAGAAATTGAAAGAAAAGTCATGTGCTCTAATGGGAAATGTTTATTAAAGAAAGTCATAATTAACATTTTGGTGCATCTGATTCAGAGGGAAGGAAGACTCAATGTAATATATTTAACGTCCATGGAATTGTGAATAACATTGGGTCACAAGCAAAGGGCTCACTGAAACTTTGTCTGTGATCCAATTTTTTTCATAATTCTATGGACGTTAAATAAATTACCTTGATTGCTTATATTTACATTATTTCCCATCCATTATGCGACAAAAAGTACTGTTTTGGGGCGAAATTGAAAGACGATAACAATTGCACGCAGTTTTCCAATTGACAGCGGACCAACGTCCTTTGTGCCATTTGGCAATCCTATTGAAGGGAACCATGGTTAATTTCCACGTCACAGATGCCGCGTGAGTCGATGTATTCATCGATGTATCAAAAACATTGCTTACCAGTAGTTAGGTATAGTTTTTTTTTTTTGCTTTTTGCTTCTTTTAAATGCACCGAGAATGTATTTATTCCTGTTAATTACATAGTTATCTTTCCTTCAGCTTTTGTGGTGGCGTGTGGCGGACGTAGAAAACGTCTCCCCGTACATCACCATAGTGCAGATTATATTTTCTTGTCCGTTGGTATCACTGAGCTCATTTAGAATATTTTTAAAAATAGAGTTCTGCCGAAGCCTGTGCTAGGGGGCGTGGCCGGTGTTGTACATTTCATACTGGCTATGAACATACTTAATAAAACCTAGACCGTTTTCGTTTATTTGGTGTATTCTTTGCTTCCAAAGGATCTAACTATTCAGAACTTATCTAGGACAACTATCAGAAAGACACAAATAATGAATTTTTCCGCTTGCTTGAATGGGGGTTAAAGGGCCAAGTCAACACTATTTTAGGTCATTTTGGAGCCGGTCGGTTTACCTCTTCACACTTTTCCTGGACAGGCGTACCAGCGGTTAACCAGTAAGTACACTTCTTTCGCCAGAAACTGACAATTGCCCTTCTTGAATCAACGAAGGCATCACGATAGTGCATAACCGAGTAATAGCGTGCCCCGCCGAAATGCCTAGTCCTACAGGTAGCATTATCTGATTCGGTATCAAAGTCCAATGAAATGAAGCTGCCTGTAAGCCACGGCTTTTGCAGCGAGGTCAAACAGAAGGTGTGTTTGAAGCGCGGTAACAGACCTGTTAACACAATTCACCCGCAACTTAACGTCAGGGTGTCCGTCTTTTGCTTTCAAAGTGCTTTTAATGTATTTAATGCTCTTATTTTTCCAATCCTCAGGGATTGCATTTTCAACAGCTTTTCACCGTTCCTTTATTTGACATCTTTTAGATACCTGTTGAAGGTGATTATTAGACCGTTGTTAGTACATCGTGGTATAACAATTGCATGCTTCATAGCTATGGGCTTTTGTTGGGCATAGCTGGCCATCTTTATGTTTTAAAAGTGCCTTTAATGCATTTAATGCTTATATTTTCCAATCCCCATGGATTGCAGTTACAATTGCTTTTCACCGTTCCTTAATTTGACATCCTTAAGATACCTGCTGAGGGTCTTTGTTAGACCGTTCTGTCGCGGTTTATTTTTGTTATGGTTTGTCTTTGAGTGTTTGTGTCGCTTATATTATTTTATTTTTGGTAGCCTATTGGCCATTTTGTGGGAAAGTATTGTCCTTTTGGCTTTCCGCTATTGAGGTTTCCATTAGGTCTGTTGTGTTATATTTGTGTTTCTTTCCCTTTGGTGTCTCTGATGGGAGCTGTGGGTTGATTGTATCGATTCCTGATCATTGCCTCCACTTCCATTCTACTTGAAGGATTTACCTTCAGTTTTTTCGTATACTCTTTAACTTAAGGACCGATATGAATATCGCTTTAGTTTTGACGGTGGTTTTAAACACACGAATATCACAAATAAATTTAAACTTATAATATCTCCCTTTACGTTACATACAGTGGGGTCACATCAGATGCACAAATTTACTATCCGTTTAATACAGATAGTGCACATGGCGTGCACGTTTGGTGTAAACTTTAGTTCAGGTGTTGGCTGCACTGCTTCTTCTGTACGGATTCTCCATTCCATTTATAACTGTTTGGTGTAAATAAGAGTATGTTGAGCATAAAGCTCTTAAGAGGAATGGAAACTTTCTGAAATTAGTGAACAAACGCATCTCATTTTATTCGCAAAATATGAACTTATTACCTCCTAAACCTAAAACGTCTTTACATTACATTAGACTGGGCATTCAAGAATTTCATAGGAAGTTTGTTTGGGCTCCAGCTAATAAGGCCGCTAACAATGTGGTCGTTGTTTGACGGCGTCACTATGTGAACACTCTTCGGCAAGAACGTGGTGGTACTGGGGACTATGAACTTCAGCCTTTAGCTGTAGAGAGGGCTTTAGTTGATGACCACATTTGCCGTTCAGCCACCAAGTTTGATGTCTATGTTAAAGAAGGCCAAAACAAGCTACCTACGTTATATTGGTTACGTAAACTTCATAAAAGACCACACAAAGCACGGTTTATTGCAAATTCAAGCTCTTGTACCACCACTGAACTCTCCAAATTAATACTTTCATGTTTTAATGCCATCAAAAATCATGTGATAAAATATTACGACAAAGTCTTCGAAAGCTCAGGTAGAAAGTAGAAGTAAAACAAAGATCAGGAATTGATACAATTAACTTACTCCACCCATAAAAGACACCAAAAGGAAAGAAATACAAACATTAAGCGACCAGACCATAATGGAAACCTAAACAAAGGAAGGCCATAAGGACAGTTACTTTCCCACAAAATGGCCATATGGCCATCCAAAACCAAAAGACACAAGTGATACACACAGTAAGTAACAAACAACAACATAAATAAATCGCCACAGAAGAGCCGCCTTGGAACGGTCAGTGGAAGATTTCCACTGGGGGGCTTAAATCGATTTTACGTGGCCACAATCCTCGCCCTTACTTCCGTCGCGATTTAGACAAATAATTTGTTCAGTCCGCATGAAGGCCTCCTAACTCATCAGTGCAACATCTCCGTGAACACAAAAATCAAAGAACCACGGAGGTGAGACAACGGTGAGGACTCGACAGCAAGAAACCACAGAAATGCTGGAGCAAAAGAAAACCAACAGTTAGACTCCGATGAGCCCGACCAGAGACAGAGCATCAGGCACCAACCAACATTATCTCTCTAATTTTCGATAAGCCTTTACGTTGGAGCCGTCATAGAATCTGAGGCCTGACCCACCGGCGTGCAATTAAAGAGGGAAGCAAAGTTGCCAACCGTGATTGGGTTAACTACCATGCATGCAGTCTGTTCTGGTCTATAAAAATTCTAATAAAGTTTAAAATAAATTGAAATTCAGGCGTTTGCGTGCTTCAAGTCTGTCTATTTATGATTTTTCGGCCCTTTACACTACACTTCCTCATAATCTTATAAAAGAAAAACTTAATGATTTAACTGAATTGACATTTCATAGGGAAGACTCCCTCTATCTTGCATGTAATGTAAGAAATGCTTTTTTCACTTCTGAAGAGCATAAAAATGATACATTATGGCCATGTCAGAAAGTGACTGAAGCTCTCACGATTCTACTTGACAATATTTACATTAGATTTGTTACTAAGTTTTTTTAAACAAGTTGTGGGTATTCCGATGGGTACTAATTGCGCACCACTTGTGGCTGATCTGTTTTTGTTTTGCTATGAGAGAGACTTCATGATGTCCCTTTCTGTTGAAAACTAGTCTGAAATCATTGAAGCTTTTAGCTCCCCTTCTAGATATTTTGATGATTTATTAAATATTGATAATACCTATTTCGATGGTTTGATCAGTTGAATTTACAGCCCCCGAGCTTCAGATAAATAAAGCAAATAATTCTGATACCGAGGCCCCGTTTTTGGATTTACATCTATCTATTGTAGATTGCTTTGTTTCTTGCATAATTTATGATAAACGCGATGATTTTGATTTTGAGATTGTAAATTTACCTTGTTTTGATGGTGAGGTTCCTCGTGCGGCATCCTATGGCGTTTATATTTCACAATTAATTCGATTTGCCAGAGTATGTAGTCATGTAACTGACTTCAACACTCGTAATAAATTGTTAACGGCTAAATTTCTTAATCAGGGTTATCGGTACAATAAAATACGCAAATAAAAATCAAAAATGAGTTTTCAAAGTAGAAGTAAAACAAAGATCAGGAATTGATACAATTAACTTACTCCATCCATAAAAGACACCAAAGGGAAAGAAATACAAACATTAAGCGACCAGACCATAATGGAAACCTAAACAAAGGAAGGCCATATGGACAGTTACTTTCCCACAAAATGGCCATATGGCCATCCAAAATTAAAAGACACAAGTGATACACACAGTAAGTAACAAACAACAACATAAACAAACCGCCACAGAAGAGCCGCCTTGGAACGGTCAGTGGAAGATTTCCACTGGGGGGCTTAAATCGATTTTACGTGGCCACAATCCTCGCCCTTACTTCCGTCGCGATTTAGACAAATAATTTGTTCAGTCCGCATGAAGGCCTCAAAGCCTTTTCAAAATTTTATTGACGTCATTCTGATTTAATTTCAAAATTCAATATTGGACTTAAATCTCTTCTGCAACAAGGTCTATCGGAACCCGAATTTTATGGTGACTTAGTATATAAATTCAGAAAAGTATATAACCTCAATGATTTCAGCACCCCATTTCGTAAAATCATTCTTCGATATGAAAAGATTGGGTACAACATAAATGTAATACGACAGACTGCATGCATGGTTGTTAACCCAATCACGGTTGACAGCTTTGCCCTTTCTCTTAAATTACACGCCGTTGGGTCAGACCTCAGATTCCATGACGGTTCCAGTGTAATGGCTTACTGAGAATTAGAGCTATCTAATTTAATGTCACGTTGGTTGGTGCCTGATACTCTGTCTCTGGTTGGGCCCATCGGAGTCTAACTGTTGGCTTTTCTTTGCTCCGGCATTTCTGTGGTTTCTTGCTGTCGAGTCCTCACCGTTGTTTCATCTCTGTGGTTGTTTGATTTTATGTGTTCACGGAGATGTTGCATTGATGAGTTAGGAGGCCTTCATGCGGACTGAATATATTATTTGTCTAAATCGCGACGGAAGTTAGGGCGAGGATTGTGGCCGCATATAATCGATTTAAGCACCCCTCCCCCCCCACACACACTCCCCCGTGGAATTCGTTTCCGCTGACCGTTCCAAGGCGGTTCTTCTTTCGCGGTTTATTTTTGTTATGGTTTTTCTTTGTGTGATTGTGTCACTTATATTATTTTATTTTGGATAGCCTATTGGCCATTTTGTGGGAAAGTAACTGACCTTTAGGCTTTCCGCTGTTGATGTTTCCATTGGGGACTGTTGTTTCATGTTTGTGTTTCTTTCCCTAAGATGTCTCTTATGGGAGCTGTAGGATAATTTAATCGATTCATGATCATTGCCTCCAATTCTATTTTAGTTGAAGATTACATCTGTCATTCAGTCACCAAGAAGTGTTAATGAAGTCCAAGACAAGATTCCTACGATATATTTGTTGCCTAAACTTCATAAAAGACCATGCAAAGCACGGTTTATTGCAAATTAGAGCTCTTGTACAACCACTGAACTATCCAAATTATTAAGTTCATGTTCTACTGCCATCAAAAACATGGGATTAACTGTCCCGCTCCCACCCAGAACTTCAGTTAAATAAAGCAAATTCTTCTGATACCGAGGCCCCGTGTTTGGATTTACATCTATCTATTGTATATGGGTTTGTTTCTTGCAAAATTTATGATGAGCGCGATAATTTTAATTTTGAGATTGTAAATGTTACTTTCTTGGATCGTGATTTTCCCCGTGCGGCATCCTATGGTCTTTATATTTCAAAATTAATTCGATTTGCAGGAGTGTCTAGTCATGTAACTGACTTCAATACTCGTAATAAATTGTTAACTGCTAAACTTCTTCATCAGTGTTATCAGTATCATAAACTACGCTAAACCTCTTCAAAATATTGATGTTTGCATTAGGGTCTTTTGATATATGTTTGTGTTTCTTTCCCTTTGGTGTCTCTGATGGGAGCTGTGGGTTAATTGTATCGATGCATGATCATTGCCTCCACTTCTACTTTGAACGGTCAAGAATAAATCTGTTTTGGTCTATAAAAATACTAAATTAAATGAAGTTTTAAATAAATTGAAATCCAGACATTTTCGTGCTTCTAGTCTGTCTACTTATGATTTTCTCACCATTTACACTACACTTCATCACAATCTTACGAAAGAAAAATTTAATGAATTAAGTGAATGGGCATTTCATGGGGAAGACTACCTCTATCTTGCATGTAATGTAAGAAATGCTTTTTCACTCCTGAAGAGCATACAAATAACGTTATGGTCATGTCAGAACGTGTTTTAAGCGCTCATCATTCTACTTGTCAATATTTACATAAGATTTGGTACTAAGTTATTTAGACAAGTTGTGGGTATTCCAAACTGCGTACTCCTTGTGGCTGATCTGTTCGTGTTTTGTTATGAAACAGACTTAATGATGTCCCTTTCCTTTGAAAACCAATCTAAAATCATTGAAGCCTATAGCTCGACTTCTAGATATTTGGATGATTTATTAAATATTGACAACACGCATTTCGATGGTTTCATCAGTCAAATTTACCACCCCACCCAGAACTTCAGTTAAATATAGCAAATTCATCTGATACCGAGGCCCCGTTTTTGGATGTACATCAATCTATTGTAGATGGCTTTGTTTCTCGCAAAATTTATGATAAATGCGTTGATTTTGATATTGTAAATGGTCCTTTTTTGGATGGTGATGTTCCTCGTGCGCCATCCTATGGCGTTTATATTTCGCAATTAATTCGATTTGCCAGAGTGTGTTGTCATGTAACTGACTCCAACACACATAATAAATTATTAACGGCTTAACTTCTTAATCAGGGTTATCGGTACCATAAACTACGCAAAGCCTTTTCAAAATTTTAAAGACGTCATTCTTATTTAATTTCAAAATTCAATATTGGACTTAAATCTCTTCTGCAACAAGGTGTATCGGTACCCGAATTTTATGGTGACTTAGCATATAAATTCATCAAAGTATATAACCGCAATGGCTTCAGCACCAAATTTCGTTAAAATCATTCTTCGATATAAAAAGATTGGGTACAAGATAAATGTTATATGGCAGACTGCATGCATGGTAGTTAACCCAATCACGGTTGACAACTTTGCCCTCTCTCTTTAATAACACGCTGGTGGGTCAGGCCTCAGATTCCATGACGGTTCCACTTTAAAGGCGTACTGAGAATTAGAGCGATTTAATTCAAAGTACCGTTGGATGGTGCCTGATACTGTGTCTCTGGTTGGGCCCATCGGAGTCTAACTGTTGGTTTTCCTTTGCTCCGGCATTTCAGTCGTTTTTAGCTGTCGAGTCCTCACCGTTGTTTCATCTCTGTGGTTGTCTGATTTTTTTGTGTTCACGGAGATGTTGCACTGATGAATAAGGAGGCCTCCATGGGGAGTGAACAAATTATTTGTCTAAATCGCGACGGAAGTTAAGGCGAGGATTGTGGCCGCGTAAAATCGATTTAAGACCACCCCCTCCTCAGTGGAATTCGTTTCCGCTGACCGTTCCAAGGCGGTTATTTGTCACGGTTTATTTTTGTTATGGTTTGTCTTTGGGTGTTTCTGTCGCTCATATTATTTTATTTTGGATAGCCTATTGGACATTTTTTGAGAAAGTTACTGTCCTTGTGGCTTTCCGCTGTTGATGTTTCCATTGGTGTTTGTTGTTACATGCTTGTGTTTCTTTGCCATAGGTGTCTCTGATGTGAGCTGTGGGTAATTGTATCGACAAGCTTCCTACGTTATATTTGTTGCCTAAACTTCATAAAAGACCATACAAAGCAGGGTTTATTGCAAATTCCAGCTCTTGTACCACCACGGAGCTCTCTAAATTATTAAGTTCATGTTTTACTGCCATCAAAAACATGGGATTAAATATCCCGCTCCCACCCAGAACTTCAATTAAATAAGCAAATTCTTCTGATACCGAGGCCCCGTGTTTGGATTTACATCTATCAATAGTAGATGGGTTTGTTTCTTGCAAAATTAATGATGAACTCGATGATTTTGATTTTGAGATTGCAAATTTTACATTCTTGGATCTTGATTTTCCTCGTGCGGCATCCTATGGCGTTTATATTTCGCAATTAATTTGATTTGTCCGAGTGTCTAGTCATGTAACTGACTTCAACACTCGTAATAAATTGTTAACTGCTAAATTTCTTAATCAGTGTTATCGGTATCTTAAACTAGGCTAAGTAGAAGTAAAACAAAGATCAGGAATTGATACAATTAACTTACTCCACCCATAAAAGACACCAAAGGGAAAGAAATACAAACATTAAGCGACCAGACCATAATGGAAACCTAAACAAAGGAAGGCCATAAGGACAGTTACTTTCCCACAAAATGGCCATATGGCCATCCAAAACCAAAAGACACAAGTGATACAGCCTTTTTAAAATGTTGATTTGTCTATTAGGGTCTGATGTTTCATGTTTGTATTTCTTTCCCTTTGGTGTCTCTGGTGAGAGCTCTGGGTTAACTGTATCGATTCCTAATCATTGCCTCAACTTCTACTTTGAGTTGTCAGGGAGAAATCTGTAAAAATTCTAATGAAGTTTTAAATAAATTAAAATCTAGACATTTTCATGCTTTAAGTCTGTCTACTTATGATTATTTCACCCTTTACACTACACTCCATCACACTCTTATGAAAGAAAAATGTAATGATTTAATTGAACGAGCATTTCATAGAGAAAACTCCCTCTATCGTGCGTGTAATGTAAGAAATGCTTTTTTTCACTCCTGAAGGGTATACAAATTATACTTTATGGTCAGGTCAGAATGTGTGTGAAGCGCTCACCTTTCTACCTGTCAATATTTACATAAGATTTGGTTATTTAGACAAGTTGTGGGTATTCCGATGGGTACAAATTGCGTACCCCTTGTGGCTGATCTGTTCGTGTTTTGTTATGAGAGAGACTTCATGATTTCCCTTTCCTTTGAAAACCAATCTAAAATCATTGAAGCCTTTAGCTCGACTTCTGGATATTTGGGTGATTTATTTAATATTGACAATACGTATTTCGATGGTTTGATCAGTCAAATTTACCATACCCGACCCAGAACTTCAATTACATAAAGCAAATTCTTCTGATACCGAGGCCCCATGTTTGGGTTTACAACTATCTATTTAAGATGGGTTTGTTTCTTGCAAAATTTATGATGAACGCAATGATTTTGATTTTGAGATTGCAATTTGTACTTTTTTGGATGGTAATTTTCCTCGTGCGGCATTCTATGGCGTTTATATAGCGCAATTAATTCGATTTGCCCGAGTGTCTAGTCATGAAACTGACTTCAACACTCGTAATAAATCGTTTACTGCTAAACTTCTTAATCAGTGTTATCGGTATCATAAACTACGCTAAGACTTTTCAAAATTTTACAGACGTCATTCTGATTAAATTTCAAAATTCAATGCTGGACTTAAATCTCTTCCTAACAAGGTCTATCGGAACCCGAATTTTATGGTGACTTAGTATAAAAATTCAGAAACAATATACAAATTTAATGACTTCAGCACCCCATTTAGTAAAATCACCCATCGATATAAAAAGATACCTAATCACGGTTGACAACTTAGCTTCCCTCTTTAATCGCATGCCGGTGGGTCTTTTATGGATGGAGTAAGTTAATTGTATCAATTCCTGATCTTTGTTTTACTTCTACTTTTCAGATCCTCTGAGGGTTCCAGCGTAAAGGCTTACTGAGCATTAGAGTTTCTAATTTTATGTAATGTTGGTAGGTGCCTGATACTCTGTCTCTGGTCGGACCCATCGGAGTTTATCTTTTGGTCTTCTTTTGCTCCAGCATTTCAATGGTTTCTTGCTGTCGAGTCCTCAACACTGTTTCATCTCTGTGTTTGTTTGATTTTTGTGTTCACGGAGATGTTGCACTGATGAGTTAGGAGGCTTTCATTCGGACTGATCAAATTATTTGTCTAAATCACGACGGAAGTAAGGGCGAGGACTGTGGCCACGTAAAAATCGATTTAAGCTCCCCAAGTGGAATTCGTTTCATTGACCGTTCCAATTCGGTTCTTCTATCGCGATTTTTTTTTGTTATGGTTTATCTTTGAGTGTATGTGTATCGCTTATATTATTTCGTTTGAGATAGCCAAATGTCCCATTTTGTGGAAAAGTAATTGTCCTTTGGCTTTCCGCTATTTATGTTTCCGTTAGGGTTATGTTGTCCCATTATTTGTGCTTCTTTTCCTTTGGTGTCCCTGATGGGAACTGTGGGTTAATTGTATCGATTCCTAATTGCCTTCTCTTCGATTTGTATTACAAGAAAAAGTTTTACATGTCCTTGCAATAGTATAACATTATCTGCCATACATTATTATATCTTGTCTATATTCCCAGATCTTACTCATCACATTCGCCCCTACGTTCATTGTGTGATACATTGCCATGGAAATATTTAATGTGCCAAATCTAGTTAAATTGTAACAAGCCCCAACTTTCTTGGCCCGCCATGGTTAAAACGCTGAAACTTTCAAAAAAACATAACTGGGGTTTAAGGGGGTATACATTATTTTTCTTATTTCTGCTCAAAAACATAGATTTTGGGTACTCGATAGAACCGCCTCAACGAGGCGGTTCTATTGAGTACCCGCAATCTATATTTTGAGCAGAAATAAGAAAAATATCACAATTTTTCATCTTAAAATTTCTACTTTTTGGCCAAAAAATTGGCAATGTATTTGTATAGGCGTGTTTTCGTAATGATTTTACATCTGATCAAGCTTAAACATGAGATATAGTCCGACTACGATATGGAGCAGCGCATATTGTTTCTCAAGGCATTGCGCAAACATGCCTATACAAATACATTGCCACCTTTATCGCGGAAAAAATGAAAATTTTATGATGAAAAATTGTGATAGTTTTCATATTTTTGCTCAAAATATAGATTGTGGGCACTCATTAGAACCGCCTCATTGTAACGAGTACCCACAATCTATAGTTTAGAGCAGAAATAAGAAACATAAGGTTTACCCCCGGAAACCCCAGTTTTACTATATAAAAGTGGGGTTCAAGGGGGATAAAATTATATAGGCGTTTTTTCGTGACGTTGCCTCTTCGAAAATGTTTTCGAATATTTGGTTTCCGGCTAACTCTCCTTAAATTAACACCCAATCAAGCTGAAACTTGATATATAGTTACATCTCGATGTTTGATATATAGTTAGACCTTGAGGTGGAGCAGCACATATTGTCCAGCAAATATTAGCAGAATAATGTCCCTTTGACAGTTTGCTGTCTGGCCACTCTTAACATATATACATCTGACGAAGCAGAGTCTTTATAAATAGTAGTACCCTGATGAAGAGCAGTGCAAATTGTTTCTAAGATACAGTACACCAAATATTAGCAGAGCTATGTTTGTTTGTTTGATTTGAGGTTTCACGTCCCCGTCAACACTGTAAAGGTCATTTTGGAGACGTAACTTCCACTTTTGTGGGACTTTTACCCGACATTGAGATGACATCTCAAGCCCTGTCGCCCAATGAAACCAATAGGGTTTATTAGCATGGACAGTCCGCCTCGCACCGCGGTTCCTGGACAGGCTTAGATCCTCTAAGCGGTTTACCAGTACTAGTGTGCGGGTCGGATTCAGCTCTGCGTGGAAGCATCGTGCAGCCAATATATTTCTTCAAGCCCCTATGGGCGGGGGCAACAGAGATATGCCTATTTGAAAATTCATGTAAGCTTTTTGATCCGGGAAACCCTCCTAAAGTATACATCCCATCCAGCCAAATCAAGGTTTATAGCTATACCACGATGTGAAGCAGTGCATATGTTTTTTTTTCAAGTAAGCATCTCACTATATACATGTATTAACTACATGATGCTCATTTGAAAACTTCTGTAAACTGCCCCTGAAATTTACATCTGATGAAGCTGAAGCTTCTTAATTTATAGTTACACATATTGTTCTGAGATTTCATCCCCACAAATATCAGCAGTAGATCAAGCTGAAAATTGTAAAAAAATAGACTAAGTGGCAACTCAAACCATTTTAAGGGTTATTACCATGACGAAAACACGCCTATATAATTTTGACCCCCTTGAACCCCACTAAAATTATATAGTAAGAATAGGGTTTATATGGGTAAACCTTATTTTTTCTTATTTCTGCTCTAAAATATAAACTGTGGGTACTCGTTAGAACCGCCTTGATTAGGCGGTTCTAACGAGTACCCACAATCTATATTTTGAGCAGAAATAACAAGCATATCCCAATTTTTCATCTAAAACTTTTCTTTTTATTCGGCGATAAAGGTTACATTGTATTTGTATAGGCGTGTTTTCGTAATGCCTGTTGCTTTTTTGTTCCTGCTAATTCCTCCTATAGTTTACATCCTTTCTAGCTGAAAGGCGATTTATATATAGGCAATGCATGGTATGAAGGAGTGCATTTTGTATAGATGTTACCGTCAGCCAATTATTAGCAAAGTTATGTGCATCTGTCCGTTCATGAACTTTTCATTTTGGCCAACTCCGCCTACTACTTGCCAATATACATATATGGTCAGCCGATTACTTGCCAAGGGCGACTAATGCCCCGTTGCGGAGCCATCGTTGCGATATTTTGCTGACAGGGTGCTGGTACGATAAACATGCGAATATTTACAAAGGGTCATATCCCATGATGTATATTTTTTTCAGAATTTACTCAAAAGTTTATCAAATCATCTTCTCATTACTTGTATTCTAATCACAAAGTAATACGGCTCTAGTTCTAATTACCTTGAGATATTTTAATGGCAAGGTTAAATGGTCCAAATTTAAAGAAGGCCATGACTCAAACTTTATTGTTTTCAAACTTATTCAAAATCTAATAAGGCCATCTACTCATCACCAGCAATCTAAGCGCCAAACAACAAGGTTCTAGCTCTTACCGTTTTTGAAATATTTTGCTCAGAATGTAAAAATGCCCAAATGTACAAAGAGCCAGAACTTATAAAGTAGAAGTAAAACAAAGATCAGGAATTGATACAATTAACTTACTCCACCCATAAAAGACACCAAAGGGAAAGAAATACAAACATTAAGCGACCAGACAAAAATGGAAACCTAAACAAAGGAAGGCCATAAGGACAGTTACTTTCCCACAAAATGGCCATATGGCCATCCAAAATTAAAAGACACAAGTGATACACACAGTAAGTAACAAACAACAACATAAATAAATCGCCACAGAAGAGCCGCCTTGGAACGGTCAGTGGAAGATTTCCACTGGGGGGCTTAAATCGATTTTACGTAGCCACAATCCTCGCCCTTACTTCCGTCGCGATTTAGACAAATAATTTGTTCAGTCCGCATGAAGGCCTCCTAACTCATCAGTGCAACATCTCCGTGAACACAAAAATCAAAGAACCACAGAGGTGAGACAACGGTGAGGACTCGACACCAAGAAACCACTGAAATGCTGGAGCAAAAGAAAACCAAGAGTTAGACCCCGATGGGCCCGACCAGAGACAGAGCATCAGGCACCAACCAATATTACCTTGAATTAGATCTCTCTAATTCTCAATAAGACTTTACGTTGGATACGTCATAGAATCTGACGCCTGACCCACCGGCGTGCAATGAAAGATTGAAGCAAAATTTAGTCAACAGCTAAACACCTCGATAACTTATCACTGCCAATCTTATTCCTAAATATCAAGGCTCTAGCTCCAATGATTTTTAGGACATTTCGTTGATAATGCAAATGAACTATTTTTTAAATTTTATTCATAGGTTAATACGGTCATCTACTCATCACTAGCAGTGTAATCACTTTATACCAAGGCTCTTGTTCCAATGGTGTTTTGGCATATTTTGCTGACAAAGTAAAAATCCCAGTTTCAGAAAGGGCCACAACTAATGGAGTATTCTTCAGAATTTATTAAAAGGCTGATCAATATACTCTAATCAATGGACGTCGCTGGTCTAATTGATAAGAGCGTTGTCTCTTAATAACAAGGTTTCTCACCGCTATGGTTCGAACCTAGCTCGGGTCACAATTGAGATCTGCAACGGAAGGTCAGGCGTTTATTTTCTGGATATTAAGGTATTCGCTTATCTCTGATTAACGATCGGCTCGAAATAAATGAATAATCTCTAGAGGCCCTTGAAACCAAAACAATAAAATCTCTTACTATTTTTAGCTCACCTGACCGAAGGTCATTGAGAGCTTTTGTGACTGTGAGCTGTCCGGCGTCGTCGTCCGTCGTGCGTGCGCAAACGTTTCCTTTAATAACTCTAGAGACCAGAGGTTTAAGCCAATCAACATCAAACTTGGTCAGAATGATCAACTAGACAATATCTCGGTCACGTTCGAATATGGGTCGTGTCGAGTAAAAAAGTAGGTCTGTAGGTCAAATAACAGAAAAACTTTGTGAACACATTAGAGGCCACTGTTTTGGTCTGATCATCATCAATCTTGCTCAGAATGATCATCCAGACAATATCTCGGTCAAGCTGGAATATGGATTACGTCGGGTTAAAAAGTAGGCCAGTAGATCAAATCATAGACAAACCTTCTAAACACACTGGAGGTCATAGGTTTGGTCCGATCATCATCATCACACTTGCTCAGAATACTCATCTTGACAATATATCCACCAAGTTCGAATATGGGTCATGTGGAGTCAAACAGTAGATCAGTAGGTCATTTTGCCATAACATTTGAGCCTTTTGAATTACAGCCTTCATATTTGGCATGTAGGTTCCTTGCGACAAGGGCTTGTCACCTTATACTGAATATTTCATTAAATTGTGTGAAAATTTACTCCGAAAAGCAGTACAGACACCATGTACAACTTTTATACCCCCTATCTTGAAATTTGCCGATATAATATGGTACAGAATTATTAAGCTCCAAAAAGATGAGCTCGGGGAGAAACAGCTTAGAGCTGCTAGAATCGTTACAGGAACTACTAAACTTCATATACAGAAACTGGGTGGAAAAATCTTAGTTTGAGACAACAACAACACAGATTAACTTTGTTATGTAAGATAATTCAAAATATGGCACCAAGCTGCCTAGTATCATTATCACCCCTTATTGTTGGTAAAATATCAAGCTACCTCTTAAGAAATAGTGACCTGTATAAAAGAACTGATACACAACCGCAGTTATTCTATACCTCATTTCTATCGACGGGTGTTTGCGAACAGAATGTTGTAGTTTTAGGTGACACAGTGCTTTCTACACAGTCGATAGTTGCCTTTTTTCAAAAGAAGTATATCAAACCGTTCTATTTCACTTAGCTATTACTTTGCTTGAACCGGAGAAAGCCATATTTTGCAATCGATGCTTAAAGCAAATTGTAGTAGTCTAAATTACTGTCCCTTAAGCAAACATATTTGTTATAACACATTTTGCAATTGTGGTGCAAAAGAGGGGGTCGATCATTATGTTTTCACCATCATCAATATGCACGGTATCAGTCTAAACTAAATTCGAAAACAATATTGATCTAAACTAAATTCGAAAAAATAAAACACCGCATATACTGCTTATAGTATATTTTGGAAGTTATCAACCCATATATGTCACTTGGAGCCGTATATTTGATGATTTTAACACGTATTTCCAATATAAGGAGAGCCTGCTTTATAAATTTGGTTTGGTGTTCAACAAGAATCATTTTCCTGTAAGCAGTCAGGGACGGAAGTGATAAGATGCCGCGTTACACTCCGTCAGGTCTGTGTTTATACGGTTTGCCATCGGTCCGTTTTGGGGACGCCAGTGTTTTGTGGATTAAAGTGATTTCTGGCATTGTTTTTTTATGAACACAAATCAATTGTGACTGTTTCAGACTCCTATCAATCATGTGGCGACCTAATGACTTTAACTGACCAGTCAGGATACATTCGATCACCTATCCCAGACATAGACGGCATGTATGCTTATGACACAAAATGTATGTGGTTACTCATAGCTGAAAGCCAAAAAGCAATACAACTGGAAATCATGTACCTGCATATTCCATTGTATATAACTGCTTCAGAAGGTCTTAACAATAAACTCTTGTCGATATTATACAATGTGAATACAGCAGCGTATCTTTGCAGATCGTATTTGCAGGTAAGATTTCAAAGAGTTTGTTGCAGTGAAGTCTTAAAGTGAGAAAGAACTCTAGTATATCTATCATCAACCTAAGCGGCTTCTTGTAGTTATATACCACAGTACAATCCCTCGTCAGCCGGCCTCGGTAGCTCAGTCGAATGCTCATCAAATCGGTGACAGGAGGTCGCGCTTCCGATACCTGCCAGTTCGGCAACGTTCTTTTGTGGAAAGTGACCATGGCATCTTTACTACGATCATTCTCTTCCTTCAGTTGATTCAGAAAGGGTATATATCAATTTCCGCCAATGAGCCTGTGGCTTGAATCGTGGCCGTGAAATTAAAGAGTCCAGCATATCTATCATCCGTTATTGAGACAACAATCGTGCGTGCATCTGCAATTTGTTCCGACATTTGTATAACAAACAAAAGACCCATGTGCTACTATGCTCACAGGAGTTCAGGTGGGCACTGGCCTATGACAGCCATATATTTAAACGTATGATTTTAATCCACCAATTTTAAAGTAGAAGTAAAACAAAGATCAGGAATCGATACAATTAACTTACTCCACCCATCAAAGACACCATAGGGAAAGAAACACAAACATTAAGCAACCAGAGCATAATGGAAACCTAAACAAGGGAAGGCCATTAGGACAGTCACTTTCCCACAAAATGGCCATATGACCATCCAAAATAAAAACCGCCACAGAAGAACCGCCTTGGAACTGTCAGTTGAAAGATTTCTATGGGGGGGGGGCTTAAATCGATTTTACGTGGCCACAATCCTCGCCTTTACTTCTGTCGCGATTTAAACAAATGAGTAACCTTTATTCAAAAATGCTCCATCCGTTTCGCTCCGATGAAAAATATGGCTGTCTGGGCTAAAATTAATAAACCTTTAAACGACTTACAATAAACTGGTCGATGTAGTGTGACATGATTTACCAAGAATGTTCCTTGGTTGATTGTGTGTCAAAAGAGCACAAACAATTCCGCTCCGCTGAACAGGGTACCACCATGATAGAAAAAGACTGTAAGTTTAATTGACTTAGCTCCTAAACAAGAAATCCGAACAAAACAACGAATTTAGTTTGAAGTAAAATACACCCTGTGACAAAATAATTAGAGCCATGGTAGGCAATGCTTCCTTACGTGTGTGTTAGCCGTATACTATTTTCTCAGAAACAAATACAAAGCTCTGATGTTTTCAGTGTGCTAAAGTACTAAATATATTTATTTATTTTATTCTTAGAAGTTCTAAGGTACTGTATCTAATGTGTTTGTATACCTTTTCACAAGCGTCCTCTAAATTTAAAGAAAACAACACTACCGTCATGTGATATAGTATATACAGTAGATCTTCGATTGCTCGAACACCGATGACTCGTTTACCATGGTTGTGTCGAACTCATACTTGAGTCCCTAGGGAAATCCCCAAGATACGAAATGGTGGGGATGATTAAGGAGATTATAGTCTTTTATATTACAAATGTATGCTGGGTGTACTCATTCTAATGAGAACACACAGCAAACATTTTTATTATATAACATCGAAAGATGTCCAAAAGTATCTCGTTATGCCTCTTGGCAGTAACCTTCAGTGACTCGAACTACCGCTGTCTCGAATAAATTTTCATGGTCTCCAAGCGGTTCGAGCCATCGAAGTTCGATTGTATAATGTACTACCTACATGTACTACCGTCTTGACTTCTAAAGACACATTGCGATTGTTTTTTCCTATTTTGTGCACAAATATAGATTGTAACATGTTTACGAGGATTTAGAATCCATGTTTTGTGAAAGTATAATGTATGACCTTGTGAGCCCCAATTTACTCCATATAAAGTGGGATATTTAAGGATGCCAATTACACAAAGTCTTGTTAAAACTCATTATTATTAACATGAATGTATTTTCAGATTAAGAATAAAGAACAGGTTCTTTATTTTTGTGGTTACGAAGCCCCGCCTGCTATAATGTCGACTGGTCAGTCTTTAGAGATTGAATTTTTCTTCGAATATGCAAAGGATCGACCCTTGAGTGGACGAGGATTTAACGCAACATATAGCCAAATTGTTCGTAAGTAGTTTAAAACAGACTTTTAACTTATAATGAGTGCGTGCTGAACTGTAGAATGGTTTGATTGACATTTCAATATGATCCTTCATTTGGTTGCGGCTACAGTATTACTGGCATGACCCAAAGAAAGCTTACGAATAAGAAGACATACTTTTGACAATATGGATATATATCAGTTCCTCTGAGCCAAAAGCTTTAAGAAAGTTTAAGTTGTCGTCGTCCTCCGTTGTCGTCGCCAGCCAATATTTTCATGTTTCTTCTCCACTGAAACCGGGTAGCCAATTCAATATGGGCCCCGTCAAGCGATTTTGGTACTTATCGCCTATGCGAGCAGCGAAGGTTCAGACGAGCCTGCGCATCCGCGCAGTCTCGCCTGAACCTTCGCTGCTCGCTCATACAAGCAGTGAATCAAGAGGAACCTTCAGACAGAAAGCCATATCCCTGGCCCCTCTGAATGGCTGGGCATGCGCAGTTAAAAGTCGTCATGACGGAATGCTCGAAGACACAAATTCGCGTGGCGGGGCTCATATAATTTCATATTCAGCCTCTAGGCAAAGAGGGTACGGAATCTGTGATGCTTCCAGGGTATTTCATTTTCAGTGCCAGTGTCGGGAATCAGCATCAAGGTTTTGGTCGTTTTAAGAGACATAAATACACTCATTTTTTGTAACAGTTTCGGGCCCATTGGTCTTGAGCGGGGTAAAAAAAAACTTTCTTTATGTTGGTTGGCGCCTGATGCTCCGTCTTTGGTCGGGCCCCTCGTAGTCTAACTCTTGGTTTTCTTTTGCCCCAACAATTCTGTTCTTGTAAACTGTCGAGTCCTCAACTTTGTTTCACCTCTGTACTTTTTTTATTGGTTTGTTCTCGGAGATGTTACACTGATGAGTTAGGAAGCTTTCATGCGGACTTAACAAAATTAGTTTATACCGCGACAGAGGTAAGGGCGAGGATCATGGCCATGTAAAATCGATATAAGCCCCCAAGTGGAATTCCAAGGCGGTTCATCTGTGGCGGTTTATTTATGTTGTTGTTTGTTACTTACTGTGTGTATCACTTGTTATTTTTTATTTTGGATGGCCATTTGGCCATTTAATCGGAAAGTAACTGTCCTTATGGCATTCCTTTGTTTAGGTTTCCATTATGGTCTGGTCGCTTCATGTTTGTGTTTCTTTCCCTTTTGTGTCTTTGATGGGTGGAGTAAGTTAATTGTATCGATTCCTGATCTTTGTTTTACTTCTACTCTATGGGAATTTACATAGTCTGTTTAAGCAGAACCATTGAAGCTTCATGTAATGTCTCCTGGCAATGACGAAAGAAAGCTTGCTTAACTGGTAGTTGTATGCAATCGATGAAGTCTTCAAGAGCAGATAATTCTGAAAAAGTAAAGACTAATCTGCCAAACAAAAAGGAGATGTGAATGATCATCGAGATGTTCTAAGAAACAAGTTCTTACTCAAGCTGGGTTTTAGGTTCGATCATGCCCATTAGTTAGGATCTATAACTCTGTGAGTGCACACAATTTCAAATGACATATTTCATAGGAAATATATCTATCATATATCATAATATTAAGTCGGAATTGAAAGAAATAAAATGAAACGGCGACCACAGACTCACGGTTACGTACTGATGGCTAGGTTATACTGCGTTTTGTTTTTGGAACGTAGCAGAATAGCAATGGGTGTAGTAGAACGTAGTTTTAACCAACTGCACTGGACTACATATAGCTACATAATCCACGTTCTCACTGTCACGTATTGAGGGATACCAGAACACCAATACACGTATTCAAACGTAGAGAAAACGCAGTAATTCGTGTCATTTCACTTCCTCAACAGGGCATGTTAGAACCAGAGCTTTATGGAGATTCCGTTTATAAATTTTGAAAAAAACAATATGACGATATATAATCTCCAGAATCAGTTAAAAAGATCATTAAGCGGCATGAAAGAATGTTGTACAAGTGTTATGCGGTAGACAGCATGTCTAGTTTTTAACCCTGTAATGGTTGATGAATATACTTCCCTCTTTCATTGCATGACGGGGGTCATGTCTCTGACTCGATGACGGAACAACTTAAAACTTTACAATTTTTATTTTATAAGTGGGCCCCGTCAAGCGATTTTGGTACTTATCGCCTATGCAAGCAGCGAAGGTTCAGGCGAGCCTGCGCATCCGCGCAGTCTCGCCAGAACCTTCGCTGCTCGCTCAATCAAGCAGTGAATCAAGAGGAACATTCAGACTGAAAGCCATATCTCTGGCCCCTCTGAATGGCTGGGCATGCGCAGTTCAAATTTGTCATGATGGAATGCTCGAAGACACAAATTCGCTTGGCGGGGCTCAAGTGGTTGGTGTCTTATGGTTAGTCTTTGTCTTCACTCTTCGTGGTCTACCTGGTGATTTTCTTTAGCTCCACCTTACAGTGTGTGGAACCAGCCTATCCCATTCCCAATTGACCGCGACAACCATGATATTCATGCAATCGTATGCATAGAGGATCTTACAGTGCTCATGTATTATTGAATTTATTAAACGAGTTGAGGAAAAGGGATAAAATGCGAGGCTTTGTCGAGCATTTTATACCTTTTCCTCAACGAGTTTAATAAATTCAATTATACACGAGCACGAATGCAAGATTCTGTTTATCATATGACTTTTAAAACGCATTTCATTCACGATTGTTTACAAAAATGTTACTTCGTACATGTAACGTTACGGGACGTATCTAGCTAATTTGCATATTTAATCAACTAGTGGATTATCGAAAATAGTACATGACGTTATTACACTCTCAGACGCGACGTCATATGATAAACACGTTTAGTTCTGGGTTGGGGAATTCAAACGCGGTAGATGCCACCGATGAAGAAATGTGCAACAATGAACTGGATCTGGTGTACTCTGATAAGCGAATTAAGGTGGAAGAAATAGCGAATGCAGTACACATTTAACATGGTAGCATTTCAACAATTTTACATGGTCGCCTGGGTATGCGCAAGCGGCAGTTGAGGAGTGGGTCGGCGACAAGGACCCTGGCTTCTTCAGTTCTCGGCTGATGGCACTGGAACAGCGATCATTCTAGATGGCAATTACGTCGAAAAAGAAGAGATCGAGTTCACCCAGAAATAAATTAGGCTGGTTTTGTTTGACTCGCCTCTTCGAACCCTCATCTTTGATTCACCACAGTTATTCGGTTTGATCTGTATTTCAGTTTGTTCTGTTTTTTTATGTAATTCGGTGATGGTCTTATTGATTGAGTTAGTTACCTTCATTGTTATATACTCTTACTCTTGTTGCCATCAATAGGTTGTACTCTCTCATTACGAAAACACGCCTATACCAATACATTGTAACCTTAATCGCCGAAAAAATGAAAATTTCAAGATGAGAAATTGTGATAGTTTTCTTATTTCTGCTCAAAATATAGACTGTGGGTACTCCTTAGAACCGCCTCGTCGAGGCGGTTCTAACGAGTACCCACAATCTATATTTTAGAAAGATAAGGTTTACCCCTGTAAACCCCAGTTTTACTATATAAAAATTATATAGGTGTGATGGACTTTTCCTGGGCATCTATTTCCATACATCTTTTCGATATACGTATACAAAGCAAAACATGTAGTAAAAGTACCCAAACGTTGATGACACTCATTCTATTCGTACAAAAAATCGTTATAAGCAATATACCTACGTATTGCTGCACATTATCTAAGGCTCTAAACGTTTTGATTATGTTTCTTCACGTTCTATTAAGTTTCACATCGTAAGTATTTCTAAGCATCATTTCTGTACAAAACGGCGAAAGATTAGCATAGTAAAAACACAATCCTCAATACGCAACAATTAGACTGGAACATTTCTTAAAGTTGCCTGAATCAGTTGGCGACAGCCATAAAACTTTTAGCGCAACAGGTTACATCACGTTTATCCTGGGTTGAATATGGTTAGAAAATGTGGTGAAATATTATAGGTCAGATTTTAGTCCTGTGTGTGCATGTTTATTTTTTTTAAAGACAGCCTTAACAGTTGCAACAGCTAGACATATGATAATTTGCATACACTTTAAGTCTAGTGTGCAGAATTAATTATCGTTTGTTTAAATTTCATACATATTTGGCTGAAATATGTCCATTTTTTAACGAAGGCCTTGTTAAAAATAATTGAACATCGCCTACATCAAGTTTTATGCTATTTAATAAATTATTTAGTGTAGACGAGTTTCATGATGAGAGTCATTGTGCACAATTTATACACTCTTGTCATATTGATATGAGGAGCAATTATGGATTAGGGGGGAATCCAGATCCTATTGTGTTTTTTTTTTTTCGTTGTTTTTAGTATGATTATTTTATTATTATTATTATTATTATTATATATTGTGAACTGCATCAGCGCCGGCCTGAGTAGCTCAGGCGGATGTGCGTCTGAGATTGGTCATGAAATGTTTTCAACTGTCATTTTGTTCCTTCTGCTGTTTCAAGAAGGGTAATTGTCAGTTTCTGGCGAAAGAATGTGCACTGTACTGGAAAGCGATATAATTGACCCACAGCCCCCATCAGCGACAACAAAGGAAAAGAAACACAAACATGAAATAACTTGACCCTGAAGAGGAAAGCCAAAATGGCAGATACTTTTCCAACAAAATGGCCATTTCGCTATCCAAGAACGATACATTACGACAACACGCATATACAAATACATTGTAAATTTTACGCGGAAAAATGCAAATTTTAAAAGGAAAAAATGCCATATTTTTCTTATTTCTGCTCAAAATACCGATTTTGGCTACAAATACTATACAATTCCATATTTCTCGGCTAGGCGGTTTTAAGAACCCACAATCCATATTTTAGAGCAGCAATTAGAAAAATATAGTGTTTACCTCTGTAAACCTCCGTTTTACTGTAGAAAAGCGGGGTTAAATAAGGTCAAAATTATATAGTTGTTTTTTCGATATGTAAGCGATACACACACTCGAACACAAATCATAACAGAATAAAACGCGACAGAAGAACCGCCTTATAATTTGTTCAGTCCGCATGCATAGGCCTGCCCAGAAATAGTGTAGCTAGTTAAAATTACCGGCACAAAAATGACCTAAATAAAGTTGACTTGGCCATTAAACACCAATACAAACAAACAAGAATTGCATTGGCAATACAATCAGAGCCAGTACCTCCAACATGTTTTAAACAAGAACTAAGAAAAAGTAGCATTTTATCACACGTGTTTCTCATCCACAACTGAATTTTTTAATTTTTATTGTTCTTCTTGTTTTGTCATTATTATCTCTTATTTGTGAGCGATAAAATTTTCTTTAGTCCAGTACATGTCATTTTCTGATGGTTATCTGTGATAGATCTCTCCAGACTGCAACTTATTACGTGTATGATTCAGGAATCAAAGTCAGTCTCGCAAAATAGAAGTGGAGGCAATGATCAGGAATCGATGCAATTAACCCACAGCTCCCATCAGAGACACCAAAGGGAAAGAAACAAAAGCATGTAACAACAGACCCTAATGGAAACATAACTCGCGAAAAGCCAAAAGGACAGTTACTTTCCTACAAAATGACCAATAGGCTATCCAAAATAAAATAATATAAGCGACACAAACACACAAAGACAAACCATAGCAAAAATAAACCGCGACAGAAGAACCGCCTTGGAACGGTCACCGGAAAAGAAGCCTCATTCGACTCTGCTTAGATTGGTTTGTTAGACTCGAATGTTAACGACCCCGTCAACACTATTTAGGGCATTATTGAGATGGTGCTTCCAATTTTGAGGGACTTTTACCCGACATTGAGATGAAATGATATCTCAATTTCTGCTACCCAATGAAACCCATAGCATTTATATGCATGGACGGTTCAATTCGCACCATTTTGCCTGGGCAGGCTTAGACTTTTTAAGTTGTTTACTAGTACTCATGTGCGGTCGGTTTCAGCTCTGTGTTAAAGCATTCTATTTCTCCAAACCCCGACAGGCGGGGGCCAAATTGGCGTTTGCAAGAGTACGTGTATATTACGCGGATGTCTCTGCTTAATGAATTTGAGTTCAAGAGTATTACTTTGAGTTAAGTAGAGTTATAATACTCAAAGACAAATCTCATTATCCCTTTCAGAACTGAGCAAATAAAAATCAAAAATGAGTTCCTTTAAGAGCAATGAAAACATTCATAAGAAAGAAGATGGGTAAGACTGGAACAGTTACTGCATATATAGTTAACACTTTCTGTTAGAGAAAGGTTTCTTTCATGACTTTATCAAATACATTTTAAGAGAAATGCGTGATACAAGTGGAAAAAATGACGTTCCACACGATGTCAGAAATGACGAATATCAGGTAAAACTGTTACCACTTTCGTTCTTCTCCTTTCAACATAGATAGTGGATGCTCGTTAGAACCACCTCATTGAGGCGGTTCCAACATCAACCACAACCTATGTTTTTGAGACAAAATAAGGCAGATTATGTATGCCCACGTAAACCCCACTTTTCGCAATTATAAAGTGGGGTCTAGATGTGTCTTCTTTTCACAAACTTGTTATCATGGTGGATAGATTCCATCAGTGTATTTCAGTTTGGGCAGGGAAGACCTAACCCGAGGTCCCAGCGGTCGCGTAGGAAACAAGGCTGTTTCGAGTTCCCAACGTGGTCGCTGGACCCGAAAGTTGGGTTTTTCATCCCCGCTGAGCAAAAGTAACTGTTTCTTTGTTTGAACAACTGGACCATATCCTGTAGTCTGTTGTTATTTTTTCGGTCCTTTCAAGATTATTCCACTTTTATCAAGCTGATCTTAAATCAGAAAACCGGAGTCCTCCTAAATATCTTCCGTTGCAGAACTTGGCGTCTCGCATGATCCCCAAGACAGGCTCGAACCCATAGTTGTGAGGGAACAAATGATTAAGGCCACAATCTATGGTGGGACATGATTGCGGAACAGGATATTAAGTGTACTGTTCAAAATAGATTTGTTCTACATACAAAAAGTCGTTGAATGTTTATTGAACATTACGTCACACGGGTCGATCCATCTGATACCGTTATATAGGAATGACAATGTCATTATTAAAGGCAAACGTTTGTAATAAGAGCTGAAACTCATGACTGTACCGATGTCATATCAGGATATTATACAGTAAAAATTTTGCAAAAGAGCGAGGGGTCACCCTATATCACAGTATCTGATGGATAGGTCCGTATGACGTAGTGTTCAGTCTGTATATTTGCGTCGATTGTTTATCAGTTGAACAAAGTTGTAAAGTGTAGACGCTTCCCGTCTGCTGTGATAGTTTAAGGTACTTTTGTAACCATACATTTACATCGATTCTACGTCTGTTCTTCATTCAGCTTCTTTATTCAGTTCCCAACACCAAACTTTGAATAATTTCTACATTAAAACTTTGTAATGAAATTTAGTGTGGTAAAAGCCAAAATAGATGTTGCAAAATCTTTGAATCTTAATTTTCTAATGCCTCAATTTGAATGCCAGTTTTTGAAACCCCAAATATTTGCATGTCTTCTCAGCTGTCCACATATTTCAACTCCATTAAGCTCAAAGAGGTGATTAGGCACATACCAAACATGTATGGGGAAACTGGCGTTAAGAATGAATAATTAATGGCAAAGTGAAATGGCCCTGAAATTAGAAGATAAACATATCATGCTATGTTACACCATGATATGTCACATCCCCGGACATAAAAAAATAAATAAAATCCCCTTGTGAATTAAACCAGATAAAATAACTTATTAAACTATCTGGAGACTAGAAGCATGGCAAATGCAAACTGATATGGCATAAAAAAACAACAAAAAAACAATTGTCCCTCAGCAAATGTCTGCACACAACATTTAAGAAAAGATAAAACATAACCAAAACAATTATGTTACTAAGACAATCCATTTCATGAAAATGTAATATTCAGCTTCTACCTAATACGGATTGATGTCTTTGCATCATCAAAATGGAACAGAAAAATACACAAAAACCATAGATTATCTTCCATAATAAATTCACATGCGTAGTATGGAAACTTGAAATATATGTACACACGCACATGAAAGCATACAATTTTTTTTCAAAAACATAATCATGACAATATGACAATACACCAAAGCACACACAAAAACGGATTATGTTTTGAAAAATTTATTTCAAAGTTTTAATATAGAAATTATTTAAAGTTTAGTGTTGGGAACAGAAGAAAGAAGCTGAATGAAGAGCAGACGTTGAAAAGACGTTGATGTAGGGTTACAAAAGCTCCTTTAACTATCACATGGTGGCTGCTGTTGTCCATGTGACTTTCACTTTCAATGTACAAAATTCTGGCAACTGTTATTTATACAAATAGCAGCACATTTCGTCTTCCTGTTACCCCAGAGCGTTGTGTGAAATGTTTGTTACAGTGTATCTGTAAAATCTTGAGCTGGTCCGTTTACTGGGTCTACTCTCAAGCACAATCCACACACCGGTGCTGTCAGTACTTTGATTTATTGTAGAGCCAGTATGCAGCTTCTTCATGAACGACTTGATTGGTGAAATAGTTTCTCTTGATCAAGACGGAAACGGATTTTATGAAAACAACCTGGATTGTACTTGGACGATTTGGTCTGATGATTTTACTGATTGTAAAGTGCAGATCTTTTTTACGCTTATGGATATACCATCGACCGCGGACTGCAAAAATGATTACCTGGAGGTAAACAGAACTTACAAGACAATAACCACGACGCCTTACATCACGAAAACACGCCATTATAATTTTAATCCCCTGGAACCCCTCTTTTATACAGTAAAACTACGGTTTACAAGGCTGCGCCTTATTTTTCTTACTTCTGATCTATTTTGTGAGCAGAAATAAGAAAATATCACAATTTTAGAATTTCTTTTTTCCTGCGTTAAGTTTACATTGCTTTGTATAGGCGGCTTTTCGTGATTTATTTTTTTTTTACAAATGCAACGGTTTTTCACGTTAATAATTCCGTGTAATGAACACCTTGCAGATTCCACAAATTATTGAGAAAACTAATGTTTGTAGGGATATTCAATATTTATTTTTGTTTCTGTTCAAAGACGTAGAATATGAGTACTCATTAGAACCGCCTTTATCAGCCCATTTTTCATGTATCGAACACCCACTACCTATGCTTGAAGCATAAAAAATAAATATCATACGTTTTTATGAGAAAAAAATTACTGGTTTGGAGAAATGGAAGAGCGAACTATGCTACACGAATGATGGTTTCGAATTCATTTTGGGGCCCATGGCTCCAGACGCACACAGTCAGGGGTGAATTTAAGGATTTTGTTGCGCTTGAAAGCATTTCTTCGGTTTACTCATTGAGGTTCAGGCGATTTTAATAATCAATACAACATACCTTAATTCTATGGAAAATCGAAAAACCCGTGAAATGAACGTCATTGAAAAGACTATTTATATAGAAAGAAGAGGATTTTAAGAGTTCGAGTTATTTTCCCTCTCTTTAAAATATATATAGAGGCTCATACATGAGTATGCATGTATTATTCACTTTATTAATCGAGTTGAGGAAAATGGATTGAATGCGAGGCATTCCCCATTTAACAATAAACACACACACGACTGTAGTATACTTTTTAACATATGACATTTAAGGAGGGTCGCGCATAATTGACTCTGCCGTAATCAGGTTCGAATTTTTACCTGAAAATGATTTTTGTTTTTATTTAGTTTTCAAAGTGTTTTCTGAGGTTTTTGTAACATTTAATAACCATTGCAATGTGCATTTTGTTATAAATTATTTTGCGACCTCATAGACTACTTTCCGGTCTAGTCCGCATGGCTGGAAGCACAGGAAAATAGAGGGATAAACAGACTAACCCTGTATTTTTCCAGCTACTGGTTTGTTTCCTCCGATTGCAGCCCATCAGCTGTCCATGGCAAATCTGAACTCTCTTTAACGCACGATGTTTACTTTATTTTTCCATTGGTGTCAAAAATATAGCCTCGAAGAGTCTATCAGTTCACATATTCCACGGCCATACTTTGTCAACAAAAACAAAACAATGAATCAATAGTGACGTTTACTTTAGTTTGCGTGACGTCATATATATGGAAAGAAAACACTGCCATATTTGATAACTAAAAGTGCAGACTGTAATGCCTGGCAGCGCACAATATTCTTTTAACTGTCAGTCGCAGTCTCAGGTTCAATTACTGTTAAGCCATCTCAGTGAACAAATAGCCTGTGCCAGCACCCATAATTAGGATCTTGCACTCAACAGGTGTAGGCCTACTGGTAAACTGATTAGAGGATCTAAGCCAGCCCAGGCAAAGCGGTGCGAGTCGGCCTGTACATGTTAATAAAATCTATTGGTTCAATTGGCGGCGGGGTTTTAGTTGACATTTCACCATAAGGTCGGGTAAATGTCCCACAAAATTGGAAGCGACGTCTCCAAAATGACCTTTACAGTGTTGACGGGGACGTTAAACCTCAAATCAAACAAACAATAATCAAGCATATGCAAAAGGGTGTACAAGAAAAAATCCCTTTGATCTGTTTCGAATATAAAGATGATCGTTAGGTTGTGCCACACGGAGCCTTTGTATGCCCACACATCCACCATCATAACAGAATTTTGTCACTGTACCGGCTCCAGCCAATCGGGCTGCCGATGCTTTCACGCAGAGCTGAAACCGACCGCACGTGAGAACTAGTAAACCGCTTAGAGGGTCTAAACCTGCCAAGGAAAATGGGTCCGAGTCGGACCGTCCATGCATATAAACCCTATTGGTTTCGTTGAGCGGCAGGGCTTGAGATGTCATTTGAACGTCAACATAATATTGGTCATTTTGGAGAGGTTAGGCTACTTCCCAATTTGTGGGTCTTTTTACCCGACATTGAGATGAAACCTGACAGCCAGTGAAAACAATCTATATGTTTATAAGGACCGTCCGTCCTGCACCACTTTACCTGGGCAGGACGGTCTACTCGTACTCATGAGTGATTGGGTTAGTATCATGCAGCACAATCTTTTTCTTCAAGGCCAGTTCGGGGCTATCATGCATTGTAGAGACTATATACATGATAAGTTTTTAGGCGACGCCTTTGAAGTGGTGTAGCACACTGAAGTGATTCAGCTATGATTACAAAGCCCCTTCCCCCCCCCCCCCCCCTCCCCCAGAACAGAACACGCATGACAAGACATAAAGCACAATGATGAAATGCATTAGGCTGAGAAAAGAGCCTTGAGGAACACCGACCTTCAATTCGAATTCTTCAATGGAACCAACACAAAAACGCATACGGCTCCGCGAATAAGCATACACCCACTGGACCATTCGAACATTCCACTCCTCCACTTCAAATTTTCTCTGTGCCTCACAGATGACTTTCCGAGACACTCAACCAAATACCTTCTCAAGGTCCACGAAAGCCACTATGTGGGAATGCAACTGCCATTTTGGCTTTCCGCTAGTGATGTTTCCATTACGGTCTAGTTATTCATGTTCGTGGTTCTTTCCCTTTGGTGTGTCTGATCGGAGGTGTTGGGTAATTGTATCGATTCCAGGTCATTGCCATCACTTCTATCCACTTTCGGAAAGTAAAAGGATAACTTATCTCACCTCCCTTTCACAGTTTGCATAAACAGGCAATAGATAATTAAATAGCGTTTCCGGTCAATATGGCATGAAAAAAAAAAAAAGAAGAAAACTTGTCAAAATTATAGACAAAAAATAATTAGAAGTGTTTCTACTTTCCCTATAACGTTGGAAGGAACTTAAATGGGAAAAAGGAAATTTTTATATTCTTTTGCATCAGCTTATTGTATTTTTTTTTTATCAATTCCAACCCATTTCATTAGGGGGTGGGGTAATAAATTGTCAAAAAAAGAAAGCTAAAAATGTATAATAATGTTTCCCAGGTATATTAATAACATATATCTGACATTGTTTGAACGTCTGCGACAATGTTAATGGCTTCATATCTTTTAAACATGAACAAAACGACAATATGGCTATATCAGAACATGCATTTTTTGGCCAGAAAAATCCATGTTTCACACCATAAAACTTATAAATGAAATTGTGTTTCAATTCTAATGAAATACTTTGATTCATATCACATTAAGGAAGCAAAAGTATGTGCAATAGTAAAGGTATAATCCTTGTTCTTGTCATTTAAACAATATCTTAATGCTTTTTTAGCCATTTTTATTGGGGGTGGGGTAATTTTTTCTGCAATATTTCTCTCAGATGCCTGGCGACATGGTCAAATTTCACGCCTATTTCGTGTATCTAATATTAGTACACAATATATGTGAAAATAAGAAAAATCTAAAGACGAAAAATGCATTCTTTTTTCAAATATAGCGAAAATTGCATCTCAAAACAGCAAAACATGCAGAAAAGGACATTTGTAAATAGGTGTTTCGACAAAAATCTGTGAAAGAGTTTGTCTTTCACACATAGGTACGCAAACATGACATTATCCTGCATTGTGTTTTTTTAACCAAACTTGGAAATATTTTTTTAAACAATTGTTATCGACAATTTGTCAATGACTGGGGTAATTATTGAAACATTCGATAAATTCGAAAACAGTACCCATCTTTAAGGCTAAAAAGCTCGAAAAAAAGCCTGGTGTGCCTATATTTTTATACGGGCAAACGAGTGCAGAGATTTCAAGCTACAAAATATAAGCAAATAAAAAAAATCTAAAGAGAAAAGAATTACTCCCCACCCTCCTTAAAACGCCTTTAATTCACGATTGTTTTACAAAATTATCAATATTCAGCCATTATTAAATGCGACGTCGTTACGAACGACGTTCATGTATCGTTACGGGTCGTATCTAACTATCCACTAGTGAATTATCGAAGTTATTACATGGCGCTATTGTTTGTTCGTTAAAATTGAGGTTTCTTATCAAAGACGGAGAATATGAGTACTCATCACAACCGCCTTTATGAGACAATTTTTCATGTATCGAACACAAACTACCTATGCTTGAAGCATAAATAATAAATATCATAAGTGGGTGGGTCAGGCCTCAGATTATATGACGGTTCCAGCGTAAATGCTTTCTGGGAATTTGAAAGAATCTAATATTGTGTAATAGTGGTTGGTGCCTGATGCTCTGTCTCTGGTCAGGCTCAATCGGAGTCTAACTGTTGTTTTTCTTTTGCTCCAACATTTCAGTGGTTTCCAGCATTTCGGTCGATTTCAGCTCTGCGTGGAGGCATCATGCAGCCTATCTATTTCTTCAGGACCCGATGGACGGGGCCGATGAGGCCCCGTTTTTGGATTTACATCTATCTATTGCAGATGGGTTTGTTTCTTGCATAATGTTTGATAAACGCGATGTTTTTGATTTTGAGATTCTAAATTTTCATTTTCTGGATGGTGAGGTTCCTCGTGCGCCGTCCTATGGCGTTTAAATTTCGCAGTCAATTCGATTTGCCAGAGTGTGTAGTCATGTAACTGATTTCAACACTCGTAATAAATTGTTAACTGCTAATTTTCTTGATCAGGGTTATCGGTACCATAAACTACGAAAAGTTTTTTCAAAATTTTATAGACGTCATTCTGATTTTATATCAAAATTCAATATTGGACTTAAATCTCTTCTGCAACAAGGTCTATCGGATCCCGAACATAATGGAGACTTAGTATATAAGTTCAGAAAAAAATATATAACCACAATGACTTCAGCACCCAATTTCGTAAAATCATGCTTCGATATAAAAAGATTGGATACAACATAAATGTTATACGACGCATGGTGGTAAACCCAATCACGGTTGACAACTTTGATTCCCCTTTTCCCTCTTTAATTTCACGCCGGTGGATCAGCCCTCAAATTTTATGACGGTTCCAGCGTAAAGGCTTACTGACAATTAGAGAGGATATTATTCTATGTAATGTTGGTTGGTGCCTGATTCTCTGTCTCTGGTCGGGCCCATCGTAGCCTTTTGCCTTTGTGATTCCTTTGCTCTAGCATTTCAGTTGTTTCTTGTTGTCGATTCCTCACGGTTCTTTCATCTCTGTGGTTGTTTGTTTGGTTTTTTGTGTGTTCACGGAGATGTTGCACTGATGAGTTAGGAGGACTTCATGCGGACTGAACAAATTATTTGTCAAAATCGCGACGAAAGTAAGGGCTAGGATTGTAAAATCGATTTAAGCTCCCATTGGAATTCGTTTCACTGACCGTTCCAAGGCGGTTATTTTGTCGGTTTTCTTTGATTGTTTGTATCGCTTATATTATTTTGTTTTGGATAGCCAGTAGGCCATTTTGTGGGAAAGTAACTTTCCTTTTGGCTTTCCGCTATTGATGTTTCCATTAGAGTCTGCTGTTTCATGTTTTGTTTCTTTCCCTTTGGTGTCTTTGATTGGAGCTGTCGGTTAACAGTATTGATTCCTGATCATTATGTTATCTTCTATTTCAAATGTAACCGTAAACACTGTATAGTTAATTTTGATACCTTGCTTCCAATTTGTGGGATTTTTTCCCAAAATTGAGACATCTCAAGCCCTGACGTCTACAGAATCCAACAGGGTTTATGAGCCTGGGCGGTCCAACTCGCACCGCTTTGTCCGGGCAGGCTTTCCAGTACTCCTGTGCGGTCGGTTTCAGCCCTGCGTGGAGGCATCATGCAGTCCATCTTCATCTTCAAGACTCGGTTGGCGGGGCCGCTACATGACGTCATTACATCCTCAGAGGCGTCATGTGTTAAAGCTGGTAAAATAGAGGTAAAACAAAGATCAGGAATCGATACAATTAATTTACTCCACCCATCAAAAACACCAAAGGGAAAGAAACACAAACATGAAGCGACCAGACCATAATGGAAACCTAAAAAAAGGAAGGCCATAAGGACAGTTACTTTCCCACAAAATGGCCAAATGACCATCCAAAATAATAAGACACAAGTGATACACACAGTAAGTAACAAACAACAACATAAATAAACCGCCACAGAAGAACCGCCTTGGAACGGTCAGTGGAAAGAATTCAACATCCCAGCAAAAACAGAAGCAGAAATTACACAACTTATTATACGTTTTATTTGTAAAAAATCAAGTAAAACGAAAAAGAAAAGTCAGGCTAACCGCATGCTTAAAACTAGATTGAACGAGCATTATCGTAGAATGAGTAAGCCTAAGAAAACTGACACTTTCTTGTACCGTCACTTTCGACGTACAGGTCATTCTGTAAATAACATTGTTATACAACCAGTGGAAAAACTTTACTACGATGCAAATTCTACATCTAGATTCAAAATTATCAAAAGACATGAGGCTGAACTGAAATGGATTAAATCTTTACAGACCCCTTTTCCATTGGGATTTAAGGACAACATTTATCACGAGAGTAATATTTCCAGAATGCCGGACTTTGATATTTTCTCTCTCCTGGAATGTCGAAAACGCAGAACTAGATCTCACGGCACCAGGAAAAATGGGAACTATAAACGTAAACTACGTACTTTGAAACGAAACAATACTAGTTTGAAGTGACTGTCAATCATATTATTAAATCCTGGACGCCACTCTATGCTTTCATTTCTAAGTTCATTACCCGTTTCTGTTTTACGTCTTCTGGACACAGAGGCGAATAAATTCTACGATAGTTCTAATCAGTTATATTATGCGGCTCTCTTAACTAGAGGCTGTACTCAGCATACTCTCCGTCCTTACATAGATTCTGAAATTTATCATAAACGCCATTTCTTCAAAATATCCTTCATTAATAAGGGTATGGATTTTATAGATTTACCCAGTATTTTTCGTGAGAGCTCGGTGCTTTCTTCCATTCCTGCTTATTTTCAAAATACTGAAACATCTATAATTTGCTATAAATATAACAAACCTGTTAGATCTATCATTTTTAATTTCAATAAACTTGTTTCAGATCTTGATACTGATACTAATACTCCTGATTCATGTGATTGTAAAAACTCAAAGTATTGCTATCCTGCTGCTGGTCATGTAATTGCTGGCAATTTGAAAATTATTCCTGATTCTAGGATAAGGAATATAATTTCTAAAGGACCGAAATATCGGTTTCCTCCTAAAATTGATTTAAGTAAATGTAGAGATGAAATCGCTGCTGCCTTGAACGAATTCGGTTATCGATGTTGAGCATAAAGCCCTTAAGGACTGGAAACTTAGCATTTTAAAACTAGTGAATAAACGCATTTCTTTCTATTCTCAACAACCTAACTTATTACCTCCTAAGCCTAAGACGTCTTTACGTCATCTTAAACTAGGTATTCAAGAATTTCATAAGAAGTTTGTTTTGGTCCCTGCAGACAAGGCCGCTAACAACGGCGTCGTTGTGTGAAGGCTCCACTATGTTAACACGCTTAAGCAGGAGCTTGGTGGTACTAAGGCCTATGAACGTCAGCCTTTAGCTGAAGAGAGAGCTATAGTAGATGAACATATTTGTCATTCAGCCACCAAGTTTGCTGTGTGTGTTACAGAAGGCCAAGACAAACTTCCTACGCTATACTGGTTACCAAAACTTCATAAAAGACCTTACAAAGCACGGTTTATTGCAAATTCTAGCTCTTGCAGTACAACTGAACTTTCTAAATTATTAACTTCCTGTCTTACTGCTATTAAAACGCATGTGATTAAAATATTGTGATAAAGTCTTTGAAAGATCAGGAGGAAATCTGTTTTGGTCTATAAAAAATTCGAATGAGGTTTAAAATAAATTGAAATCCAGACGTTTTCGTGCTTCTAGTCCGTCTACTTACGATTTTTCCATTCTTTACACTACACTTCCTCATAATCTTATGAAAGAAAAGCTTAATGATTTAATTGAATGGACTTTTCACAGAGAAGATTCTCTCTATCTTGCATGTAATGTCAGAAATGCATTTTTCACTTCTAAGAGCATAAGAATTATACACTTTGGTCTTGTCAGAAAATGTGTGATGCCCTCACCTTTCTACTTGACAATATTTATATTAGATTCAGTTATTTAGACAATTTGTGGGTATTCCGATTGGTACGAATTGCGCACCTCTTGTGGCTGATCTGTTCTTGTATTGTTATGAAAGAGACTTCATATTGTCGCTTTCCATTGATAACCAATCTGAAATTATTGAAGCTTTTAACTCCAATTCTAGATATTTAGATGGTTTATTAAATATTGATAATACTTATTTCGATGGTTTGATCAGTCAGATTTACCCCCATAACTTCAGTTAAATAAAGCAAATTCTTCTGATACCGAGGCCCCGTTTTTGGATTTACATCTATCTATTGTAGATGGGTTTGTTTCGTGCAAAATTTATGAAAAACGAGATGACTTTGATTTTGAGATTGTAAAGTTTCCTTTTTTGGATGGCGATGTTCCTCATGCGCCATCCTATGGCGTTTATATTTCGCAATTAATTCGATTTGCTAGAGTGTGTAGTCATGTATCTGACTTCAACACTCGTAATAAATTATTAACGGCTAAACTCCTTAATCAGGGTTATCGGTACCATAAACTACGCAAAGCATTTTCAAAATTTTATAGACGCAATTCTGATTTAATGTCAAAATTCAATATTGGACTTAAATCTCTTCTGCAACATGGTCTATCGGAACCCGAATTTTATGGTGACTTAGTATATTAATTTAGAAAAATATATAACCGCAGTGACTTCAGCACCCAATTTCGTAAAATCATTCTTCGATATAAAAAGATTGGGTACAACACGGATGTTATACGACAGACTGCATGCATGGTAGTTAACCAAATCACGGTTGGCAACTTTGCTTCAATCTTTCATTGCACGCCGGTGGGTCAGGCCTCAGATTCTATGACGTAACCAACGTAAAGTCTTAATGAGAATAAGAGAGATCTAATTCAAGGTTATATTGGTTGGTGCCTGATGCTCTGTCTCTGGTCGGGCCCATCGGAGTCTAACTGTTGGTTTTCTTTTGCTCCATCATTTAAATGTTTTTTTGCTGTCTAGTCCTCACCGTTGTCTCACCTCGGTGGTTCTTTGACTATTTGTGTTCATGGAGATGTTGCACTGATGAGTTAGGAGGCCTTCATGCGGACTGAACAAATTATTTGTCTAAATCGCGACGGAAGTAAGGGCGAGGATTGTAGCCACGTAAAATCGATTTAAGCCCCCCAGTGGAATTCTTTCCACTGACCGTTCCAAGGCGGTACTTCTGTGGCGGATTAGTTATGTTGTTGTTTGTTACTACTCACTGTGTGTATCACTTGTGTTTTTTTATTTCGGATGGCCATTTGGCCATTTTGTGGGAAAGTACCTGTCCTTATGGCCTTCCTTTGTATAGGTTTCCATTATGGTCTGGTCGCTTCATGTTTGTGTTTCATTCCCTTTGGTGTCTTTGATGGTTGGAGTAAGTTAATTGTATCGATTCCTGATCTTTGTTTTACTTCTACTTTACTATGGTTGTCACCGCGCCACAAAAACGTGAAAAACAACAGAGTTACTCGAATAAAAAATTCTCGGCGCGTTACATTCTGTACGAAAATCTGGAAATAAATTGTTTAATTTTAGTTTGGAAATTATTTTCTAAACTTAGACGGAACAGCAGTAGCAGTGTGCAGTTATATTCCAACCAGTTAAGCCTGAGGACGTAAGAATCTAGTTGAAATGTGTATGCTGGTTTGCATGCTAATGTTTACACTTGGTAGGTAGGTCCATCTATAAACGGTCACTTCAGTAGAAGGTATTATATGTCACCACCGATTTTAGCGTGCAGGTATTCGACCTCTTTATGGCATAAAATAGTCGTGTTTCCGCTAATCTTCAGATCCCCACCCCCGACGCTACTATTTTTATAAATAAAAGAACAGAACAAAAATGAAACCACCGACCCTACCAGTTTCAATTTTCGACCCTACCAAGTGTCGTCTTTGCATTTTTTCCAGAGTAATTTCGCATTTTAGTACATTCTTTTAGTTTTTGGCATTTTTAGTTCCTTCAACAATATAAACCCTATTGGTTTCATTGGACGGCAGGGCATGAGAAGTCATTCATCTCAATTTTGGGTTAAGGTCCCACACAATTGGAAGCGACGTCTCCAAAATGACCTATAAAATGTTGACGGGGACGTTAAACCTAAAATCAAACAAACAAACAAATCCTTCCAAAATACAGAGCTGACTTTTTTGAGCATCTAAAATGAATTATGAATACGGTACAAGTCTCAATATAACAATGTTATTAACAAAAATCATGTATAGAAACAAAACACATAAAAATACAGGCCAGACCCTGTTTTATCGGAGAAATGTTAGAAGAAAACAACTATTGTTTTACGCCTTATTATGTAACTAGAATGGCTGATTGCCAAATAAATATTGATATCTGGAGCTTTCAGACATGTACTCGAAGGACTACAGAACAAGGTCGAATTAGCCATAATAAACAAACTATCCGTGATCGATACGGGTGTCAATGTTTCACTGTACAAACTTCCCTGCCAGGACGACAAACTTTGTTCAAAGGAGCAACCTTAAATTGCACAGAAAAGTTGCTGATTAGCATCACGAAAATATGCCTATATTATTCTGATCCCTCGAACCCCACTTTTTATGCAGTGAAACTGGAGTTTACGGGGCTAAATCTTAATTTTAATATTTTTGCTCTAAAACATTGATTGTAGATACTCGTTAGACCCGCCTCATCGAGGCGGTTCTAACGTAGACGCGCCTCATCGAGGCGGTTCTAACGAGTACCAACAATATATGTTTAGTGCATAAATAGGAAAATATACCACATTTGTTTCATTTGAAAATGTTCGTTTTCTCCGTGATAAATTTACAATGTATTTGAATAGGCGTGTTAAGGTAACGGAATGCGGAGGCTGATCTGAGTCTTCGTTGGGCGCAAATGCTCAATGACCCATTTTTTTTTGTCGAAGCTCATTATATAATTCCTCTCCGTTTCAGATTTATGATGCCACTGTTCTGGTTGGAGTGTTTTGTGGGTCAGACGCACCACCTTTAATTACAACGTCTTCTAATTACTTAGTGCTTAAATTTCATTCTAATAGAAGAATTCGAGGGAAAGGATTCTCAGCAATATACAAGATCCTAGGTTTGTTTAACTTATTATGTGGTCAACATTTTATACTGTCGCTATAGCATTGCATATTGCTGTTTTTATTTATGTGGAAAATTCTCCCTCTCGAGGAAAGAGATTCTCAGGGATTTATATTATCGTGGGTTTGTTAAATCTATTATGTGGAAACAAACTTATGCTCT
The DNA here is from genome assembly GCA_963580285.1 of Lucinisca nassula. Taxonomy (NCBI): domain Eukaryota; kingdom Metazoa; phylum Mollusca; class Bivalvia; order Lucinida; family Lucinidae; genus Lucinisca; species Lucinisca nassula. Next base: position 156,811,596 of record OY757018.1, read on the forward strand.
CGTTCTAATATTCCATATTACTGTTTTTGTTTGATAATTCTCTTCTCTCTCTCTCTCTCTCTCTCTCTCTCTCTCTCTCTCTCTCTCTCTCTCTCTCTTTCTCGTTGTTGAACCATTGTTTTGACAAGGCTCGAACTTCAATGGTATAGCTGTCTCAAATGAGATTGGCAGGGCGGGCATTCGGGACCATTTGCTCAAAACTAATTATATCGATAGTTTACAAAATTATAAATGTACAAACACTTTTTCAGAAAATAATGTCAGCAGCAAAAGTTACAATTCCGATCATGTATTTATGACGCAAAGCAAAAATGTAAAATTTTAACACTCTTGTTTACGTATTCTTCTGTTTTAAGTATACCTAAGCCGTGTATTATTTAACTTTATTAAACGAGTTGAGAAAAAGAAATACGAGTGAGTCTGAGTTTGAGCTTTACTTCTCACCAACAGCTAAGGACATACCGAGACGGGAGCTCGGTTGAAAGACCCACCCTATAGTGCTGAGAAGCCCGGGATCGATCCTGCGATCCCTGGTTCCCAAGGCGAGCAGCATAACCACTACACCACGGAGGCTTCTGGGGGGAAAAGGGATAATATGCCTGGCTTCGCCGTATATATATTAACAGAACTAATAAACATAACATGCCATGGATATCAATGTAATTAGACTACGTGATGGAGGTCAGTGGTATAACTCGGCTTCCGAAAGCCAATATCGCCTGAATATTAACTCAAACCTCAACGTGAAGACCACCCATTAAACTGCCAACAAGTGGTGTTATAATCAGGTAGTCTTTTTCACGATAGGTCAGTGCACCTGCACAGTCTGATCATTTCCTCCATTAGCATTATTTCCGCCTGACATCAAGTAATTGATAATCTTAATCAGCTAAGGTCATACCGAGACTGGACCTCGATTAAAAGACTCATCCGATAGTGCTGAGAAGCCCGGGATCGATCCTGTGATCCTTGGTTCACAAGGCGAGTAGCATAAGCACTACATGCGTCATAAATAAATTATCAGAATTTCAACTCTCGCTGCTGAAGGAAGTATTTGTGCCCTTTTGGCTTTCCGCTATTGATGTTTCCATTAGGGTCTGTTGTGTCATGTTTGTGTTTCTTTCCCTTTGGTGTCTCTGATGGGAGCTGTTGGTTAATTGTATTTATTCCTGATCATTGCCTTCACTTCTAATTTTTATGTACAATTATATAACAATGCCCCGAGGGACAGTAAAATCTACCAGAAGATCTCTGCATCCATGGAAGACTCGGATCAGCCGCCGTATCTACTTAGTCCGATTTAGATTATCATTTACTGGACGTCAGACGTAAATAATGCTAAGGGAGGAAATGAACAGACTGTGCAGGTGCACTGACCTATCGTAATCTTCAATTGTCACATGGGTCTTTGGATGTCAATACGAAAACACGCCTATACAAATACATTGTAACCTTTATTGCCCATAAAAATGAAAACTTTAATATGAAAAGTTGTGATATTCTTCTTATTTCTGCTCAGAAGCCTCCGTGGTGCAGTGGTTACGCTACTCGCCTTGTAAACCAGGGATCGCAGGATCGATCCCAGGCTTCTCCAGACTTTCGGATGAGTCTTTAAACCGAGGTCCCGTCTCCGTATGACCTTAGCTGTTGGTGGGACGTAAAACTAAAACTCACTCACTCACTCTTATTTCTGCTGAAAATATAGATTGTTTGTACTCACTATACCGCCTCATCGAGACCGTTCTAAGGAGTACCAACAATATAAATTTTGAGAGCGGAAATTAGAAATTAGGGTTTACCCCTGTAAACCACAGTTTTACTTCATAAAAGTGTGGGGGATCCAAATTATATAGGCGTGTTTTCATCATGGTGGATATTATCTTGAACAAGTCCATGTTGACTAGATTTCACTCATTAACAATTAGAGGCTCCGGGTACATGTTTCCACAAACTCGTATACAAATTTGAATGATACTCAATTTGTCACGCATTAGGGCTTTTCAATTGGACAGTATCATTTTGTGGTGTTTAAATAATTCTTCACCACAATCTTTAAATACTGGCTGATCGCTAACCACTTTTTGCTTGAGCATGAACAGTTTAACGAAGCCATAAAACGGTAAAGAAATAATAATGTTCAGCGTTGCACAGACAGTTCTTTTATCAAAGACCATTTTCAGTAACATGTAAGTGGCATTTATAAAATGGTATACCGTCATCATACCTTTCCGGCAATTTTTACGAAAAACTAGACCCATCTGATAGGCATATCAAAAGGCCATTTCAAAATACAAATAGTTAATGTGGAAGTTGGATAGAATAGTTAAAGAAATAATAAAATATATCGAAGTCGGTCTTCACCCAGCATCGAAATAGGACGATCGCCGCAAAGGCAGCTCTTTGGTAGAAATGACGTCACAAGATGGTCGACAAGATGGTCGCCATTTTGACCGTGGTTGACCCTCGATGACCTCACGGGGGTTACTGGATGTGGGATTTGAGACCAAGATGGCCGCAATTTCTGACCTTGTTTGACCCTCGATCACCTTGCGTAGGGTCGCTCGATGACCTTTGTGGAGGGTGGGGGTAACGCGTTTAGTAGAAACGCCCTAGACCACGGGAAGGTAGCGTCACTTCCTAGGGCACGCTGTCATTGACCAATGGCGCTCCACAACCGCTTTAGGGTATCTTTCTTCTCGGGTCATGCAAGCATTAGCGCTTCACATCCGATTCGAGATCATTTAATTTTCGTAAGTATTCTTTTCATTTTTGAGACAATCATGCGGTCGTTGAGTTTCTTTTGGCGTGGACTGAATTCTTTGATAATGTCTTGCATTGATTTTCCTCGAGATCTCTTCATCACGTAGTATGCGCCGTATAGTCCGCATACGTTAGACCCGGACTGTTGGAGTTGTAGAGCGTTCATCGGGTAGGGTTTATCGAGTAACTCTTCAAATCTAATGCCGTGATCTCTTTGATCATTTCCTACTGAATTCATAAGGTCCGTGCACGGGGAAATAAAAAAGCTACCCAGTGCTCCCCTCTTTCTTTGCTAGTGGCCGTGTTGGAAATGACGAACCTCCCTATTGTTTTTGTTAATTTGGTCCGCTGAGCAGATAGTCACGTGGTATCCTGTACGTATACGAGTCAGTTGATCACTGTTCACTGTCGCTTAATATTTAAAGGTTGTTCAGTCTACCAACTGTCTGTTTTTTACTCTTGTTTTCTTACGATCAGAGGTCTCGCCCTTATGCTCCTTTTGTAATCGAGCTAGATCTGACTTTGCCATTTCGACCGCTTGAGCCACGGGAGTGACCAATTTCACCACAGGCTTTTGCTGTTCTCGCATTTCTATTTCCTTTTGCCATTGTTCTACTATTTCTTTTAGAAGTCGGTTTCTTTAGAAGCCGCTTTCGACGATGTACCGTCCCATGTAGTCGGGCTGGACAAAGCCCTCGCTCAAGTCTTTGAAATGCTGGTACCATGCATCGTATCAGGCACATAGGGCACCCGTTTCTGCAGTTTCGGATCGTACACTTCTATAGAACCCATTTTTTCCTACCGTGGCGTTTATTTACCCTTCTTACGTGTGTTTCATTCGTCGTCAGATTCCTGGTCTTTGCCGTATTCCGCCAAGGTATGATCGGGCCATACGTCGGTAAACAAATCCTTTCTCAGTTCCACGGCTTGCTAAATCGTGACGGAAGTAAGGGGCGAGGATTGTGGCCACGTAAAATCGATATAAGCCCCTCAGTGGAATTCATTTCATCCAAGGCGGTTCTTCTGTCGCCGTTTATTTTTGTTATGGCTTGTCTTTGGGTGTTTGTGTCGCTTATAATATTTTATTTTGGATAGCCTGTTGGCCATTTTGTGGGAAGTTTCCTTTTGGCTTTCCGCTATTGGTTTTTCCATTGGGTCTGTTGTTTCATGTTTGTGTTTCTTTCCCTTTGGTGTCTCTGATGGGAGCTGTGGGTTGCTTGTATCGATTCCTGATCAATGCCTCTACTTCTATTTTGCTGAATTGATTCGTCGGCATTCATGTCATGCTGTATTCTTAAAGTTTTTGCCGACTGTAGAATCTGCCGCTGAGTAGGATCTTTTTGCAGCTGGTGATAATCCATTAGAAACCTCGCGTAATCGTGTCTCAGTCTTTTCCTGAGAGAGGGCAAGTCCGCGTTTGCTGCACGATGATAAGCATCCTCGGGAGCAGTCCGTTCTTCGATGTATCTATTAACCTTGTCTTTGAAGCGCTTTGCATTCGATTGCCTTAGAGATATCTTAAAGCTTCTCTCCCATATTTTTCTAGACACAGGCGGTCTTCTGACAGTTCATCTTTGACACGTTTACCAGGGGGTCCCATTACGGGATAAAGCGTGTCGTTTACGTCACTTAATGATTTCCTGTAATCGTCGCTGCTTTTATCATTTATATCAGACTCTCCGAATACCTCTAATTTCCGCTTTCTTTCTACCGGAAAATGTCACTGCGTAAACGCTCTTGTTCGGACGTGTTCGGTTTTAGGTCGACAATCAGGTACCTGTAAGGCTGACTTGTGGCATGTTCGAATGGTTTCATAAACATAGAGTTGGATGCTGGGTAAATTCTTCTCGCCAAAGTCGCCACTTGTTGTCTGTCAATGGGTTTATTGAAAAGGACGAGGTATTGAGTGTTCAACACGATGTCTCTACAAGCTTTGCCTTGTGGAAATAGATTCTGCGTGAGATAGACGACGGACATGTTTCTTTGATGGCTCCCCTTGGTAAAGAGGTCGGCGATTCTATGGTCGCATTTAGCCTCGGTCATCAAATAGTCAAAACCAGCACGTTATTTTGCGGGTATCGACATACTCGGAGCTTGTCAGGTTGCCCGGTATACCATGTACAAACTCTATCTGAGGAAGATTGCGTTGCAAGTAGTTGTACAGTCTTTGCCACCGACCAAAGACAAAAACACCATGCGATACGCTCAGGTGGAGGGTATATGAGGTTGGATAGGAGTAACTTTCTAGTCCATTCCGTTTTACCGCTTCCACTAGGGCCAGTCACCACCATAAAAAACGGATGCTGAAAGGTAATGCTGTTTGCCATGTCTGATTAAGAAACTATCCCACTACCTTGCGTGTTGCGTTGGTGCCTTAACAAAGCCTCACGTCTGGAGAACCAGGGGTTACAGTCTGAGCATCGATTCATTTTCGTTTCGAGAGTCTTCAGCTTGGTCATTCTTACAAACTTTTCATAGTCAACAACACCACTACCACCACCACTATTCGCCACAATCACCTTCAACATCACCACACACCCCAACCCCACCACAGACACCACCACCACCACTACCTCCACCACAACCACCACCACCACCACCTCCGCCATCACCACCACCACCACAACAGCCACCACCACCACCACCATCCCAGCCACCACCACCACCTCCACAACCACCTCCACCACAACATCCACCACCGCCACATCCACCACCACCAACACAGACACCACCAGCACCACCTCCACCACCAACACCACCACGACATACACCTCCACCAGCAACAGCACTACCACCACCACATCCACCACCACCAACATCACCACCACCACCACAGCCACCACCACCAACATCACCACCACCACAAACTACACCACCACCACCACAACAGACACCACCACCACCACCTCCACCACCACAGTCACCACCACTACATACACCACCACGACCACCTAAACCACCACCGCCACCACCACCTTCACCACCACCACACACCCCATTACAACCACAGATACCATCACCTACAACACCACATACACCTCCACCACAATCACTTCCACATCCATCACCACCACCACCACCACCTCAGCCACCACCACCATCACCACCACAGCCACCACCACCACCTCCACCACCACAAACCCAGCTACCATCAGCTCCACCACCACCACCGCCACAGCCACCACCACCACCACTACCAACAACTACAACAACTCGCCAACCACCACCACTACCACCAGCACAACCACAGACACCACCAGCACAATCCCACCAACAACATCACCGCCACCACCATCACATCCTCCACAACCACCACCACCACCACCTCCACCACCACGTCAAAAACCACACCATAAACATTACCACCACCACCACAGACACCACCACAACCACCACCTCCACCATCATCACCACCACGGACACCACACCACCACCTCCACAACCACCTTCACCACCACCACCACCCAACCACCACCACAGACAACACCACCACGACATACACCTCCACCACCACCACCACCACCTTCACCACCACCACCTTCACCACCACCACACAGCCAACCACCACAACAGACAACACCACAATGACATACAACTCCACCACCACCACCTCCACCACCATATCAGCCAACCACCACCACCGCCACCAGCACCACAACCACCACAGCAACCACCACCTCCACCATCACCACCACAACCACCACCACCACCCCTGCCAATACCACCACCACCTCCAACACCACCACCGCCAAAGCCACCAGCGCCAGCAACACCACAGACACCACCAGCACCACCTTCGCCAGCACCACCACCACCACAACCACCACCATCATCACCACCACCACAGACACCACCACCACAGGCACCACCATCACTACCACCATCTTCATCACAACCACCACATACACCACCACCACCGACACCAGCACCACCACCACCACAGCCACCACCAACTCCACCACAACTACCACAGTCCCCTACACCACCACCACAGCCAACACCACCACAGTCACCACAACCACCACCACTTCCACCACCACCACCTCCATCACCACCACAACAGCCACCACCACCACCACAGACACCACCTCCACCAACACCACAGCCACCACCACAGCCATTAACACAGCCACCACAAACACCACCTCCACCATCACCACCACTACCACAACAAATACCCAGTGTCTCTCCTCTTAACTAGTTGGAGAATACTACTGGTCCCAAATTTTCGA